>CAUJNA010000624.1:727520-730020 GCA_963377175.1 Effrenium voratum | reverse complement strand
CAAGGTCAAGTCGCCTCGGGCGGGCATGAGAAGACAAACGGATGAAATGCTGACGCAGCTACAAAGGCGACGAGGCAAATACAAACATCTCAACAGTGGTAGCACCTCCCTAGCCATCAAGTTCCCCTGGCAAGTTTGTTCTTTTCTCTTGTTATGGGGGCTGGGGGGGAGGGAGGGGAGGGGGAGGGAGCCCAAAGAAAGCCCGAAACAAGGCCTTAATAAGGGTTTTTTCAGCTCCCTCCCCCTCCCTCCCCCCCAGCCCCCATCCTAGCGTGCCACAAGCTGAGCGGCGCTTCAACGCCTTCTTGATCTTATCACGCGTCACCTTCTCATCTGCAGAGAGGTCCACGCACTGCAGCAAAGGCCACACTTGGCCCCATTCCTCCACGCGAGGCCGCGAGGTGTTTGCCTATTTGTCGCTACATTGGCATAGAAAGACCCCCTGTGGAAAAATACTGTAGATCATGCACTACACCCAATGGTGGCGTTTGACGTCAAGCAGTTGAAGCAGTGTTCTCAGTTATCATAGCGTCACATCAACTCCCCTGGATTCCAGGATGCCCTGCCTTTGGCTGATCAACACATGGGAGGAGGTCTGTCAGGAAGCACAGCTCCCGCACTGTGTAGTAGTTCCTGGCATGTCATGGACAGTCCATCGAAACACAGCAAACACCCCTCGTTACCTCCATCTAGTTCAGGGAAACAGCTCTTGACATTTGCTCACTTCATCTCATATGTATTGTGGTACATTTTCTGGGTTTCTACCTTTAGGGTTTCCTTTTCTTCCTTTCGTTCCCCTTTAGAGAGCGCTCGCGCGGCCGACCAAGAGAAAACCGGAAGCTCGCGCCAGGCCGGCAGGAAGTAATGCTTGCTGCGGGCGTCGCTCACCGCCTGCTGCCAGTCCTCCAGCTGCTGCTGCAAGGCCTTCCAAGGCCCAACATATGGGCGTGGGTCAAAAAGAATTACCAACAGGAATTGGACCGCAGAGTTTGGTCCGTGTTTCCACTTACCAGGGCAACCCATTTGGGGTTACCCTATTTTTGATCCACGGCCATATAGACCGAGGGATCACTCGCATGGACCGCAAGCCCTGGCAACGTGCTCCAAAGGACATGCCTTGGGCAAGTAAGGGGCCAGGGACCAGGGGCCAGACGAGTCGCTCTTACTGGATGTTCCTTGTTTAGGATGGTGCACGAAGTGCCTTCTGTCATGAAGATGCCATCCTTGACCTCTCTGACGAAAACATGAATGCAAGTTGCTGTGCATGTCACACACAAACACATATACCCAACATGCAATGGCTTATTTCGCGCCGTCTTCTCATCGCACCACGTTTGTGTGTTCGCGTGTTCTCCCCTCCGGCATAGTACTGAAGACATCGCGTTGTTCGCGTCTGGCCAACACCTCGAACCCCAAATTGACAAATATCTATTCCCATCAGTCATGTCTAAACAGTGGCATCAGTCGCAGCGATGTGATGCATGTAGTTGTGTGTGTAAGGTTCCACAAAAATGTCTCTCTGATAGGGCGATTCTCGAGCATTCTGCTGCATGCAACAATCAACTTCCACAGAGTAGACCAATCTGTGGACCTGAAAAGAATAACTGGAAACTAGAAGCAGCGCTCGCTTCACATGATTTTTCCCAGATTCCAAGCTCTGATCCAGTCTGCGCCCCCCCCCAACTGCCCAACTGCCCGGGCCTGAAGCTTGGTCGCCATGGATTCCAGAGAGTCCTGGAGAGGTCGTGCGCATTGGTCCGGCAGTGGGGTTAAACACGTGCAGTCAGGCAGTTCATCTACAAGCACGGTTTTCCGTGAGGTCTTGACCTGCAGCACTCGAGCAAAGAGAGAGAGAGAGAGAGAGAGAGAGAGAGAGAGAGAGAGAAGGACAAAAGAGGGAAGGAAGAAGGGAATCAGGCAGAAAGAAAGAGAGCGAGAGCAGCGAGAGAAACAGCGAACGCGAAGGAGAAAGGGAAACAAAGAGAGCCAAAAAGAAAGAAAGAAAGAAAGAAAGAAAGAAAGAAAGAAAGAAAGAAAGAGAGCCAGAGAGATAAACGAGAAAAAGAAGGAGGCAGAAAGAGAAGAATAAAGAAAAATAGAAACAGAAAGAAAAAGATAAGATAACAAAAAGAAAGAGAAAGAAAACAAAAAGAGGAAAAGAGAAAGAGAAAGCGAAATAGAAAAACAAATGGGAACAAAAAAGAGAAAGGAAAGGCTACATTAAAAAAGAAGAAAAGAAAAGAAATCAAGAAAAAAAGAAAGGAACAGCGACGCTGCGGTTCGCCCGGTCATCAGGCGGGACCACCAGCACCTCCTGGTTGATTCGATAGGCAAAGTGGCCTGTCAGGTGTGGGGCGAGTTGCCTGAAAAGTGGACGCTGGAATCTGCGATCAAGGCCAACAAGGATAAAAGGAGCCGCAAATTTTACAATAATTGCAAAGCCTTAAATCAGGGATCCCCAAGGTGAGCTGGTCCTACTTGCAGGTGAGCTCGCCAGAAA
>CAUJNA010000624.1:655020-722520 GCA_963377175.1 Effrenium voratum | reverse complement strand
CATTACATACATTACATACATTACATACATACATACATACATACATACATACATACATACATACATACATACATACATACATACATACATACATTACATTACATTACATACATACATACATACATACATACATACATACATACATACATACATACATACATACATACATACATACATACATACATACATTACATACATACATACATACATACATACATACATACATACATACATACATACATACATACATACATACATACATACATACATACATACATACATACATACATACATACATACATACATACATACATACATACATACATACATACATACATACATACATACATACATACATACATACATACATACATACATACATACATACATACATACATACATACATACATACATACATACATACATACATACATACATACATACATACATTACATACATACATACATACATACATTACATTACATTACATTACATTACATTACATTACATTACATTACATTACATTACATACATTACATTACATTACATTACATTACATTACATTACATTACATTACATTACATTACATTACATTACATTACATTACATTACATTACATTACATACATTACAGTACATACATTACATTACATACCATACATACATACATACATACATACATACATACATACATACATACATACATACATACATTACATACATACATACATACATACATACATACATACATACATACATACATACATACATACATACATACATACATACATACATACATACATACATACATACATACATACATACATACATACATACATACATACATACATACATACATACATACATACATACATACATACATACATACATTACATACATACATACATACATACATACATACATACATACATACATACATACATTACATACATACATACATACATACATACATACATACATACATACATACATACATACATACATACATACATACATACATACATACATACATACATACATACATACATACATACATACATACATACATACATTACATACATACATACATACATACATACATACATACATACATACATACATATACATACATACATACATACATACATACATACATACATACATACATTACATACATACATACATACATACATACATACATACATACATACATACATACATACATACATACATTACATACATAGATACATACATACATACATACATTACATTACATTACATTACATTACATTACATTACATTACATTACAATACATTACATACATACATACATACATACATTACATACATTACATTAATACATACAGACATACATACATACTTACATACATACATTACATTACATTACATTACATTACATTACATTACATTACATTACATTACATTACATACATACATACATACATTACATACATACAATACAGTACATTACACTACACTAAACTACATTACATGACATTACATGACATACCATACATACATTCCATACATACATACATACATACATACATACATACAACATACATACATACATACATACATACATACATACATACATACATACATACATTACATACATACATACATACATACATACATACATACATACATACATACATACATTACATTACATACATACATACATACATACATACATACATACATACATACATACATACATACATACATACATACATTACATACATACATACATACATACATACATGCATACATACATACATACATACATACATACATACATACATACATACATACATACATATACATTACATACATACATACATACATACATACATACATACATACATACATACATACATACATACATACATACATACATACATACATACATACATACATACATACATACATACATACATACATACATACATACATACATACATACATACATACATACATACATACATACATACACATACATACATACATACACATACATACATACATACATACATACATACATACATACATACATACATACATACATACATACATACATACATACATACATACATACATACATACATACATACATACATACATACATACATACATACATACATACATACATACATACATACATACATACATACATACATACATACATACATACATACATACATACATACATACATACATACATACATACATACATACATACATACATACATACATACATACATACATACATACATTACATACATACATACATACATACATACATACATACATACATACATACATACATACATACATACATACATACATACATACATACATACATACATACATACATACATACATACATACATACATACATACATACATACATACATACATACATACATACATACATACATACATACACATACATACATACATACATACATACATTACATTCATACATACATACATTACATTACATTACATTACATTACATTACATTACATTACATTTACATACATACATACATACATACATACATACATACATACATACATACATACATACATACATACATACATACATACATTACATACATTACATTACATTACATTACATTACATTACATTACATTACATTACATTACATTACATACATACATACATACATACATACATACCATACATACATACATACATTACATTACATTACATACAGTACATACATTACATACATACATACATACATTACATTACATTACATTACATTTACATACATACATTACATTACATTACATTACATTACATGTACATTACATTACATTACATTACATTACATTATACATACATTACATTACATACATTACATTACATTACATTACCATACATACATACCATACATACATACATACATACATTACATACATACATACATACATACATACATACATTACATACATACATACATACATACATTACATACATACATACATACATACATACATACATACATACATACATACATACATACATACATACATACATACATACATACATACATACATAACATAACATACATACATACATACATACATACATACATACATACATACATACATACATACATACATACACATACATACATACATACATACATTACATACATTACGTACATACATACATACATACATACATACATTACATACATACATACATACATACATACATACATACATACATACATACATACATACATACATACATACATACATACATACATACATTACATTACATTACATTACATACATACATTACATACATACATACATACATACATACATACATACATACATACATACATACATACATACATACATACATACATTACATACATACATACATTACATACATACATACACATACATACATACATACATACATACATACATACATACATACATACATACATACATACATACATACATACATACATACATACATACATACATACATACATACATACATACATACATACATACATACATACATACATACATACATACATACATACATACATACATACATACATACATACATACATACATACATACATACATACATACATACATACATACATACATACATACATACATACATACATACATACATACATACATACATACATACATACATACATACATACATACATACATACATACATACATACATACATTACATACATACATACATACATACATACATACATACATACACATACATACATACATACATACATACATACATACATACATACATACATACATACATACATACATACATACATACATACATACATACATACATACATACATACATACATACATACATTACATACATACATACATACATACATACATACATACATACATACATACATACATACATACATACATACATACATACATACATACATACATACATACATACATACATACATACATACATACATACATACATACATACATACATACATACATACATACATACATACATACATACATACATACATACATACATACATACATACATACATACATACATACATACATACATACATACATACATACATACATACATACATACATACATACATACATACATACATACATACATACATACATACATACATACATACATACATACATACATACATACATACATACATACATACATACATACATACATACATACATACATACATACATACATACATACATACATACATACATACATACATACATACATACATACATACATACATACATACATACATACATACATACATACATACATACATACATACATACATTACATTACACTACACTACACTACATTACATTACATTACATTACATTACATTACATTACATTACATTACATTACATTACATTACATACATTACATTACATTACATTACAGTACATTACATTACATTACATTACATTACATACATTACATTACATTACATTACATTGCATCATTACATTACATTACATTACATTACATTACCTTACCTTACCTTACCTTGCATTACATTACATTACATTACATTACATTATATACATGCGTACATTACATACAAACATGCATACATGCATACATACATACATACATACATACATACATACATATATACAGACATGCATACATACATACGAGAGAGGGAGATTGGGGAGAGAGAGGCTTGGGGGGATGGGGAGGATGGGGAGCAGAGGGAGGGAGAGAGGACGACAGAACACACAAGGGAGACAAGGGAGAGAGGAAGAAGGAGAAAAGGTAGAGGACAATGTCGGCGGACTGAGCCGGAGGCTCTAAAGTTTATGATTGACAGCGCTTGCATATTCAGGCGTGCTTGATGCACAAGCCTCGGGAAGCTTGAAAAGGAAAAATGCACGACCGCAAGTGTATAGTTGGCAGGGAAAAGCTGGGATTGCCTCGAAATCAAACTCGCTGTCTGGTGGCATCTTGCACGTCAGCTGCGCCTCAGTCGCACCAAAGCAAAGACATAAGCCATTGCATGCAGGCTTCACTGGTTCGTCACTTCTGCATTGGCTCAGAATGTCCGAATCTGTTGCTCACAAGTCCAATGCGTAGAGGGCATCTGGCACCTGATGGAAAAAACCCTTCAGCAATTTAATCCAAGATGCACTTTCACTGAGCGCACAGGTCACGTGGAATGTGCCAGTCTGAGAGATCTTTTTCAGATCATAGCACGCCTTGCATGCGCGTAATTGGCGGCTTGAACACAGAAATACCTCCCAAAAAAGAAACTAAAGGACTCATGGGGTACATGATTCTTTCTCTGACACGAAGCCAATCTCAGCACGTCAGTCCACCAAACAAAAACGCTTGCGCCTGAACTCCTGGGGTTCGGGAGTGCGTGGTGAGAAGATCCAGCATGGGCTCGAAGCTACTCTGCACAGACTCCAGACACTTCTGCCTTGGCTTTCCAGTGTGTCAAGCTCTTTGTAGCTTCCCTCCTGTGGTTTGGATTGGTTTGGTGGTAAGGGGGGGGTCTGTTGGCCTTTGTGCGGGGCTTCAAATCCCAAACTCATCTAAACCATTCTGGGCCACCTCTGTGGCTCCCAAAGTTGGCCGAGCGAAACAACCGCCAAGCAACTCTGCTTCGTCCACAGTGAGACGTGAGAGCTCCTAAAGGAGCGGCTCGTGTCAGGAGCACTGCGTTTGTCTTGCGCATTTGTGTTTGAATCAGAGTTGCAAACAGCCCTCCACAATGGTAGTCTCATGCTGCATGTGTTCTCTTTCCATTGTGTGCGCATCAAAGCATGCCCTGACCCTCTAGCTCCTCGATGAACTTCTTTAAGCCACTATAGGGTGGCTTTGTGAAGAGAGCCTCAAGTGCTTCAAACACAGCTGTCATTTGACATGCTGACAGTGCGTTCCTACAGGGACCCTCCAAGATGCCTGGCTCCTGTGTGGCTTCAAGGCAAAAAACTTCCCCTGGACACTCCCACATGCAGTTCTGCAGCCTCTGCCAAGAACGTCCGCATCTGCTTCCTCAGGCCCAAAGTATGCCGCAACCTCAAGAGAAACTCATTGCAACCCGGGGTCAGAGATGCAATGGCTGCCAAGATGATGGGGTCGTCTGTGTTGGGCGTGCACAGGGAAATCAGCCGGTTGAAGTCCTGGCACGGGTCACAGTCCGGAAACTGAAGTCAAGTTGCACTTCAGACTTTAGATATGACTGGCAAGTGTACTGACCACGTCGGTCTTTGGCTGGAAGCACAAGGTGTTCCAGTTGACCGATAGTCAACTGTAGCCATCTCCTCCGTAGAGCTGTGTTGCAACAGCCACTCCAGGGACTTGTCGTGCTTGGCGGCAGTGATCGTGTAGTCCTACGGAGAACGAATCTAAATGTCACGTCATTCTCCCACCCTTCCCTTGGGGTGTTCATGGACATCACAAAATCCCTACGGAATATCATCACTATCCTGGGGAACTCTGCATCGATTCTCGATTCAAGCGCTTGTTCCACTCCGGGATGTAGGGGCATCGTAGTATTGCGACATTTGAGAAAAATGAAAATAAAACATACAACAAATGCTATTCCGTGGCATGCCCAGTTCGCCGGCTGGATCCGCAGTCCTGCATGGCTTCGGAGAGTGTGTTGATGGTCTCCCGGTACGGGTTGACGCCTTGGTCCGATGGAAGGGATGCAAGAGTCGCCAAAGACCCAAGACATGAAGTGAATGCCATTGCACTCGTCTGCTCGAGATGCCTGGCTAGGTTGCAACGAGCGCCACCAACCTAGCAGGCGTCCAAAAAATGGGCTTAGAATGGCCTGCAGGTCTTGAGCTTTCACGCCCTAAAGGAATGATTCTGCCCATCAGTGTGGCTTGTGCGCCCTTGAAGAAGGATGATTCATTGCGGGCCGCATGCACCTGTGCATCGACAGTGTCATGCTCTAACTGCAGGCCCGTTTTGAGCTCTCTTTTTAATAATTACTAGCTAGCCCTTCTGTTCAAGCATTCGCACCGGGCCAAACGTTGAAATTCTCACCAGAGATAAACATACGGCTGATTGGGCTTTGCCTACAAAATCAAGCAGAGGCAGCCTTTGTTTAGAACATGCCTCATGGAAACTTGGCACCGACCTCCATCTGGGAGCCCGACGGGTGGTCATCTCCCCCAGAGTCATCTCCCACATGTGTTCGTACTCGCGAACCACATCGTTCAGCTTTTCCACACACTCATCCTCGTAGGGAAAGCAGGCAGCAGAAGCAAACTGGTATGATGGGCGCTCGCGTGCGCATACACACGCTCTCTCAGACGCGAGCACCACACACACACACACACAGACAGACACACACACAATACAATACAATACAATACAATACAATATAATACAATACAATACAATACAATACAGTGCAATACAACACAACACAATACAATACAATACATTGCAATATATTGCATTACATTGCATTGCATTATATTACATTACATTACATCACATCACATTACATTACATATACACACGCACACGTCGGTCCTTAGGCGTCTCCTTGAAAAGCTCCGACAAGCTCTGGTCACGCAGGTGCAGCATACCTGAAACAAAGCAAAGCACCTGTATGCGACATGAAAGAAACCATGCCCATTTGAGTGACAAAACCTGGTATTGAAATGGTCGACCCAAAACTATGTAAAGAATTAAGAAGGAAGATATTCGCAACTATTTATGGCTGGGACCGTTCATTGTGACTCATTTGAACAGCCCCAAAACTCCGTCTCCCGCCGGGCCCCCGGCTGGGTGCCCACGACCGGAGTTTGGCTGCCAAGCGCATGGAGCGGCACAAATCAGCGGCCTGGATATGAAACCCCAACAGGGTGTGACTTTCTTCATAGGGGACCCGAAATGGTGGACATCAGAATTCGGTGGGGATTCATGTCCACTAATCACTTTTGAGGTGGTTCCCTACTAGAAATTGGTGGGGATTCATGGGCACTACTAACTATTCAAGTTCAGAGCCATCTGTCGATCGGAACCTTCTCTCTAGCTCCTCTCTCCCCCCTCTCTCCCCTCTCTCTCCTTTCGCTACTCTCTCGTTTGAACGCCTGTCGCGTTGCATTGAGGCGGTCGGCTTTGAAACCACCGAACCGCGAAATTGAGATACGGAGCCTGAGAAATTGAGGGCTGGCGGTCAGTGAAAAATCAAGGGAAACGGCTATGGGCTATGGGTCAAAAATAAGCCACCAGGAATTGGACCGCAAATAGTTGTCAATGTAGGGCAACCCATTTGAGCCTACCCTAGTTTGGACGCAAGCACCCAAATCTCCTGCCTCAGCCACCCACGGCCTTTCACTGGACGTCGTGGACTCCTTGGTACAGAGAGCCTTTCTGATACAAGCCATCAGACCCTTAAGGCACTAGCCAAATGCCTTTGGACACCACTTCGCTGCGGGTCAAAAATGGGTACCCAAAATGGAACCCTGTAAATGGAACCAAGGACTCAAACCTGCCGTCCCCTGGTGGTTAAATTTTGACCCATACCCAAATGCCTTTGGACACCACTTGCCCTTTCTGTAGCACCTACTTGAGGGTTGATCAAAAGGTCCGGTAAACATGGGATGACCATTGGTTGGAAAACCACTCAAAAAAGACGACTTTCCATGGGAAAGTTACCCATGCTCATTTGGGGGGCCCTAAATGGAATATTGATCAACCCCCACTTGAAGATCCAAAACAATCCACATGGTTCGACCTAAGTCGTTGCCGATGGACATTGTACCTTCCCGCACTGGGCGTCCGCGAGTCATGTCCCAAATTTGTTTCAGCTGCTGCGATTGATGTGGTGGACAAAATCAGTTGGTTCCCTCAGACATTGGGGAAAAAATTGCCGAAAATGGCCCCTCCGTTTTTGCGAAAAATTTGCGTGGGCCTCCCATGTCCCCAAAACTAACAATATACTACCAGTCTTGTTAGTGGTTCTCGTGATCTTTTAAGATCGTTTCTCCTCTGGCCGAGATGCTAGCAACTTCAACTCCAGCTGGACATTGTTCCATGCGAAGTCCACTACCCAACGAATGTCCTGCAGGCGAGGTCCCACTGCCTCATCACTTCGCCACCGGTGGCACGACAAACCCGTCGACTCTTTTGCAGTCCTTCAGCACTGCCTCACCAGACTCCACACTCTTGGCCAGGCCCTGGACACAGCAGTCGCGCAGTCCTACCTCCCTGGGATGCAATAAGAGAGAACACGCAACTCGTATGATATTCGTCTTGTTTTGTCTGTTAGGAGGGGGGAGAGGGGGAGCTCTGGTTCACCTTGTCTGCCTCTCTCCCTTCCGTCCTCCCAGGTTTGCCGCGCGGTCGGGATGATCTTGTTGACCACCTGTCCCAACGCTTTCAACCAGGCAAGCAGCGAAGGCAAGGAACGGAACCCTGGCAAGTGGAAACATGGACTAAAACCTGCGGTCCCCTGGTGGTTTAATTTTGATCCATGCCCATATTTATGGAGACATGAGCCACCTGCGATGCAAGGTACGAAGCCATCGAGGTCAGGTGACTCCGGGCCTCATCTTGCTGGATTCTCCGCTCGGATTCGCCCTCCGGCCGCGCCGTCTGCTTCCAAATGCCGTTGAAGACTTCACTGCCCTTCAGGGAGAAAAGCCATGACCTCAGCTCAATTTGAGCAAGACGCACTCCAAATGGACCTGTAGGGTGAGCAACTTCAAGTTAAAAATCTAAACATCATCCCGTCAAACCTTCGCCATCCGAACGGCTTCCAAAGAGGCCTGATAAATTTAACACGGCTATTCAGCCCAGGCACATATGCGGTCTCACCGCCATACCGTTGAACTTTGACGCGGCAGTGTTCAGCTCCAAGGTGGTGTAATTAGTGCTGATCCTTGGCCAGAAAGTAGACTCTAAACTGGTCTCACTGCTGCTTGAGATGCATGCAGTGTAGTACAGCACTTGGTGAGCGCCTGCATCCTCTTTTTCTATGACCATCATTCTGAGCGAGGCCAAACCACACACATCATCCTCAAACATGTATAAGTCCGCCCACTTCACTTTCTCCAGGTTTCAATCAAAACGCACAGCTATGTCTAGGCGATGCTTTCTGCTGCGGCGTACGACCTTCGCTGCTTCGTGACAGGGCACCCATCAATGAGCACCTGGAGGTCTGCCGCTTCAATGCTCGCACTGGAGCAGAACCTCGGGCAGCGAATCGTGGACCAGTTTACTTCATGGCAACGAGAAACCCCGAACACACCAAGCTGGTGGGCGACACGAACAACATAGCCAGGCGGTTTGGTGCCATTCCGATGGCAAGTCGCAGCTTCACGTACGCTCGGAGGTGCTCATATTCAGTGTCAAACTTTCTCAACTTGGCATCGCCTCAGATGCAAAGCAGCTTCCTTGGAAACTTCAACCTTTCTTTGCAATAAAAGACAAAATGCTCACCTAGGCGTAGCTCGGATGACTAAATTCAGGGTGTGTTGAACAAGGAATATTAAATGCACTGAATACAGAAATTAAACAAACAAACAAATAACATCGATTAATCAAAAAAAACACAAAAACACATATCTATCATGCAACTTGTGTGTGTGTCGTCTAAAAACAGTCAGGCCAAAACAAAACAGGAAGAAAAAAACTAGCTATATAGTCGGTATGGATTGTGAAGCTTGCTTGAAAGCTCTTGCTCACTCAAAAACTCCTGGCCCGCGTGGATTGTGAACCCTGAAGACTCCACTTCCCACAAACTGACTGGCCTGCAGAATGGTTGAATCCTGAAAGCCTCAGCCCCCATCAAAAGCACCTGAAACTGCCATTTGTTTGGATTGTTGCTCGGAAAGTAGACAAATAAGTCAGGCATGTGCTTGCTCCACCTTTCCAGCCCACCCCAACAAGCTCAGCGCTGCCTCTTCTTCCCAAACTAACCTTGCTTTTCTCAAAGCCGGGCATGTCCTGATAATTCTAAATGTGTACAAGTTCTTTGTCTGGAATGCAAAAGGTATGTCAGACATGCGCTTCCTCCACAATCTGCATGACCTGAAACAGTTGTCTGTTTAGGGGCCCGGAATGACAACATGCTTTTTCAAACCATAAAAGGCAAAACAAACTCATCTGTCCTACTTGAGCATCAAGTTGGGAAACTGTCCCAAAAGCAGTTCTACTAGCAAAGCCAGGGTACCTAAAGCTTTCAAATTGAAAAATACATGAGAAACTGTTGCCAAATGGCTGCTGAAAAGCAAAGTAAAGGCAGCCACTGCGCAAACACTATCGATACAACTGAAAGCTGCCATCAAAAGTGCTACAGGCAAGCAAGGTAAGGGCAGCTTCAATAACATATGTAACATATGTATCAAACTGAAAAATGTTGCTAAAAATAGTGGGGAAGGCAAAATGCTGGCATTCGAAAAAAATTCGGACTGAAAGCTGTCCCCAAAGCTGCCTTCCAAAAGCAGGCCAAACCCGTTGCAACCTTGCCCTTGCACAGCTGCAAGCATACTACAAGCTGAGCAGCTTTCCGGGATGGCTGTTGGCTTTGCAGCCACCTGTGCATGCTTGTGACCAGCTCACAACAAAAGAGAGTCGCCACCAGCCAGAAAATGCCAGGCCCCCGCCTGCGCGACGAGCGACTCGTAGACTGTTCGGTGTCGGATGATGGTGTGCAACGCACTCCTCAAAGCAAGCCATGCAGAATGCGACGCATCATTCTGGGAATCAATGCAACTCAACTCATTGTAGGCTCATACACTTCAGGCAACAGCCTGGAGCAAATCAAGCAAGGCGTAACTGCATGGTTGCAACAGGCATCGATGGCACCAATTTCTCCAAGGCTCAAGTTGATTGTACCCTTGTCCAGGTGTGCTGCAGATTCTTTCAGCATTCTCATGCCTGTCTGCTGTGTATTGTAGAGATTGGCCTCATTGATACCTGGCGTGTTGCAAGCTTCGGCGCCTGACGGTGAGGCTCCCCAAGACAAGACACACCCAAGCGCCTGGTGCGCTCAGCCACTTCTTGCTCAGCAAACGCGACCAAATAGGCTCGTTCTGCAGGAGCCGCGATAGATCTGAGCAGCAACAAGCTCTGACGCCAAGCAATACAGAAGCCCATTGTAGGTATCTGTTGCGAGTCAGCCTTCGGGGTGCTCCTTCTACAACCCTAGCTTTACCCTCACCCCCACCTACGGCAGCTTGGCGGAAGGATGCGAATGCCTCAATGATGATGTAGCGCAGCCTGCCACAGGAGAAACAAACCAAACAAAGCTCGACTTCCTCAGAATCAGAACCCTTTCATCGACAAGCCATGCATGCCGTCTCCGTAGCATTCGGCCACCTCCTTGTGAGAAGGACAAACTAATACTCGACGGTTTCATACTCTATGCTATGGTGTGTTCAAGGCCTCCCATGTCCAACATATCCTTTTGCCGCCGAACTCATGCGAGGACCCAACGGCAAGAGAAACCACCCCAAGACTCGTAATCAAATGGCAAACAGCAGCTAGCGTGTCAGCCGGGAATTCAAACGCCAATTGGCGACCCCACAGCCCAGACTCCCAGACCCCGCTTCGTAGGCGTTTCGAAGAGCAGCGCCAGGAGGTTTGCATCGTGATCCGCTTCCTTTGCGAGCTCTGCACTCATCTGACATGCGGGGTCAACGTCTGGGACTGATGGTGAAACCAAATAGATCCACGTGTTGGGATTTCCTGCTCGTGTGAATTGCCATCCATGAAAGACAATCAGCCCTGGTTTTAAGAGAAACTCTCGCTGTGACGGCCAGGCACCGAGGCATCTTGCGCATCGCGAACGCTCTTGATGGCGATGCGCTGGATTTCAAGCTGCGCAGCGGGCATGCGGGCATGCCGGCAAGGTCATTGGGACCGATTGCTGGGCTCAAAGGATCACGGGCTCTGCCAGAGTTGCAACTCTCTTTGTGATGTTCAAAGCTAACAGGCCTCACTCTCTCACACGTTGGCCCCTAACCCAGCTCGCACCTCAAGCTGCCACACTCTCATGCTGGCAACCTCCGCTTCCAAGTCCAAGATGCAGTCCAGGACAAGCCTTAGCTCACACAGTCGGAGGAATCTGTGCCAGAGACCTTCTGTGCAACAGGCGAGAAGCAGTGGATCCTGATCCTTGAAGAAGTAGGACTGAGACAACTCGAACAGCAAATTCCGGACGGTCTCCTGGCGAGATACGACCTCACTCTGGCCTCAGAGTCTTGGAGTCTGAAAGGCTGGACCTCTGGCTTGAGCTTAGCTTGCCAGTTCCGCACCTCCTCCTCTTTGAAGCAGGGCAGGTCCAGGATCAGGTGCCAGCCAGTGAGGGCATTCCGCATCGCCTCCCGGATATCTCTCTTCATCACCTGCAACCATGAAGACGGCCCAGCGGACATTTTGATGGCCAGGCTCACCCCATGTTTCCAGTCAGAAAACATCGTCCAGCAAAGGGGTGCACCTCCAGGGTTGTCCTCCCTGCATCAGTGTGGGCAGAGTTTGGCCAAGCATCAAACGAGCTTCAAGCGAGATGATTCCAATCACGAAGGACCGCTCTCCATGCAGCCCAGAGCATGCAAATTGTGTTGCGGAGTTTGTGTTCTGCAACGTAGATCTCATGCGTGGGGAAGCTTTGCTGCACGAGCAGAATGAAGCTCATAGGTTTAGCTTGACATTGCGGCTTCCTCCAAATCATCACGTGCGAATGATGCTAACTTAAAGTTATGTTGCCGATGCAGTGAACATGTTGATTATCACATCATCTGAGCTTCAATAATTGCAAAACGTTGTGAAGCTCGAAATCAGCACCCAATGAGTCGCTGTTGCAACTTGAGCTGCATCTCCAATCCCACATAGGGGTACAGCCAATTTGGGGGTTGAAGAAGCCTTTGTGAGACAGGATTCCTTGAATGAACAACTGTAGCAGCGAAAAGGATCTTGGCTGCATGAGGACTATGTGCATTGTCTTCGTGAGCACATGGTATGCACGCAGTGTGACTGTCTAAGATGCGGTGCAGCATAGAGTTGACAGAGTTGAGCTGCTAGGCACATAGCATGTTGTAGTGCGCTGCAGGACATAAAGTTGGCCAGCTTACACTGCATCGTGTGCAACATGCGCAAGTCAATGTGAAACTGCCACTTGCTTCTAAGCAACAACTCACTTCCTGATAAGCCAGTGAGGGTGCATTCATGTTATCGATGACCACCACCAGGCTCAATGAGCGTTGTCAACGACACGTGTTGCTCAGCAGGTACCCATTATAGCTGCATATGAGCAGCTGGTGCGGCTCCACAAGTTCTAGTCACGATAAGTTCTAGTCACGATGTATTCTGCTTGCTGCTCTCTTGGAAGTATGGGAAGCAGGCGACAGCAACATCTGACTCAGCGAATCACGCCTGGTAATCCAAGCGAGACATCTCGCTGACTGCCATCTTGTCTTCCTGGCGTAGGGGCGGGCATGCTCAATCGCCAAAGCGTACGATCAGACGCTGTTCCGGCCTTCCGCTCCATGGGTCGGTCAATGGGCCGGCCATAGTATCCTTGGTGCCACCCGCCCTCTGAAACTTTGAAAATCAAGGTGTGATGGGCCTAGGTTTCACCTACAGCATGCTTGCTTGCGTCGGCTCCAGGTTTGCTTGACCTCTGAGTGTGCGAGACTTGAACGAACTCAGCTCAAACTATTAGACAACTGTGTCCGCCTCTGCATTTAATTAGTTTGTTTGGCTCCTTTGGCTCCAAGGTGTGAAGAGAATGATTACAGTCCTCATGGAAAACAACATGATCCGGCAGTGTTGTAGCAATGAAACAGCAATATGCTGAGGCCAGAAATCACACACTCGGGCCGCAATCAAATAATAGGATCAAGAACCAATTAATATAGCAAGTGTTCTGCAACTGAAATAGGCCAGGCTCACACTCTGCCAAGACCATGCCTATCATTTCCAGGCATTGCAGCATTGCACTGCTGCCGCAGGTGTGGTTGAAACTCTGTGAATGCCATTGGCAAGCACAGACAGACGCAAGGAAAACTGTTTGATGTGGGTACCCATGTACCTCCCTCCGTAAAGCCATATCAGCGGAAGTTGCCTCGCCCCTGTCCTTTCACAGAGTCCAGGCACGGACCAGCCAACGACGCGCAGCACTTTGCAGCTGTGGGCCCGCAGCGCGCACCCGACCTTGAAGGTCCCAGACCGAAGCAAATCAAATAAGCAGGTTCAAAGCGCACGGCTGAGTACTGTGACACTTCAAGGCATTACAAGTGTATGCTCTGGAACCTGGCCTCTGTCTTCAGTCACCAACTTGATGAAATCCACAATCTCCTTGGTGCAAAACATGTTGAACCACAGGTTCCCTGCGTCTGCGTCTGCGCTACACTCCACCTTTGCGTACCCAGATCAAATTTGGCTGTGGGTCAAAACCCTGTACCCCTGGTGAACATCAAAATCGGTGGTACATGGGTGTTCTTCTGCCCCGAAATGGAGCCATAGATGGCCCATGGCCATCCTCTTCGGAGAGCGCCGGATCAATTCCCGGCAAAGCGGCTCTCTCGCGGAAGGCCTCGCTAGGGTGGTTCTGGTTTTGCAGCAGCGCGACGGCCGTGTCATCGCTCTGCCTCGGTGCTCTCTGCCCAGAACCATGCAAAGAAGAAAGGCGACCGCGCCCATTTGTGGCTGGGATTGCCCCTTAAAACCCCTCCAATTACCCGGGGTTTGATTGCGACTCTTTGCGTGTGGAAAGACCAACGCAAAGAAAAGTCAACGAGGAGTAGATAGCAGACAACCCCAGCGTGATAAGACAGTCATTCCAAGGCTCATAAATCTGACCTCTTGAATCATCTTGCGCAGGCATTCCTTGTCCTCCTGTTGGCACTCAAGGTCAGCATGGCACAATCTTTTGCCATTCTCGGCCATCCCCGCCTTGCCGAAGTTCAGCGAGCGAAACCTGCTAAAAATCATCGGGGTGATCACCTCCAGCAGCGGCTCCCAAGATTTCCTACAGGGGGCAGGCCCCACGAACTCAACATCCGGCCCCAAATCAGACATATCCAGCATCCCCAAGTCATGTCCGCTCCTGAGGTGCGCCACCAACTTCATCATGCAGTCCACAGACGGGCAGAAGCTGCACAGGCCACGCAAAAAGAGCTCCATGTTGCCCTGCATGTCCTGAGCGAAGCAAAAATCCTCATGGCTGTCAGGTGAAGCTCCGAGCCCCTCCTGTTCGGCTTTCTGCCGATCTTTGGCTTCAGCTGGCGGATGCGCTTCATGCCTCAGGTCCAAAACCATCAGAGTCTCGAGGCAAGCACCCAGCTTGAAAACAAAACAAAAACAAGTCTGCAACCGGCTCTCGAACAAGGTGCCTTGCCCGCTCCTGCTGGAAGTTGAGAAACACCTCAGAAATCAGAGTGCAACGCTGAGTCACGCTGAGCAGCCCCGCCGTGTCCGTGGAGCGCAGAAAGGACTCAGCTAGCCTCCTTGCCTGCCAAGGAGAGCAGTTTGAAGGTTGCCTCCGAACTTGCGCCTGGTAGACGTGCCTGAAGCAGCCCAAATCCTCTTGCACAACAACTAATTACAATTTGGAGAATTCCATAATCTTGGCAGATCTTAGCTGCGCAGCGCATCAGAGCTCCCGAGCGCCTCGTCCCTGCTGCACTGAGACGCATTCACGGGCTGCGGCAGCGAGTGCTCCGGCAGGAAGTTCAGCAGCCTGAGGCCGAGACGGCAAAGATGGCAGAGATGGCAAGTTGCCCTCACCCTACCATGGAATCGATAGAATTTCGATCCCTCAAAAGCAAACAAGAGCTCCTGCAGCCGAATTGGGCAATAAAAACTACACTGGACATGCAGGATCAATCGGACCATTGCACTGCTGCCCAAGAGGCTTGAGCCAGTCAAAGGTCTGCTCCTGTCAGGACAAACACGGCAACGAGAGTAATTTGGCTGAATGGACACCCAAGACATAGTGCACTATCTATTGCCCAAAACCCTCTTTCACCATCCAACGATCCACTGACGCTGGAAACCACCACAGACTCTCACCAAATGCGCATTCAATTCAGATTCAGTGCCGCATCACATCGTCGTTTGTGATTCATCAACCCAAATTACAAAGAACGGCAAGAAATGGCAAGGAAGCGTCGAACTGTCGAGCAAACAAACCTTAACACAAGGGGGTCAAACCAAACCAAAACACAAATTGCAATATCGTCCTCCTTGTAGAGCGTCTCTGCTGCCAGGCGCACGCCAGCAGTAGTGGTCATTGATCGATTTTCTCGGCCGCGTTCACGCTCACGATGATCATCCTGTGAGTCTGGATCGCACTTGCAAGTTGAGCAATGTTTCAAACAATAGGAAAGCAGAATGCAGGCATTGTCAAAATCTTTCGCCAGTGGCGCGACAATGGCTGACTCCATAGCTCTGGAAATATCTCCAATACGAAGCCATAAATTTACGTGAAAGTTCAAAGCTTGCAAAAACTGGCTTGAGGCCTTCCAACAAAGACCCAACAACCATGTGTGAGAACAAGAAACTCGTCCGCGAGAAAACTGGCTTCCAAAGTTCCGAACGCGGTCGTCAACCTGGCCTCCACATCTGCGCGAGAAGGGCAATGCTTCCTCAGCGGCGCCCGAGTGCAGTGATTTACCAACAAGGCACTTCTGGAATGCAACAAGCCTACAACGCGGACCTTTTACACACTTAAATCAGCCTGGCTGAGCGGTGGAGTGCGTCGAGGCCTGACAGAGACCATCACCTCTCTCTCCCATCAGCCACGCGGCACGATCCAGCGGCAAACTATCAGTGAGGGAGCCTCCTGGCACACTCAAAAAATCATCCGAATTTGCTCCACCGCATAGTTCTCCAGAGTTCGTTGTGAGAGGCTTCAAAGTTCCCTTCACCCAGCTCCTCTTTCTCCTTCTCCTTATCGGGCTTGCTGGGTGCGCCCATGTGCCCGAAGGGATAGTCCTCCCCGTAGCTCTCGAAGCCGTACAAGCCGACGCCTCCAAAAGTGCAAAACGCCCTGATCTCAAAAAAAAGGCTTGTTTCAATCTAAAGCACACTTGAGCTCATAGGCTTGGCTTTGGCAACACCAACCCATGCGACTTCCCAAGAAAGCCCGACCTGACATGGCGCCCTGTCGTTTCATTGTGCCCAGAGCGGCTGCTGCAGCTAGCACCACCTGGAAACCGGCACACGGAGCAAAGCTGAGTCTGCGGACTTGCTTCAGTCAAACTTCCAAACCACCTGATGTTTCAATAAGAGATTCTTAACCTGCGCTTCCCACCTAAATACTCAGTCCCCCATAACTCAGGCTGTTTGGCACTGCAAGTCCAACACAACAACCCACCATGTGCTTGATGCATACTCATCGTTTCCGCTATGGATACAAAAGGAACGATTTGTGCTTGTTAGACCCCTGAACTTAAATGGAGCCAAGCTGCCTGCGCTGGTGCAGGAGTATCCATGCCCCAGTGGGCTATCAGTTCCTGGCGATTTCTGATTCTTTGCTTATTTCAAGTCAGCAAGCTTGACTGCCACCATCATGAGCCATCCCACTTCTCAATGCTGACATTCGATCGAACATGACAGGCAGTGCCAAAGTAACCGAACAAACTCGCCCGGAAAGCCTCCAAGGCTTTGTCCAGAAGAGCACGCTTCTTTGTGAAGTTTGAGCCCGCCAGCGCCACCATTCTTCGGTGAAACTCCCTGCAGAAGCATCAGTCGCACGAATGGCACGCCCAACGTGCAGGTGTGCATGTGTGGGTATCTTAACGAATGCAACGGAAAAAGTGCAACCACCAGATCGCGATCCACAATCTGCCTGATGGTGGTCACGTTTGACTGCAGCAAAAACATCTCATCCTTGGCTCCGTGTGGACGCAGCCCGTTGCCCCACGCAAGCAGTTGTCAGCACAACTGAGACGTGCTGGTGGTCAGAAAGATAAGGGGTGCCATCTCTTGTGTGCTCAAGCCGACCAAAAGATTCGCCGCTTTCAGTGCTTCACTGCACCCTACAGCGTCACTGATGCGCGATTCAATATTGGGTCTGCCACTCCGCTATTTCCAAGCCGTGCATTGAGGAAAACTGCCAACGCGCCGCCACGACAAAACATGCCTCACAGAATCCCCTGAGAATCCACTCTATGCTAGCAACTTGATCGGTCAGTAAGAACATGCGTTCACGTGTGTGTCTTCCTTTTCTTGTCCTCTAATAGCTCCACCCGCCCAACGACAAAAAAATGGTTGCCAAGCAGGTAGTCTGAGGTCCAATACATGGTCAAGCTTCCCAGACAGGGCTGGTCGCTGCAAATGTCACTGACCCATGAATACATGCACTGCCTTGACGCTCATCCACCCCACGGCCGAGCTACATTGACAAACAGCTTGAAGCCTTCATCCTGTATGGAATCAGGACCTGAGAACTTCGCCTCGGAACATGCAGTGTCGCAGGCTCCCTCTGCTCCATGAAACAATTTGCGGGCAACAACTGTGGAGGCACATCTGGCATGAGTGACTCACTTCTGTGGGGCAGATTTGTGCCAGCTCGCGAGATGTCTTGCCAAATAGAAGGCTAGCCGACCCTGAGATCCTTGCCTTGTGATAATAGAACTGCTTCAAGTCACCTGGGCATGCAACGCTTGCTCGAGACTAGCACCTTGAGTAACTGTGGCTGCGATCAACACCGCATCTCACCCCCGAATCACATTAGAGCATTTCATTTGAGTCATCGCTTCATGTCCTCCAGCCCTCTGGGCCGCCGCACCCTGCTCGCCACCCCGAGCACCATCTTCGCTGCGGATCGTGGTGCCCGCATTGTTCTGGATGGTATAACCTGCGGAGAGCAAGGCATGCGGAGCGAGACAAGGAACTCGGAAACAGCTCTGACAGCTCTCATTCTGTGCCGAATGCTGGGCTCCCTGCCATACTCAAAGGTTGGCGCTTGGGTGGTGCCGCGGGAATTTCCCAGCACTGGCGGCAAGGGGCTTTGACGAGATGCGCGACACTTTCCACTTTCATCGCTATTTGGCTTGCTATTCGAGGGCCAGCAAGGCTGAAGTGCTTCCTGGGACAATGCCAGAGAAAAAAAACAAATTTTGGTGCTAGAATGTTCGACTGACACTCGACTGACTTGAACAGGTCCAGTCGCCATATTTTCAGAACTTGGTCCTTCTATGGCTGTGCAGAATGCGACAACTGCAACTCCGGCAAGCAAAACTGCGGGAGGCGAGAACCTTCGCCCGCGCGAACGTTCGCCCGCGCGAACGGCGGAGGCCTGTACCAGCGGCCATAAGGCCTATCAGCGCCGCAGGCGCCTGCTGCGCTGGTGGTGGGACCTCAGTTTTGCATAGGACGGCGGAAGGCAGAACGCAAAACTCCAGACGTTCTCGACGCCTTAACGTCATGACTCATGTTGCCGCAGCCGCGGCTGGAAGAATTATGCCAAGCTGCTACGTTGGCTGCATTGATCTGCACTGTTGCATGCCAGAGTCTCCGGTCGCCCGTCTGATTGGGCTGCATCTGCACCGGATTTGTAAGTTCCTGGGCACACAAACTCCTCTAGATGCTCCAGTCATCGGCTATGGGAGAACTATAGGTGACACAGCACGACCTGTCGTTCCAAGTCTCTGCTATGGTGCCCGTCAAGCACACGACTTCGCCTGCACATGCACGTGAGCACTGCGCTGCCAGGACTTGAAGGTCCCCCCCCCCCTAACCCTCCCGCGAAGGAGAGATGACAGGCCTGGTGCTGGAGTAGGGTGGACAAAGACCGAGAATGTCACATCAATCCTCAGGTGTTGCTGGAGTCAATGCGAGACAGAAAGCTTGCGTTGTAGCAGCTTCCTTCTGATTGGTGCGTGGTTACCATTCACCCTCTGCATAAGCCAGGGGTTCCAATCCCCAACCAAATCCAACCACCAACTCAGGCTTCCCTGATTGCATAGGCTGGCACACAAGCCCCGCCAAAACTGAGCGACCTCCGCCGCGAAAGCTCCGCCCACGGCCGAGGGGCGGCCCTCCCCGGCCGCGACCGCGTCGGCCCATGATTGGCCCCGCTTCCTCCATCATCGGGAAGTCTTCTTCCTGAGGCCAAGCTGCCTGAAAAACACCCTGACAACCAAGGTGCTGCTTGCCCTCTGACCTGCTGACTGGCTGGGGGCCAGTCAAAACCGGTGCAGAAAGTACTTTGGAGAAGCAAACCCATCCAAACTTGTGCCCCGTGCATGACCTATGACTCAAAAGGCAAAGCATGGGTCCTCTATCAAATCCATGGCTGCCAGGCCAGAATAACTGCTCGCTCTTTCACCCAAAACCAATTGCTGGAGCCGCAACATAGCAATATGCACGCAACATTGAAGCAACTCATCTCAAAATGTCGGCAGAATGTGTGTGTGTGTGTGTTTCAGCTGATATGCAACTCAATTCTTGAAAACATCTATTGTACTTCTTGAAGGCATGAACCTGCAAGTGGCGGTAGTCTGAACTCAAAATACAAAGACCTGTTGTACGTCGAAATCGCCAGGGTTGTTACACCGAAAACTGAAACAAATATTCACGCAAAGGATATGTAGGAAACATGTTCGAAACATATTTGTTGCTGTTGTTGCTGCTGCTGCTGTTGTTGTTGTTGCGCTGAAACACGCTCAAGGATATGTCTGTTGACATTCAACATTGCCTTCTTGGTTCCAGGAATCCTGCAAACATGATAAGCATTGAATGCATTATATGACATGCGTTTCAAGCACGGCACATTGTCGACTGTCACATGGATTTCAGTCCCATAATTAGGTTTGAACAACAACAACAACAACAACAACAACAACAACAACAACAACAACAACAACAACAACAACAACAACAACAACAACAACAACAACAACAACAACAACAACAACAACAACAACAACAACAACAACAACAACAACAACAACAACAAACAACAAACAACAAACAACAAACAACAAACAACAACAACAACAACAAACAACAAACAACAAACAACAACAACAAACAACAACAACCAACAACCAACAACCAACAACCAACAACCAACAACCAACAACCAACAGCCAACAACCAACAACCAACAACCAACAACCAACAACCAACAACCAACAACCAACAACCAACAACAAACAACAAACAACAAACAACAAACAAACAACAAACAAACAACAAGCAACAACAAGCAAACAACAAACAAACAAAAAACCAACAACCAACAACCAACAACCAACAACCAACAACCAACAACCAACGACCAACGACCAACAACCAACAACCAACAACCAACCCACAACAACCAACAACCAACCCACAACAACCAACCCACAACAACCAACCCACAACAACCAACCCACAACAACCAACCCACAACAACCACCCCACAACAACCAACCCACAACCACCAACCAACAACCACCAACCAACAACCACCAACCAACAACCACCAACCAACAACCACCAACCAACAACCACCAAACAAAAAAAACCAACCACCACCAACCAACAACAACCACAACAACCACAACAACCACAACAACCACAACAACCACAACAACCAGAACAACAACAACAACAACAACAACAACAACAACAACAACAACAACAACAACAACAACAACAACAACAACAACAACAACAACAACAACAACAACAACAACAACAACAACAACAACAACAACAACAACAACAACAACAACAACAACAACAACAACAACAACAACAACAACAATCAACGGCATATTGACTATCACTATGTACACATGCACCGGGCAATTTTTCAATGGCAATCACTACTGCCTGCAGCTCGGCTCGTGCAACGGTCTGAGATCCCGATGTTTGCGAGGCCAAAGCAACTCGAAATTGGTTGGGGGTTACGCGATTTTTCTGAAAGGAATCAAGGGCATTTTGCTTGATCATGTCCGAATCAAACTGCACAACCACAATTGCCCACCCGGATAAGCGAGCTTCAGGACAAGTTTGGTGCAGTCCGCTCCCATCGGTGAACACGTCAAGGGGCAAGTGCCCAGATATACTATTAAGAAAGTTAGTGTCGAGGTCTGGCTCCGTCTGCATGTAGCAGAGTGCTACCAGGGCGTCAGCATCATCGTGGCGGCACGAAACAGGGCACGGACAGCTTTTCTCTATGTGCCAATAGCCGCATAGGAAATAACCCACTAAGGAACCTCGTACTACAGGACAACATTGTGTCCTTCGCAATGGAAACAAGCGAACGCCTATCCAGAAACTTCGTGACTCAATCCGCTGAGCTATTCGACCCAAAGGACCTTGCACGAATTCTTTGCGTCTTACTGGGCAAAATTCTAGGAAAGAGATTCTAAGGAAGAGCAAGATGACGCACAAGCATGGAGTGCATTTTCAGAATTGCTAAAGCTTGTACCTCCGCCCTCACAGGCGTTTGAGATAGATATGAGTAATTTTGAAAAATGGACTCAAGGTATTGCCAAACTGAAAAAACGCACATCCCAGGGTGTGTGCGGCTTTACAGCTCCCGAGCTTAAATCTTTGAGTGAACATGGAGTGCGGGACCTCTCCGACATCCTTCAAGGATTCAACGATGGTTGGCCGGAATGAATCATGGTCAGCAGAGTTTCTTGAAATTCCGCTGTCGCCTAACGATGCTCGCCCTATTACGGTAGCTTCATTGCTGTGGAGACTCTGGTCTAGCATCATTGCCAGATCAGTGCTGCAGTACTGAGCTTCTTTCCAGAAACAATTGCAGGGTCGATACCCAATTGAGGAGCACAAGACCTCACATACTATGTCCAGTTTGCACTGAAAAAGCACACTCCTCTACGGACGAGGTGCTGTGCGGCATGAGTTGTGATCTTACCAAATGTTTTAACACGCTGCCTAGGTGGCCATCAATCCAATTGCTTAGGCACCTTGGCATTCCCGCGAATTTGTGCCACATTTTCAGCCAATCCATTCGAACAGCCACCCGTACGTTCGCAACAGAAGGATCCTGCTCCCCACTTTGTACCGCGACTACAGGTTTTGCGGAGGGATGTCCGTGGTCAGTACTAGTTATGTCTGCCTTTTGTTGGTTCATGTTTCATCGTTAGTTCGTACTGGGGTTACCCCTATCTGCTACTACAACAACTGGGGATGGCTCAGTTTATTAAGCTGGCAGACGCAACAAAGATCCAAATTGATTGGAATAAATCCTGGGGATGGGCTACAAGACCTGAATCTCTTAAACATTGGAAGCCAGTCATGGCCGAGGTACTGGGATCTTCAGATGCAACGCAATGCAAAATCGCGGCGCAGGATCTTGGATGTATCCTTCACTACCTTAAGTGTCACCACTTGCTTGTCAAACTGATAGATTTGAAGCAGCCTCGTGCTATTAAATATCACGCAAAGTGGAACCAGCTTAGTGTAAAAGGAAAGATCATCCAGAATTCGGCATGACCTACGGCCTTTCATGGGTGCGAACTGTTTCCACTTGGCAGCAAACACTTTGAATCTCTGAGGACGCTTGTCACTGCTTACTTGATCGAGAGAGTCTTGCATCTTTCTACTTGGCTTGCAACGCGCTGCTGGCCAAACTTCAGGACCCTGAAAAATATGTCATAATGCTTTGTCTCAGGCACTTCAGACGTTTTGCTCAGGCACCCGAATCTTGCAGCGGAGGCATTGTGCAGGGTATTAAATCACCCGGCTAATTACCAAAAAGTGTATGGCCCGTGTGGTACTATTGCGTATACTTTGAGTAAACTAGGATGGGCGATTAGCGCCAGCGCAGAGCTACAATGTGACACGCCCGCAACGATCCATTTACTTGAGACGCCGTGGCCATGCGTTCAGCAACAGGTACACCTAGCTTGGATGAGAATCGTTGCAGCACGAATAGCTCACCGTAAACTAATGACAGATGTGTTGGACATTAGCCGGAAAAACGCAGCAGGCCTAATCGCTAAGCGTGACCCTAAGCAAGCCAATACTGCCGCTCTGGCGGATACCAGCACGGCACACGTAAGGCCTTATGGCTGGCAGGCTGGCAGGCTACGAGGGCAAATGAACGATGTGTGGGAAGCCTGATGAATTTCAGAAAACCCAATACATTCGAAGTTAGAATCTTGATCACTGCTTCAATCCGAAAGGGAACATGCAGTTCAAGATAAAACCGACAAACATGTGCGCACGCTCTTTTTCTTTATAAGGCGTTGCTTGGAAGTTGAGGCTCAGAGGTGCAGGGGGAAAGACATCGCGTGTCCTTTCCCCGTATCTGCACCCCTCTGCGGAGCCTCCTCATATGCCCCCACTTCAGGGTTCCAAGCAAACGGCCTAATCTATCACCCCCTCTTCAGAGCGTTTGCGAAGCACTCTTATGCTCCGGCCGCCACGGGGCGTCGGGCGGATGCAGTGATAGCCTGCATTGGTGGGGCCAGAAATCATGCGGGCGAAAACGAAAGCGAGCTTGCGGCTTGCTGTCGAATGCGGATGTGTTGCCGCGGCTGAGCTGATCGGCCCACACGTTGCGCTCGCCTGGGATATGCGAGGCTAGCACTGACCATTTGTGCTTGTAGGCCCATGCGGCGACTAATTGCACAAAGATCTGCAAGGGCCATGGTGTGGTGAACAGTTTGTTCACCCCGGCTTCTGATGCGGTATTATCCGTGCCGGAAGGCATGCATAAGCCGTGCACTGCTTGTCCTTCGGCTGTCCAAGCGATGCGCATTAGCGC
Source organism: Effrenium voratum (assembly GCA_963377175.1). NCBI lineage: Eukaryota > Dinophyceae > Suessiales > Symbiodiniaceae > Effrenium > Effrenium voratum. Next base: position 696,740 of record CAUJNA010000624.1, on the reverse strand, counting down.
CAGTTGGGCCAGGGTTTCGAAGCACGCTGTGTAGCGCTGAGCCTCCTTTGTGAGGCACGGCCACTGCTGCTGGACTTCTTGGAAGTCCCACGTTTCTGCAAACCAGGAGACGGAGCGGCTGGAGATAAACCAGCCACCTATGCCGACTGTGGTGCCCTCGGCACAAGCATCTGCGGCTGCCTTGCATGCCAAGATTGGCTTGCTGCGCAGCGGGAGTAGTAAGGAAAGGCAGCTTATAGGGACTTAATTATTTGGGTTTTTTGGTCCCCAAACCCTGCAAAACAGCCAAATTCTCCATCCAGCTGAACGTTTTTCCGATGTCACCGGTCTTTGTCACCGCTCCGTTTTTGGTGCAAAAAGCGCTCAAAACGGTCAACTCCGAAAAGTTCGTTTTTTCGTGTCAGACGTCAAAAGTGGTGCCTGAGCCTCCAAGTTCGCTCGTTTTCCGCCAAAACCCGGGTCGAGACGTTCGCCGTGCTCCGAATTCCGTTTTCTGCCCCGAAAAGCCTGCGAATTCCAGCCCGCTGAACTCGTCACCGCTTGTCACCGCTTCGTCACCGCTCGTTTGTTGGGTGCAAAAGTGCGCAAAAGCGGCCCCAGTTCCGGACCTCGTTCTCCGCAGGGTTTTCCGCGGCCCGACAGCCCGCCGAGGACCAGGCTCGGAGCCCGACAGCCCGCCGAGGTGGTCCGTCAGCCCGCCGAGGTGGTCCGTCAGCCCGCCGAGCTTGTCACCGCTGATGTCACCGCTCCGTCCGGCTCCGTTTTTGGTGCAAAAAGCGCTCAAAACGGTCGAGTCCGAAGAGTCCGTTTTTCCGTGTCGGACGGCGAGTGGGATGGCTGAGCCTCAAGTTTCGCTGGTTTTCGGTCGAAAGCGGGCTCCAGACGACCACTTTGCTCAGGTTTCCGCTTTCGGCCCGAAAACCGGCGAATTCCAGCCCGCCGAGCATGTCACCGCTTGTCACCGCTTTGTCACCGCTTCGTCACCGCTCTCTTTTGGGCCGAAAAGTGCGCAAAAAGCGCCCCAGTTCCCGAGAGGACTTGGTTCTTGGCAAGTTTGAGTCAATAATGGAACCGGGTGATTCATCAATGGCTCATCAAAAAAGCAAGGTTGCTTCATGAATGGGCAAGGTTGGCTCATGAATGCCCCGCAGGTCATAACCGCTGAGACAAGTGTCCTATAAAACTATGCACACAACACATAGCTTCGCCGGTCTCATCATGAGGCCGAGGTGTCCCAAGCGTTTTGACCGACGCCATCGGTCAATTCACATAAGTGAAGGACCTCGCTTCATGCCCAGTGTCCGACGCCATCGGACACTGCGTCATTCCACATTTCACTCACTTCGCGTACTGGTAGGGGCTGTTGCGAGATGATATATAATTATACCACCCTGCGCTACGAAGGCCCCGAATGACCCATAGCGATTCAAGGGAGGGCGCGTCGTGAAAGTACAACACCCCTGCGTTACAAGCACGTAACGACTACTCCTAAGAAAACATGTTTGAAGGACCTGTCACGGGCAACATCCCGGAGGTCCTGGACAACGGAGAGGTAACTGACGGCACGCACGTCACAGCAGGGCAGCTGGCCCTCGCTCTGACGCCCTACGCCCAAGTAGCTGACCTGGCGGTGAACACGGCAGCCTCCGGCAACAACGCGGCAGCCATCCAGTCCCTGGACGACCGAGTCACCGCCGAGCTGGCCTCAAAGCTGGACAGCAGCGCGCTGGCGCCGGCAATTGCGCCCCTGGCCACGGCGGCGGCCCTGGCCACCACGGACGGCCAGGTGGCCGCGCACGGAAGCAGCATCGCAGCGCTGCAGAGCTCGCTGACCACGGGTCTCTCCAACAAGGCAGACCAGTCGGCCTTCGACGTGCTGGAGGGCGTGGTGGCCACGAAGAGCACCCCGGACGGCGTGGACCTGAAGCTGTCCAACTACAGCACCACGGCGGCCATGAACGGCTCCATCGCCTCGGCCAACAACGCCACGCTGGCCACGGTGGCCGCCAACTACGGCCTCAAGACGGTGGTGGACCAGCACTCCCTAGACATAGCGGCGAGGATCACGCCGCTGGAGGTCGACACCAAGGCGGCCAACGCTCTCCTGGGCGTCGTCACCGCCGCTGCGCTGGCCTCCGAGCTCGCGAGCCGAGACGCCTCCATCTCGGGGCTGCAGGCCTCCAAGGCGGACGCCAGCGCCCTGGCTGCTTACGCCCTGCTCTCGGAGGTGGACTCTAAGATAGCGGCGGCCCTCTTGGGCGCAGTCACCACGGCAGCCCTGGACGCCGCCTTGCTCGGCAAGGCGGACGCAAGCGCGCTGGCCTCCCTGCTCTCCACGGTGGACGGGTTGGACACGCCGCTGGAGGTAGACACCAAGATAGCAAATGCCCTGCTGGGTCTCGTCGCAGCGCAGCTTGCTAGCCGGGACGCCAGCATCACGGCGCTCCAGGGGGCCAAGGCCGACGCGACGCTGCTGGCCTCATACGCCACGAACGCCGCGCTCTCGGCCAGCGAGACCACGCTCCAGAGCGCCCTCGACGCAATCCTCGCGGAGCTCGCCGCCCTGCAGCTTTCCGGCAGCGGCGGAGTTGTTAACGCGCCGGCCTGGGCGGGCTTCACGACTTGGGAGCTCGTTCGCGGAAGCAACGTCGTTCGCAACCTGCATCTGGGGGCTCCTCTCTCTGCTGCGCTGGCCAACGGCGACGACACGCTGAGCATCACGGCAGACTGCTACTCCATCGCAGCGGCGGACGCGGCCCTCGCGGCTGCGCTGCTGGCCTACTACACCTCGGCGCAAGTGGACGCGCTGTTGGCCGACTACCGAACGGGCGCGGCGCAGGACGCGGAGACGACCAGCGCCATCTCGGCCGCGCTGCTGGCCTACTACACCTCGGCGCAAGTGGACGCGCTGTTGGGAGACTACCGCACGGCAAGCGCGCAGGACACGCAGACGCAGGCCGCCATCGCGGGCGCGCTGCTGGCCTACCGGACGGGCCCGGACCAGGACGTGTTCACAACCAACCAAATCACCTCGGCGCTGGTGGCGTACCGCTCAGCCGCCGACCAGGACACGGCAACGGCCTCGAGCATCGCAGCCGCGCTGCTCAGCTACTACACCATCGCACAAGTGGACGGCCTCCTTGCGGGCTCGGCGTCACGGAGGCGGCCTCGGCCCTGCAAATGCACTTTCCGGACGACGGAGGGGCCGACGAGGTGGTGGCCGCCATAGGAGAGCAGATCCTGGGCCCCACGGACGTCTCACTGTCAAACTGGACGGTTCGCCCCAGCAGCGGCTGCAGCGTGGTCCTGGCCACGCACACCGCGGGCGCAGTGAGCGTGGACGGCTACACCCTGACCCTGGCGGTGAACCCGTGGAACATCGTGCGCACCTACAACTTGACCCCGGGCCGAGAGCTCCTCTTCGCCTGCCGCTACCGGCTCGGCACGGCCTCCAACTTCGTGGTGTACATGTCCGAGGCAGACAACGTCTACGACCCCTTGTACGGCAGCTTCGTGGGCGACCAGGGCGCCTGGAGCACGGCCAAGATGTACTTCACAGTGCCTCCGAACGGGGTGGCAAAGCTGCACTTCGGGGCGCACTTCCAGGCGCCGGGCCTGCCCAACCAGACGGCAGGAACGGTGGACGTCTACGGCCTCCAGATCCTGGACGCAACCCTGGAGGCCGGCAACACGGCGGAGGTGGAGGAGGACACGGCGGCCTCGGCCCTGCTGCTGAAGCACGAGTTCCTCGACGGAGGGGCCGACGACGTCACGCTGGCCACCCTGAGCGAGGTGCTGCTGGAGCCCATGCTCACCACGCTAGGCAATTTTCTGGTGCGCTCCAACAGCCAGAGCTCCGTGGCCTCGGCCAGCTTCACGGTGGGAGGCTTCCAGCTGGAGGGCTATGCCATGACCCAGTGCGCCTTCGCCTGGAACATCGTGCGCACCTACACGCTGACGCCGGGGAGACGCTACTCCTTCGGCTGCCGGCACAGGCTGGGCACGGCCTCCAACTTGGTGATGTACGTCAGCGCGGCCGACAACGACTACGTGGGCGTCACCGGCACCTTCCTCGGCACGCCTCGCAGGGCGTCTGGAGCACGGCGCGCCTGGACTTCTCGGCGCCGCCGGGCGGAGTCGCGAAGCTGCACTTCGGAGCCTTCGGCGGCTCGATCCCCGGGCTGGTGCAGCAGTCGGCGGGCACGCTGGACCTGTACAGCATGCAGATCAGGGAGAGTCGGTCTCCGTGACGGACTTGCTGGCGGACTCGCTGGCCCTCACGGGCTCGGCCACGCTGGACGGGCTCACCGCGCAGGGCAACGTGGGCTGCGACCAGCTGCTGTGCAACGACGTGAACTGCGCGGACGTGTTCACGACGGGCGTGGACGCCTCGGGCGCCATTTCCTGCGCAGCGCTCACAGCCACCGGCACCGTCGCCGGAGCCACGCTGTCGTCCACAGGCGCCGTGTCGGGCAGCTCGCTGAGCATCAGCACTTCACCAGCGGGCGGCCAGCGTGGGCGGGGCTGCTGAGCTCACCGGAATCACTGCAGCACTGACCATCAACAACACGGCCAACGCCGGGAACTTCACCACGGTGGGCGACGTGTCCACGGGCACGCTGACGGCCTCGGCGCAGCGACCGCGGCGAGCTTCGCAGCCACCGGGGCGTCACGGGCGCCACGCTGACGATCACCGGGGCGGCTCCGCGGGCCCGCTGGACTGCGAGAGCCTGGACTGCACCTTCACGGCCACGAGCGGCGGAGTGTCGACGGGCAGCGTGGTGTGCGGCGACGTGACGAGCTCGGGCACGGTCTCCGCGCCGCAGCTCTTCGCGTCCAACACGCTCACCGTGACCAACACCTCCGACTTCTCGGACGATCTCTTCTTGACGAAGAACTGGGCGGGCTGGAGCAAGCTGCAGATTTCCAACAACAGCGCGGCCTCCGACAGCGGCCCGGAGCTGCGGCTGCTGGGCAACCAGAGCGCGCGTCTTCCTGGAGCGGGACGGCGGGACGCACCAGTGCGAGCTGATCATGATCAACGACGAGGCTCTGGCGCAGACGAAGAGCCAGCAGGGTGAAGACGGTGGCCGAGACCGACGTGGCAGAGCTCCAGCACCTGTTCGACTTTGTGGAGGCCAACAGTACAAGCGCCCGGACATGACTGAGGCTGGGCTTCGCCTCAAACGACTTCGCAGGAACAAAGTGGAAGAACCTGACGGGCACCACGAGGTGGCGACGGCACGGAGACTCTCGACTACTCAGCTCAGGGGTGCGCAAGGGCTTCCAGGCCCGGCTGGACGAGGTGAAGCCTGGCAGGCCCAGCGGGGCTGACGCCCGCAGACGAACCATCAAGGCCGTCTACAAGGTCCCCGCACCGGTTTCGGCAGCATAGCGCAGACGCTGCTTTTTTGGTCCAAAAACCCTGCAAAACAGCCAAATTCTCCAACCAGCTGAACGTTTTTCCGATGTCACCGGTCTTTGTCACCGCTCCGTTTTTGGTGCAAAAAGCGCTGAAAACGGCCAACTCCGAAAAGTGCGTTTTTTCGCGTCAGGCGTCAAATGTGCTGCCTGGGCCTCCAAATTCGCTCGTTTTCCGCCGAAAACCGGCTCCAGACATTTGCCGTGCTCCGAAATCCGTTTTCTGCCCCGAAAAGCCTGCGAATTCCAGCCCGCTGAGCTTGTCACCGCTTGTCACCGCTTTGTCACCGCTCGCTTTTTGGGTGCAAAAGTGCGCAAAACCGGGTCCAGTTCCCGAGCTCCTTCTCCGCAGGGTTTTTCGCGGCCCGACAGCCCGCCGAGGACCTGGCTCGGAGCCCGACTGCCGAGGTTCTCCCACGTAACACGTCAGCCTGCTGAATTAGTCACCGCCGATGTCACCGGTGTCTAACACGTCAGCCTGCCGAGGTGCCAGGGTGGAATCGAACCTTCCAGACGTCGCTCCGGAGACCAACGCCTAAACCATCTCACCATCGGCTTTTGTTACCGTCCCAAAACGCTTGTCAACGATGTCACCGCTTCGTCACCGCTCTCTTTGGGGCCGAAAAGTGCGCAAAAGAAGCGGCCAGTCTGCAGCGGAACTTTACGCGGAACTCCACGCGGGCATGTACCAAAATTTGGGTCATGCCTGTCGCCAGTTCCGCAAGCGGCTTCGGTCTGAGCGAGGCCGGCTCCGCGGCTTCGGTCTAAGAGCCTCTCCACCGAAGTCGGAAATCCGACCTCGCTCCACACCGAAGTCGGATTGGGGCCTGGCGCGGGCCTGGTGGTGCGGGTTTGGTGCGGGCCTGGCCTGGTGCGGGCCTGGTGCGGGCCTGGTGCGGGCCTGGCGCGGGCCTGGCAATCCTGTGTTGGGCACAGGATTGCAGCGTGGGCGCAGGATTGCTCCACCCATTCCTGCGCTCACAGCAGGATTGCCCCGGCGCACTACCAGCAGCTCGGGCTTGGCTGTTCTTGCCCGAGCACAGCCTCGTGATGGAGCCGGCCCTGCTGTAGAGCTCCCAGGCCTCAGGCACGTCGTTTATGCTCAGGACGAAGGGCAGGCCGCTTGCGAAGAGCGCGTCTCGGAGCTCCGAGTGGAAGGCCAGGTCATGCCCCCGCCTCCTCGTGCCATAGTAGTTCATGCTGCGGCCTGGGAAGATGTAGGGAGGATCGGCATATATGGCCTGTCGGGGTGCCTGGCGGGGCAGAGCGCGTAGATAGGCCAGTGCGTCCTGGCATCGCACGGTCACATTGCGCGGTGGCCGCTGCATACGCCGCACGCTGCTCAGCCCCAGCGGCCGCTGCTGTGTGAAGGAGCCCCACTTTCCCGAGAAGCTGTTGCGCAGCAGGACGTATGAGCAGGCGGCCCGGCGCCCGGCGCGGCCTCTCTGAGTGCCCGGCAGGAGGTGACTGAAGTAGAAGCGCCTGTCTATCTTGCGCCCCGCCAGGCGCAGCAAGGAGCGCAGGAAGACCGGGTCTTGCCTTAAGTAACAGCGGTGCAGGTTTGTGACGGGCTCGAAGGCGTCGACGCCGCGCACCTTCAGGGCCGGACGCCGGGTTGCGAGGTAGTACTCCAGCTTTCCAGAGCCGAAGAAGGGAGAGTGAAGCACAGCGACGTCCCCCAGCAGCCGGTCCACGTGTGGAGCCAACCACGATTTGCTTCCCATGTACTTCAGCCGCATGCCAGCCTTTAGATTTATCCCGGTCTCACTGCCCGGCTTCCCAGCGTCGAATTTGGGAAGTAAGGCAAAGGACGTATGGGGAAGATCAAGCTGTTTCCTACGGCCGAGTATAGCAGTAAGCAGCCCTCGGACCCCGTGGCACCCCTGGTACCATGCACAGGTATCTTCCTCGGCCCCAGCAAGTCCGGCAAAACCGTGGCGCTGATCAGCATGATTCTGGAGCAATACCGCGGAGTCTTCGAGCTTTAGCCCTTCCATCAATATCGACGACAGCTGGGCCCCTGTCAAGAAGTACATCGAGGAGGACCTGGGGGTTAATACCGAGCGGGAACAGGCCTACTACGACGAGTGGGACGAGGCAGCGCTGCGGGGGATCATCCAGAGACAGCGCAAGATCACCGAGACATCCAAGAAGTTGGAGATGAAGAAACTCTACCAGGTGCTGATTATCCTGGACGACTACGCAGATAGCCCGCAGCTGCACAAGGCCCACAGCGCCCTGGACACGCTTTTTTAATGAGAGGCAGACACATGCAAATAAGCACCTGGGTGAGCTCCCAGAAGCTGAGGCTCATCAGCGCAGCCGTGCGGGTGAACATGCAATTTCTCTGCTGCTGGAACCAGCACGAGCTGGACGCAGTCATCGAAGAGCTGAGCGCCCTGTTGCCGAAGGACAAGCTGCACAGGATCTACGAGCAGGCGACTCGGGAGCCCTACAGCTTCCTCTTCGTCTACTACCTCAAGCCAAAGAATCAAATGTTCCACACGCGCTTTGAAGAGCGTTTTGCACTGGAAAGAGAAGCCGATGGGAGCGGCGCTCAGCTTCCTGGGCCAGAAGCTGTTCGCCAGCTCCACGCTGATCAACGCGAGGTGCGAGAACATCTCCTGCTGCACCTCCGTCGCAGCAGTCCAGCCACCCATCGTTCGCCGAACAGGTGGCTTCCTAAAGAAAAGAATGACAACGATCTACGTGGACAGCCGCAAGAGGGTAGCCGGCTCGGACAGCGACTTTGAGGTAGACCTGGGAGAGTCTCTGCACCTGCAGAGCGACGCCAGGCTGGCCGTCTATAAGATCAGAATCGCCGACAGCTTCCTCTCGACAGACCGGGGCCGCTACTTGTACTGGGTAGACGCCAGCAGCGGCTGCGGCGTGGTCCTGGCCACGCACGCCGCGGGAGTGAACGTGGACGGCTACACCCTGACCCTGGCGGCGAACCCGTGGAACATTGTGCGCGCCTACAACTTGACCCCGGGCCGAGAGCTCCTCTTCGCCTGCCGGTACCGGCTCGGCACGGCCTCCAACTTCGTGGTGTACATGTCCGAGGCAGACAACGTCTACGACCCCCTGTACGGCAGCTTCGCGGGCGACCAGGGTGCCTGGAGCACTGCCAAGATGTACTTCACAGTGCCTCCGAACGGGGTGGCGAGGCTGCACTTCGGGGTGCACTTAAGTAGTTTTCGTGGCAGTTGGGGTCGATTCGTGGCAGTTGGGGTGCAGAGGGGGTTCCTACACACCCTGGTTTTTTGCACCTGCTTTTCTTGGACAAGACTCCCCCAGCGTAATGGACGTTGCCGCTTCGCCTCAAGGTAGTCGCCCTGCTTCGTGTTTTAAGTCAACCCATGCCCGCCAGCCATGAACTTTGTTCAGAGCTCAATCAACGCAGTAGAGGCAATTCTCAGGAAACACCAGCTATCGGCTGAGGCGCAGTGTTTGGACGTGACCTCTTCATTCAGGTATCCACTCTTTAAGGAGCTGTCAGGTGACGCGACCAAGGGCTTCCAGGCAAAAAACATGGCAATGAGCAGTGTTTGGACGTGACCGCTTCAGGTATCGATGCTGAGGAAACACTAAGGAGCTGTCAGGCAGGCGGGAAAACATAGGAGCCGCTTGAAATACAGCGGTAGCCCTGAAAAGGGCATTTGTTTTAAGGGGGGATGGGGTCTACAGCGACAAGGGCTTGGGCAGGCCAGGCACTCAAACTTAAATCCCTTGCCAGACTTGGCCCCACCAAGTCTTGGAAACTTGCGCTTGCCAGACTTGGCCCACCAAGTCTTGGAACATTGCCCTTGCCAGACTTGCTTGGAAAATTGCGCTTGCCAGACTTGGCCCACCAAGTTGAAGGCAAATAAGGGACATGTCCCGCTCCATACTATGTCAACCTGTAAAACTAGCGAGGTGAACAGGCAGGCGTGGTTTAAACCCCGTAACGCACCACCAAGACTTGGTGAGCTCTGGTACCACGACACCAGCGCGAAGCGACTTTTGTGTGATTTGGCGTGAGGGTCTTGCGTTGCAAACACAATATAGCTCACAGGTCCCGATTGCAGGCGCTGTTGAATTTGCTCCCGCTTTTCTCAGGTTGCCAGGTAATGGATCCACTGAGTGATGACAGTTTTTACTTAAATTTCCCCGAGTTTGATTTGCAGCATTTTGCGCGGCCTTGGCCACATGTGCACCGGCTTCACTCAAGGCCATTCGAGATCTCGCGTGGCCTTGATTTAGACCGTTCTTGCGCGACCATTGTTGAAACAGAGCTTCAAGCCATTTTTGCACAGCCTTTTGCTTCAGGCCATTTAGCGCTGCCCTTGACTCAGGCCACCTCTGCAAGCCTTTGATTCAGGTCATTTTCGCGCGGTCATTTCTTGGACCATGTTTGCACGAGGGCCTTTATCCAAGCCAACTTGTCACGACAGCCTCTACTCGAAGCCTTTTTTGCCCGGTCTTGGCCCAATCCATTTTTGCACAGTGACAGCCTATTTATGTGTCTATGCAATTTTTGCGCAGTGAAGAGTCATATGCTGGCCATTTGCACATGGCCTTAATTTGGCCCTCTCTGCGCGTCCTTTACTCAGGCCGGTTTGTGCCAGTCCTAGTCATGATCAAGCCATGTTGCATATTTGTGGCAAGCGTTTTCTGCACGAATTTTACTCAATCCATTTGCGCGGAGTCTTCACCCAGCCCTTGCTTTTGCACGGCTCATATTTACGATCAGGCCGTTCTTGCGTGGTTTTTGCCAGCCTGTTTGAAGCAGCTCCTAGTCGTGTTCGTTTGCGCGGCCTTTCTTGAAAGTCCTTTGCCAGCGGCCTTTTCCGACCCGCGCTCAGATGTAGGTCGCTTCTTGCATGTTGCTGTGTTGGATGACATGATGAAGCCTACTGTGCCTGATAATTTTTATACCAATCAGTTGTTGCCCACACCAAGGAATCACTAAGGAATAGCGACTGGATGTGTTGGACGCAAAATGCCGGGAACACTAAGAAACAGTGACAGGTGATTGGATGCGACTGCTTCAGCTATCGAATCTAAGGAATCACTCAGGAGCAGTGTTTGGACGTGACCGCTTCAGGTATCGATGCTGAGGAAACACTAAGGAGCTGTCAGGCAGGAAAACATAGGAGCCACTTGAAATACAGTGGTAGCCCTGAAAAGGGCATTTGTTTTAAGGGGGATGGGGTCTACAGCGACAAGGACTTGGGCAGGCCAGGCACTCAGACTTAAATCCCTTTCCAGACTTGGCTCCACCAAGTCTTGGAAACTTTCCAGACTTGGCCCCACCAAGTTTTGGAAAATTGGCCAAGTCAAGTCTTGGAAAAGAGGCGTTTCCGTTTCCTTGCCAGACTTGGCCCCACCAAGTCTTGGAAAATAGGGGTTTCCGTGCCCTTACCAGGCCCATCCAAGTTGAAGCATGCCTGCGTCAGACTTGGCCCCACCAATGAAAAGTAGGCATGCTCTGGGGCGCAAACAGCCACATTCGGGCCTGGGGCATGAACATACTTGTGTCAGACTTGGGCCCACCAAATCTGCGAAAACACCAAATCATGAGTAACACCGGACTTGGGCCCACCAAGTTTTGGACAATATTGGTTAATATGATTTGGCGGTGCGCCAGCATCACGGGAAACATGCCCACCAACATCTTAAAATATACGCGCATACTCTTGATTTGGCCCAACCAAATCCTTGGAACATGCTTATACCACACTTGGGCCGGCCAAGTCTTGGAAAATAAGAGCGCTTCGTAGGATTGTTTGGGCACCAAGCCTTGGAAAACAAATAGGCGTGCTGTCGCAAACTGAAAGGTGAAAAGCAGGGGCTTGTCTTTCCATAAGAAGCAGGCCCGCCGAGCCGAGTCTTACAACCCACAGCCCGGCTTGTCGAGGACCACCGTGTGGCCCAGCGCAGCGGGCTTGATTCTAGCCCAGGCGTTGAGACGAAGAGATTGCGAAACTGCGGCTGTTCTGGATCATGGCTGAGTGAGCTATCTGGTCGTTGGCGGCGGCTTCAGCAAGTCCACGTCAGCAAGTCCGCGCCTCAAGCCATGAGTCAGCGCAAAGCTCTGACCGTCAAAGATGCTTTCGGCCGCCCGCAACCCAGTCAGTCCAAGGGCGTGCGAGCAATTGCTCGGTGTGGTCTACTGCGGCAGGAAGTCTTCCAGTCACGACCAAGGGCAATCTTGCAAGTTGCTGTTAACAAACTGTTTGCGAAAGGGACAAAATGAAGACATGGTCTTTGGCATTTGGGCCTTGGCTTGGATCAGCTTGGCCTGGAATGCACCCGTGAGGCCAAGGCGCAATCATCAACCTCCAAGGCCCCGACTGCCAGGCCAGGTTGCTGTCCGTTTTGCCTTGGGAGAGCACGCAGGAGCAAGACATGTTTAGAAGGCAAAGGTGCCCTGAGGCTATTTGCAAGCAATCCGCAAGTGAGACAAGCGGGTGCATCAGCAGCGCAGCGCTGCGCATTTTCCTGCAGGCGCCTGCCCGCTTTTTGTGGGGAGCTGTGTGCCCCTTCAGTGCTTTGTAGCAGGTCTTTTTTTCGGTGTAGCAGGTTTTTTTTTCGGCCTAATGGATGACGATGCTGCCCGTTTCTTGCTAGAAGCTGCAGGCTGCTCTTGCTCTGGCGTAGCAGCACCTTAGCGACAAGCACAGTCAGAGGTTCAAGCGCCCAGGCAAACTACCCAGGAAAGCGCAAGCAACAAACACCGAGCGTGCTAACCTTGCTAAAGAGCTTGAGTCAGAACTGCTAGAGCTAGATGATGATGATGAACTCGATGAGGATGAAGGCGATGCTGCAGCAGATTCTGCCGCTTGATGCAGGGGCTGCTTATTCTTCATGCCCTGAGGCCGAAAGGCGTCTGATGCCCCGAGAACACGAGAAAACCTTGCGCGTGTTTGGCAACAGTTTCGCTACAATCTTTACATTTTGACGTTACCCTGGCTATAATTGAGCTGCAATGTGTGCAAGTACTAACGCTGTCACTACCCCTGCCTGCGCAGCCAGGGTCAACTCTTTCGCCTCCGCTTTTTTCTCCTCCAGGATCTCGTTGTTGAAACGCAACCGGCTGTTCATGTGCCTGAGAAACATGTCGCTTTGCTGCTGCTGCTGCCTCAGTTTGGCATCGGCTTGCAACTTTGCCGCTTCTTCCTGCTGCAGCTGCTCCTGAAGCTGAGCCTCATGTTTTTCGAGCCGCTCACGTTTCCGCCTGGCCTTTCTGTTCAGATCACTGAGGGTCGGCAGTCTTTTAGCCGGCATGCCAGGAACCCGGACTCTTGCTGGTTTGTTGGAGCGCTGGCGTTTTGGCTTGCTTTGATGACTTGGCTTTTCTGCTGCCCCCTTCCTGAGCCAAAACTGCAACAGCTTGACGAATTTCGTTTCTCATGGCAACGTGTTTGCGACGTGCCATGAGCGCCAGGCAAAGACGGCGGATGTTCCACTTGCAAGCGCTTCGGCTTGACCCTGGCGGCGCCGCAGGACTATCCGGGGCCAGCTGTGAGTTTGCAAGCAATGCTCATCAACTGGCATGATGTCATGGCTGTGGCTGGGTCAGCCATCAGTGGGCTCAGAAAAAGGACAGCAACAAAGGAGCACAAGCACATAATAGTCAGAGACTCACGTTTCAAGACCATGCCTGCCTTCACGTTCGCCATGGTGGGTTCTTTCGAATCGCCTGACGCTCGCCCCAAAAAAGCGCCTCGGATGCTATTTAGAGCATTGCAAAGTATAAGTGACATATGTGAGTGAGCCACGTTATGATGCACATCCCGCTGCCCACGCCGAGGCGAAGTCGCGATACCATCAGAACCGCGCCGCTTGGTTAAAGTTTGATCTTTGCAAGCAAATTCCCTGAGTTGAAGCCAATTTGCTGCGCTCATGCCTGCCTTGCAGTCACGATTCTTGCCCCTCTCCCTCGCAAACTAAGGATGCGCTTCGGGCCGAGCGGAAGCGCAAGTTCGGGGACTTCAGCGCGCCTTGACTGTATGACGCAAAATCGGGACATTGACATGCATTCAGTGAGACAAGAGATTTGCATTTTTCCCCTCACCTCTCAAACGCACAAAGCGGAAAAGAATCCTTGCAGCGGTCGCGTTGGACCTGGAGCGGCCCCTTTGGAACCCGATTTTTGTTTGACAAAATTCTTTGCCACAGGCCCCGTAGATTTGGAGTTCTTAGCTCTCACATTTTGATGCCAAGCCAAAGACCGAAGCTTCAGCGCCACCATCGCCCCAGTGTACGCGTTCCCCAGCGCACGGTAGGTGGCCTTGGCATTAGGAGCTGTGACCCACAGCCACAACACACAAAATCACAGTAGCTGTAGCATCGGGAATCTGAAGCCAAAGTCTCCCATGTTTCGCCAACAAGCTGCCCAAGACTCAGCAGAAAAGGCCCAAGCGTCAACAAAGATCACGTGATCACAAAGGGCCTTTATCAAGAACGTCAGCGGAAAGGCGCTTTGTATAAAGCGCCCCGGGTAACTCCACTTGGAACAAGCTTCGGACGAAGCTTGATGTTACTGCAGACCATGTTCAAAAGGGGTTTCAACAATGGTATTATTTTGACCCCTTTTTCTTTTTCAGATTCCAGGCTACCAAGGAAAAAACCTCCTGCGGTTAATCGGTGCTCAATCTGGACATGGGCCCCCTGTTTTGCCACAATGACGCTACCACAAACTCATGGCCTACGCCTGCCAGGGCTCATGGGTTCATCATGATGGATGTCACAGAACCAGATCAGTCTGGGCACGGGTTTCTATGTTTAGCTGCAAATTGGTGTTGCCAAGAATTTTGCACCATACCAGGAACAACACGCATCATTCAGGCCCAGGCCGGGCAGGAGCGAGTCAACCCCATAAGCCTCCAGCATCGCCAAGACATTTGGGTGGTTGGTTTTGCCCACAACTTCGCACAGGAGACGTTCTTGGGAGTACCAATGGAAGCAGATCCGGTCTCCAACTGCAATCTTCTCCATAGTCTTCGAAGCCGGTCTGCCTTCTATTTGCTTTTGGCCATGGTAGATCTTGGTCGCAAACTCCTTCTTGATCGTCAGCGTCAGTTTGCATTCCATGGCGCTAAAAGCCTAGTCACCACCCCTGAGCGAATGAGTGTTGAATGAAATTGCTTTGCCTGACGCAATGTGATTTGTGGGTGGGTTACTTCCTGCATTCTTGGAAACGGGCATGAATATGTCAGGCGGACCCTGAAGCCTTTTACGAGCCAAATGCGGCAGCCAGTTCTGCAACTAGATTTAGCTGCCTATCTAAGGCGGGGCCTGCAGATGACACCGCTCCAAGTGTTGGATCTGCTGCTGGCCCGCTGCCGGTGGGAAGGGTGTCGCCTTCATCTGCCGCTCTGGCAAAGGTTTAGCAAACGCCTTTAACAACCTGACGCATTGGCGCATGTAAACATGTGTTGTGAAACGCGGGGGCCGCTTCTGCAAGACCTGAGGCTGTTGCCGCATCTGATGCGGGCGTGGCGAAAGCCCCTGCAGGCCCGCCGGCCGCAGCGTCGGCTCCGGCGAAAGCCCCGACAGCGCCGGCCGCAGCGTCGGCTCCAGCGAAAGCCAAGGCAGGCCCGCCGGCCGCGGCGTTGGCTCCGGCGCAAGCCAAGGCAGGCCCGCCGGCCTCTGCGTCGGCTCCCAAGGCAGGCCCGCCGGCCTCTGCGTCGGCTCCGGCAAAAGCCAAGGCAGGCCCGGCTCCGGCAAAAGCCAAGGCAGGCCCGGCTCCGGCGAAAGCCAAGGCAAGCCCACCTGAGGAGCCGCCCCCAGCTCCTCCTTCCTTGAGGTCGTCAACCAGGCTCCTCAAGGCCGAGAAGGACGCCAAGAAGGCGTGGAGCCGCCAGAGGCAGCAGGAGCTTGTGGAGCTTGCGCTGGCTCGCCGGGCAGAGAGGGCGGCAGCGAAGAGTCCGCCAGCTCCGAAGAAGCGGCCAGCTCCGAAGGAGCCGGCAGCAGCTTCGAAGAAGCGGCCGAAGGAGCCGGCGGCAGCTCCGAAGAAGCGGCCGAGGGAGTCCGAGCCGGCAGCAGCTCCTTCGCCGGAGGAGCCGGCAGCAGCAGCGGCAGCGGCGGGGGCTCGCGCCAAGGCCAAGCCTTCTGCCCGAGAGGCGCGCTGCGCAAGTGAATTTGGGCCCTCTGAAATCGACTAGGGGCAGCTTGGCAACATGACAATGACACAAAAGCAAAAAAACGAAAAACACGCCAAGGTTGAGTCAGCAAGAACAATTTGTCCCGCCCCGCAACAAACGTTGTTAAGCCAATTGAACTTGACAGCAACTCTTCCGGGCCTATTAGTTGGCGACAAGGCCCAAGTGTTCGGCCTGTCCCCCCCAAATCTAAGTGTCGAACACGTTCAACACTTCCAACTAGGTGACCAGCGAAGATGAGATTTTGGCTTTGTCCTGGCATTCTGGTGTGGGAGACCAAGCCTTGGAAGAAAGGCCCAAGTTGTCGGGCCCCTCTCTCAACAACTTAGCCTGCCTTGCCAAGATGTTTGGCCATCATCTCCAAACACTTGGCGTGCGAGGCAGAGCTGCTGGCCCTGCCAAAAACCTGGAGATTGGAAACCCAAGTTTTTGGAGCAAGCACTTGGCGCGAAGGCCCAAGTGGTTGGCCCCACTCCCAGCAACTTTGCCGGTCACTGCCAAGACATTTGGCCATCTCCAAATACTTGGCGCGCAAGGCAGAGTTGCTGGCCAAAAACTTGGAGATTGGAAACCAAGTTTTTGGAGTGAGCTTGCCTCGCCAAGTGTTTGGCCATCTCCAAACACTTGGCACAGAAGGCAAGGTTTGAGTAAGCGCTTGCTATAAGTTCCAAGCGTTTGACCGCCCCAAAAAACTGTGCCTGCCTCTTCCAAGTTTTTGGGCCGTGTCGAAACACTTCCAAAAACTTGAAGATGGGGAACAAAGTATTTGGAGCAGGCACTTGGGAGCAGGCACTTGGTATAAAGGCCCAAGTGCTTGACCAAACCCAACAACTGAGCCTCCCCAAGTTTTTGGCTGTGTCCAAACGCTTGGCACACAAGGCAAAGTTGCGCTCCTTAAACTTGGTTGGCTTGAAGGCCAAGCACTTGGAAGGAGACTCGGAGCATCGCCTCTCTGGCGTACCTCACGGACGACAAGGGCTACCAATTGAACCTTGGGCTACTGTTTTTTTTTCGCGGCGCGCCGCTTCTTGGTTTCATCTTGTTTTTCCTGTTGCTCCCCAAACCGCTCGCTCGGCATCCTAGGACGCACATTCCGCTGCCCTGGGGCCCCGGCAAGCTCTTCTGCTGCGGTCATCTGGACTACGGCTCTGTGGGTGACGCGCTGATCATCAACTGCCAGCGGGAGGAGCAGCTTGTCAGCTCTACTTCAGACTTTCTCATGTCTTCAAACACATTGGGAATTGCCTAAGACCCTGAGCAGTGATTTGCCACAGAGCTTCCAATGTCGGCGGGTAAAGCTTCGCTTCACCAACCCAGGCTGCATGCTGATGCTCGGGCTTCGATGGCAAGGGCCAGCAACGAGCGCAAGCTGATTTTCTTCAACCCCAACCACAAGCACAAGGGTCAGCACTCGGAGAGCCTTGTCGAAAGAAAGGCGACAACCGTGAGCCTGAGGGCATCCTGAAACGTCAAGATGTTTGCCATGGCCGTTCTTTAAAATTACACAGCGGGGATTGGGCAGGCTTTAAAACAAAACGCATTGAAATTGTTCTTTTCCAAGCAACACAAGCTGGCGCGCTTAGGTTGGAGCAGCTGATCGTGCAGTGCTTCCTTGCGCTGAAGAGCCGCAATGTGGTGATCCACTGCAACTCTGGGGTGCACCGGGCGCCTCAGGTGTGCGCTGCCGTGGCGATGATCGCCAAGTGGACGACCTGGTCCAAAGCCGTTGCTGGGCAGCAGTAGTTGCCGTTGCTGGTTCTGCTTTGAGTTTGATTTCTGTATGCTGTGACATTTACTTGTCGACGCCTTCAGATTCAGCCACGTCCTGCTCCGAGGTGGACTATGTGCGTGCCCAACGGCGTCAAGCGCAGTTTGGGGACCACTGGACGTTGCTTGGCTTGCTCTTGCGCTGTGGTTCCCTGCTTGTTTTCTTACAAGGGGCCGTTTTGCCAGAACGGACGCTGTCATGTGGGCCAACCAAGGTTCGGAAAGATGGCGCACGACCACCGCGACTCCTTCCAAAGGGCCTTGGACTCCCTCATGCCTCGGTAGAAAAAAGTTGCAGCAACGCTTGAAGTGCGCAAGCTGTGTCAGTGCCCACCGCATGCCTAGATTTGCCTGACTGCAGGACGTACATTCGCCTCCGGGTGTCGCCTGGGGCCTAGCGCCGTCTCAAATTGAAAGCGCTCTTGTCCTGACCAGGCGGCCCAAGGCAATTGAAGGCCATTGGCCATTGGTTTTTGGTTGCAGGGCTCAGGCGCGTGGCCGTTCTCAGTACCTGCGTCTCCAAATTGCTTTTTGGCAAACATTTGGCCCGGAAGAAAACAGCCTCTAGCGAATGGAGAACCATGTTTTTGAAGCAAGCGCTTGGTGTGAAAATCCAAGTGCTTGGCCCCTCCCAACAACCCAGTGGCTGCGCTCCAAGTCTTTGGCCCTATCCAAATACTTGGCATCAAGGCAAAATCGTTGACTCATTCCCATTCACTTCATGGCGCTAAACAGAAACTACGTTTTTGGGCCAAGCCCATTGCGGGCTTGCTGTGAGCTACCCGTGGTCAGCCCTCTTGCCTGAGTTGCCCGCAACATCATTTTGGCGCTGCGCAAAGAGAAGTCACTCAGTTGTCGTTGAGTTTGAATGATTAAAGTCTTTGACTGCCTGAGCCATAAGGCTTGCTTGTCTATTTCAAAAAAGAAATCATGCTGATACACACATGCCCCCCTCCCAACAACTTAGCCCGCCTTTCCGAAATGCTTGGCCATCTCCAAACACTTGACGTGCAAGGCAGAGTTGCTGGTCCCCGGCCAAAAACTTGGAGATTGGAAACCCAAGTTTTTGGAGCAAGCACTTGGCATGAAGGCCCAAGTGGTTGGCCCCACTCCCGACAACTTAGCCTGCCTTGCCAAGATGTTTGGCCATCTCCAAACACTTGGCGCGCAAGGCAGAACTTGCTGGTCCCTGGCCAAAAACTTGGAGATGCGGAACCAAGTTTTTGGAGCAAGCACTTGGCATGAAGGCCCAAGTAGTTGGCCCCACTCCCAACAACTTAGCCTTGCCAAGATGTTTGGCCATCTCCAAACACTTGGCGCACAAGGCAGAACTTGCTGGTCCCCGGCCAAAAACTTGGAGATTGGAAACCCAAGTTTTTGGAGCAAGCACTTGGCATGAAGGCCCAAGTGGTTGGCCCCACTCCCAACAACTTAGCCCGCCTTGCCAAGATGTTTGGCCATCTCCAAACACTTGGCGCACAAGGCAGAACTTGCTGGTCCCTGGCCTGGCCAAAAACTTGGAGATGTGGAACCAAGTTTTTGGAGCAAGCGCTTGGCATGAAGGCCCAAGTGGTTGGCCCCACTCCCAACAACTTAGCCCGCCCTGCCAAGATGTTTGGCCATTTCCAAACACTTGGCGCGCAAGGCAGGCTTGCTGGTCCCTGGCCAAAAACTTGGAGATTGGAAACCCAAGTTTTTGGAGCAGGCACCAGGCATGAAGGCCCAAGTGGTTGGTTGGTTGGTTCACAACTTATCCTGCCTCGCCAAGTATTTGGCCATCTCCAAATACTAGCAGCAGAAGGCAATGTTGCTGGGCCGCGGCCAAGAACTTGGAGATGGGAAACCCAAGTCTTTGGAGCAAGCGCTTGTTGTGAATGCCCCTACCCCAACTATTGAGCCTGCCTCTCCCAAGTTTTTGGCAATATCCAAACACTTGGCGCGCAAGGCAGAGCTGCTGCCCCCCTGCCAAAAACTTGGAGATTCCAAAAGACTTGGAGATGGGGAACCAAGTGTTTGGAGCAAGCGCTTGGCGCGAAGGTCCAAGTGGTTGGCCCCACTCCCAACAACTTAGCCCGCCTTGCCAAGATGTTTGGCCATCTCCAAACACTTGGCGCGCAAGGCAGGCTTGCTGGCCCTGGCCAAAAACTTGGAGATGTGGAACCAAGTTTTTGGAGCAAGCACTTGGCATGAAGGCCCAAGTGGTTGGTTCACAACTTATCCTGCCTCGCCAAGTATTTGGCCATCTCCAAATACTAGCAGCAGCTTGGAGATGCGAATCCCAAGTCTTTGGACGCTTGGTATGAAAGCCCCTACCCCAACTGCCTCTCCCAAGTTTTTGGCAGTATCCAAACACTTGGCGTGCAAGGCAAAGCTGCTACCCCCCTGCCAAAAACTTAGAGATGGGGAAGCAAGTTTTTCCAACCTTGCCTTACACGGGGGCTTTTTGGTGCGCCAAAACTAGGCTTCAAAGGTTTTCAGGGTACTTGGGCGACATGCTTGGGGTGGGGCTGGGGCATGTCCGAAGAAGATGTTCGCTTTCCCTTTCCAGTCGCCAGAAGAGGACTTTCAATTTCCAGCCGACCCCGCCAAAAAAACACTTTAGCCTGGCTGGCACTGGGCAGAAGGGGACTCTAGCCACGAGAAGCCAACCCTTTGAGGGTGATTTCAGCCCTTTTCCAAGGGGGCTTTCCGTTTTCCGTTTCCAGCTACAGCCGGTCCGTTTTTCCAGGCTTTCGGCCGTTTCCGGAAGGGGGATTTCCATTTCCAGACTTGGAAACGGAAGCGAAAACGGAAGCGGCCCCGCCAGGCGAGGAGCCTCTAAAAAACCAGCCCGGGCGCGCCTGGCTTGTTTCTCGTCTTGTTTTGCCGGACGTGTTGCCCAAACCCTCCTGAAATGCGACAAAACGCTTAAAATCATGGCCACAAAAGCTAACTTGAACTAGCGTGGGCTTGTTTTCATTGATTGCTGGTCTTGTTTTCATGGGGCAGCTGCTACGGCTCAAGGCTACACCAGGGCTCAGTTACCCACCCACCGCTGAATGGCGAAGCGTCAACTTAAGGGCAGGCGCGGGCCACCTCGCAAAGCGAACAGCGTCATCAAGCGGAAGTGCCAGTTCAAGAAATGTCGGCGCGGTGTGGATGTGAAAAACATCAGCAACAAGCTCACTCTGGCCAAAAGTCAAGTGGACGCAGCCTCTTGCAGAAACATATCGGAAAGGTGCCAGGCAGTCAAGTTCTGCTGTGAAGACCACATGAAAGCCTGCAAGAAGAACAAGGCTGCAGCCAAGCCACGAGGTGGGAGAGCTTGCTTGGACATTGCGCAAATCCAGTGCTTGTTCTCTGTGCTCCTGGAGGACGGGTGTGCCTGGGCAGCAGCCCTCATGATGACCCAGCTCTTCATGGGGGATCGTGCTGACGCAGCACGTCAGCGCCAATGGTCTTGGCTGGAAAATCTGGCCTACCATGCGCATCCCACGAGTAAATGGCAAAACAATTGCCAGGGAGGTGGCGCTTTTCCCTCCCTTCGCCCGGCTGCTTTGGAAATGGTGCCAAGTCAGCCCCCTCCAAGCCAAAAATGGGAGCCAGTGGCCTTGCGGCCACAAGCCCAGCGGAGATGACCTTTTGTTCCCAGGTTACAGCAGCGATGGTCAAAAAAGGCAATGGGACAAGGCCATCTCTGAACGAGCCTATTTGGCCCGACTTCATCGCGCAGCCTCAGTCATTCAGAAAGCCCGCCGGCAAGCTGAAGAATCGCAGGAGCAACACGCATTTTGCGACTTCGACCTGAGCAAGCTAGGCACACACTCGTTCAAAAAAACAACAGTGACTTTGCTGTCTGAAGCCCATGTCGCGTACTCCGTCATCAGTTCAATTTGCGGCACTTCAGTCAAGGTGCTCCAGAGCACATATGACTTGGCCACGCCAAGCCGCCAGTCCTCCGCATGGCGGGTGGCCTTTAAGGACCTGGCAGACACGCTTGATGCTGGTGGGAAAGCCGCTGCGCTGAGTCACTGCGGTGGGTGCGGGAAAAAGCAAGGCAATGACAAACACCGCTTTTGCACGGACTGCGGCATGGAGCTTTGAATTGAATTGCTGCACTGCTTGCCACGCAACGCTGTCTCACATCCTGTCTCACTCGGATGCATGTGCTCACTCTGTCAGCGCAGGAAGAAGCAGCTTTGATAATGGAAGCAACACAAAGTAGTAGCTCATGTCACATGAAATTGATGTCATTGAAAATTGCATGGCTCCCGATAATTTCGCCCGTGGCTGGCGGATTGCCAGGTCTGGCCTGGCCTGCGGACTCCTGGTCCGGCCCTCAGCTGAGTCTTGATGGCAACATGGAGGGAACACTTGTTGTGACTTACTTACGCGCTCGTGACATTGCTGGGGCTTCGAGTCAGGGAAAGCAGGCAGCCGCTTTGAAGCTCTATGAGCTGCACCTTGGTTTGCGGAACCGGCGCCTCACCTGCTCTGTCTCACTCATGGAGCCAATAAGGGCGGCCCGGAAAGGGGACTGCATCCAATCCGACACCGCCTTGCGGTGGGCTTCTGAGGCTTGAAGGCCCATCTCGTTGGTGTAGTACAACTTCGCGAGCTTGCAAAACTGGGCCTTTTGCTCGATCACCTTGCCTGGTTGCATGCTGTTGCAGGCGCAACTCAACACCTGAGACTAAAAGGACTTACTCATGAACAAAAACCTGAACAAGAGCTACTGTAAGCCAAGCCAGGGACCCTGGAGGCGAAGGTCCGCTGGTGGCTGGAACCTCCCCTGATCGTCCTGCGATCTGCGTTGGCCATCGCCGCCTTGTCCGCAGCAGCCTCATCTAGGTCAGCCTTCTCCGCCTCAAATGGCCCGTAAACAATCTCGTCCTCTTCCTCTCCTTCGGGGGCTGTTCCTGCTGCACTTGGCTTCTTCATCATGGAAGGCTTGCGCTTGACACCCCCGCGTTGCTGCGTGCTTGCGCTGGGCCCCTGCGCCACCGCCTTTGGCTGCGCCTTTGCCTTGGCCTTTGACTTTGCCTTGGCTTTGGCAAGCCCCTGACTGCTGCTTTGCTCCTTCTTTGGCTCTGACTTGGCCTTGGCATGAGCTGCTGCCTTTAAGGCTTTGCCCTGACAACCTTTCTGCTCCTCTGCCCCCGGCTTTCCCGCGGGCTTCTTCAGAACCTGGGCCTGTTGAAGCTCTTCTTCAACTTCCTCCTTGAGGCTTGTCGTGTTCTTCGTGTGACCGCCAGCCGCCGCCACCTGCGAAAACAACCCCGACAAGGTTCTGGGAGCTGGCGCAGAAGGTGGCTGGAATGGGCTTCCCTGCTGAGCAGTCTTTTTGACATTCGTGGGAGTGAGCAGCGGGGACACAGGCCCAGGCTGCGCAGACCGCCGCTGCTCATCAATCACTTCTTCTTCCAAAGCAGACCAGTCCATGAGACTCAACCGGCAGCAGTCAGGGCTGAGAGAGTTGGAGCCACTGGCGAGCTCAAGATTCAGAAATGACATGCTTGCAATATCCGCAAAGTTGGGGCAACAACGCATGCAAGCTGTTTTTCTTTTTGGGATCTAGAGCAGCGATCGGGTGTGTCCTACTATAGCACTGACTGTCTTCAAATCTCAAGGCATGATGCCTCAAATCACAAAAGTTCCGCCTTAGAACGAGACTTCTGCTATAGGGTCAGGCGGTTTCCTATTTCCCAAAGCTTCTACGGGCACCGGTACACGGAGCCCTGAAGATCTCACACAACACGGACGACCTGCTGGGGCTGCAAGGGAAGATCGCGCTTGAGGAAGAACTCGGGCCTCTTAGGCACCATCACGCCCAGGGCCATGTCCACAGTGAGGACCCAAGAAAGCTGAATGCGAGGTGAGGCGTGGATGAGCTTGGCCGGTAGATAGCTTCCCAGGTTGCTGCCCCTGACGGTCTCAATGGATGGCGCGGCCTTTGGCTTCAAGCACCAGGTCGTTGCGTCTTCAGGCTTGATCTCAAAGTGATCCACATCGCCTGGGGCATGCGCTGCTCCTGAGGGCCGCTCGCAGGAGTGGCCCCAAACCTTCAGGCTCACCTCTGAGGAGATTTCGCACATTACCTGAGCACGGGAGCAAACAAATGTCAGTCAACGGCTTGGCCTTAGTTGTGTTTTGTCACACAAGCAGCTAAGATGCAAGGGCGGTGTCCGAGTTGAGCTCAAACACGTACAAGTGCTTCTCGTTGTCGGAGGCAAGCAGTCTGGTAGACTTTGGGGGTTTGTACCAATCGGCTGCCCCCATCTTGAACAACGCCTTTTCCTTGGCCTTCACTGTCAAGGACTCCTGCGCTTGCAAGTAGACCTTGAGGTCGCCTAAGCCCATAACCAAGTTCAAGCCTTTGATCTCTGTGGCGCATGTGTGGGTCGTTCGGCCATCCAGCAGGCTCGCAGGCTGGGCCTCCCACTCTGCAGGAAGCTCGCCGGCGGCGCCGGTTTCCTCAGCGGTGACCACGGTGGTGGCTGCAGATCCTGATCCTGACGAGGCCGCAGCCATCGCTGCCGCCGTCGTCTCCACGTTGCCTGTCGCCAGCTCATCGCACTTACGAAGCTCTGCAAGCCACTCAGGGCCGTAGACTGGGTCTGAAGACCACTTCTTTCGGATTTGAGAGGGGACAACCGCTTTGCCCTCAGTGCTGACGGTCATCAACGTCAACTCAGGCATGGGGGGGTCAGAGAAGCGCTTCGCCTCTGCGTCCGGCAATCCGGCTGCAGTTTGAAGGACGCCTCCTTCCAGTCAAGCAGCAAAGCCTTGCCAACACGACCCTGGCAGGCCTGAGCCGAGAGCAAGTCCAAGCCCAGGCTGCAGACTCGCCAAGAAGATGGCCCCTTGTTGTTGGCCTTGAGGCACCCCAGCTCCAGCCCGCCATCGTGAGGGCAGAAATTGAACACCGCCACTGCGTCGCTTCGCTTGGTGAGGATCGGCTTGGGGGAGCTGTCGCTGGTGTGAAGCAAAGCCTGGAAGAGGGCCATCGGCACGCTCTCTCCAGCAAGAAGGTGCGCCGCTCGCTTCTCCAAACTGAGGTTGCCTGGGGAGCTTGGAGCGCCAGGTTGCGCAGCTGTGAGCACATAGTCAGATGGGCTCATCCAGTCGGCTTCCTTCATGGTTGCCTTTCGGCGCAACAGAAAGCTGCTGGTGAAGGGGTTGGAATCTTCACCAGATTCTGGGATGAGAACGTACGCATCATAGCAAACTTGGCGGCTGTCGTTGCCATGGAAGGACACCTCGGACATCCTCAACGACACCAAGATGGGGATGAAGCCCTTGTTCTCCGCCTTCAGCTCCAGGCGTGCCCGCTCCGCTCGATCTCCTGTCAGCACAAGCTTCGCCAACTCCACCAAAAGTTCAATATTGGGCTGTTTCTCCCGAAAGTGTTAGCGAAGGATTGTTTTGCAAAACAGGTTGCTGGCCACTCGCAGCCTCACATTTACAGCGGTGGCACAGCGGCGCAGGCGCAGCACAGCGTTGCGCAGGTTTGATCGCAGATTCGCATTCACAGCTTAGCGTTGCACAGCGATTACGCGACTGGCGCACCAAACGGAAAGTTGATAGGCAGTCTGGCTTACCCAGTGCTGCCTTGCAGCCTGCGTTACGCAGCCTAGCTCACGCGGCCTCAAGATCACAACTCTCATCTCTGTCATCTCTGTCTTCGTTCTTGGCAGCGGGGGGGGTTAGGTTTCGCAGGCATCGGAAGGATAAACTCTACAAATATCGCACGTGTCTGGCTTACACGGCCTGCCTTTCGCAGCCTGGCTTACACTACGCAGTCTGGCTTTTTCTGGCTTACACAGCTTGCGTTACGCAGCCTGACCTACGCAGCTTGGCCTACAGCTCTTTTCTCTATCTTCCTGCTTTGCGGGGCGTAAGTTTGGTGGGCATCGGTGGGCGAACCCTTTGCGAAAATTGCGTGCGTCGAATCGCTCTCGCTGTGGCCGTCCGTGCGCCCGTTGGCCGTTGAACCCTCTGCGGGGATCGGGCGCATCGGCTCACTCTCGCTGCGGCGCCGCGCAAACTTGAAGGCTCGCCAGCAAACTCGGCAGGGATCGGGTGTGTTGGATCGAGTGGCTGCGCCTGTTGCAGAGGAAAAATGGCTGCTGCAGGGATGCCTGTTGGGTGAAGCAAGCGCTGCGCAATGTGTTTTACTCGTGTCGCGTCATCAATTGAGCATGCTATGAGACAGGGGGGAAAAGCCGTCGGCGCAGATCAGGCCTGAGCAGATTTGTCCGACTGCGCGCGGCCTTGTCATCGGCTCCGGCAGTCAGCTCTGCATGTCGCCGCAGCAAGAGGGATCCGACGCAGCTCCCTACATAGATTTCACCCGCGAGCTTTCAAATTCGCGTGGCATCACTGCGAGATCTCTTAACGTTGCTTGCTTTTAGCTTGCATTGTCGCATGGCACAGCTTGTCTGACACACACACACACACACACGCACACCCACACACACACACACACATCCGCGCCAAATCTCTTTGCGCTACGCCTTGAAAAATATTGAACCTACATTCCGCTTCCAAACCGTCCAGCGCTAATCACAACGCGTCTTGAGCTGGAACCTTGCGTGCCACGTTGTAGCTGCTGAGCCTCGGCTACTGGAACTTGGCGCGGGATGTTGATCTTCTACGCGGGTGCGTGCACATTGGCGGAAATCGGGGGCCTAGGTTGAAGCCTCAAGTAAAGGCAGCCAACAATGTTGAACTTGCAGCTCCTGTCAGCCGCTTCTTGGGCACGACCGTGGTCGGCACGATGATGGCAGCAAAGTTGGTTGGGTCCTGCGCGGCCGCCTGCTGCACAACATCGAACATGTTGCTCACCGCGTCATCAGACATGCGCCCGAACTTGTTGCAGCCACAGTAGAAGATCTTGAGAACAACGCCGTTTGTTGATGAATCCGGGCCACACCGCAGAAAACGCGACCACGCCTGTACCTGAGACGCGCCCGTCTCGCAGCCCTTGATGGTGCACATGTTCTGCATGAACGGTTCAATGACCTGGGTCCTCGCTGAGTGGACTTGGTTTCGCACCCACGCAGCCAGCGCGATCTTCTGCGCTTTGCTGTTGCTCTGCTGCTCCTGGACGTGCAGGCAGTACTTGCACAAGTCAGCATTCAGAGACAGCATGTCTGCTTTGAACTGGCTTTCTTGCTGCTGCTCATTGATGGCATTGAGGTCAAGGCGCTTCTTTGCCAAATGACTGCGGCCACGGCCACTCCTGCAAAGTCCAATCAGGGCTTCTGGCCGCAATCTGGGCCCGGAATGTCGCCAGGAAGTCCTCCTCTGTGCCTGAGAGGCCATTATGTGATTGGCAAAAATGCGAGTGTTCCCGTAGCAAAAACAATAATACGCCTACTTTCCGAGACTTGGCGGGCCCAAGTCTGGCGCAGGCACGTTCTGTTTCCGAGACTTGATGGGCCCAAGTTTGGCACGGGCGTTTTCTCTTTCCAAGACTTGGCGGGCCCAAGTCTGGCGCATGTTCTGTTTCCAAGACTTGGCGGGCCCAAGTCTGGCGCAGCCATGTTCTGTTTCCAAGGCTTGATGGGCCAAGTCTGGCACGGGCGTTGTCTGTTTCCAAGACTTGGTGGGTCCAAGTCTGGTACGGGCATGTTCTGTTTCCGAGACTTGACGGGCCCAAGTCTGGCGCAGGCATGTTCTGTTTCCGAGACTTGGCGGAAGAAAACAAACCGCAAGTAAATGCCAAACAGCACCAAGTTGCATCTCTTCCGCAAAGCATCCCTCTCTGCATCAGGCTGTGTTCCCGCGTTGGCTAGGGCATGGCCACACCAGCACGAGTAATCGCAGAACTCTGCCCACTCGTCCAGGGTCAAGTTCTTTTGCCGGCCAGCTTTCAAATTGCGAAGAACCTGCCCGCAAAGGCCAGAAGAAGGAGTCGGAATCTAGCGAAAACCGACACTGGCAAACCTCCGCGACGCAGCGCCCCGAAGAACAACGCTCTCCCTGCCTCATGGTTCACAACCTCCGCCAGGATTTTCTGCTTCTCGGAGTCCATGACAAGCATTTGGCCCCAAATGGAATGATCGTTGGCTCTACCGCTCGAGCCCCCAATGATCCATCGCTTGGTCTGGAGGACCTTGAGCCTGTATGGGTTTGCCTTCTCCGGGGCGATGTCCAGCAGCCTGCTCACAGAACGGAGAAACGCAGGGCTGCTGTGAAGAATGCAGTTCATGATCGCATCCCTCTGCACAGCGGAGAGCTTGTACGCTGAGTTCCTTGGCTAACAATAGGAGGCAGGCCCAGTTTATCAAATGCCTCAAAGAAAAGGATTTTGGCGACATGCTTTGAAGTGAATGGTAATGCCAAAAGTCTGGCAACGCCCATCGTACTCCTCAAGAACAGACGCGAGGAGCTGCTGCATAAGGGTGAGGTTGTCCATGACATCCTTCCCTGGGCAATCTTCCTTTCCCAGCTCCAACATCGCGGAATGGAATTTGATAGCGAGCGAGACAATTGTTAGCGGCCGCCGTTCCTGCAGCATCTGGGACTGAAGGGTGGCCTCATACAGGCGCTCTCGGCTGGACTCTACAGCCTCCACGGACGTGTACACTTGACGAGCGCTCTGCAAAAACCTCAGGCAAAATGGTCACAGTACAATGTTAGCACTGTTCGCTTCCTGGATGTATTTTTCCAGCCAGGCTTCAAAGTCAAAAGCTTTCAAGAGGTGTTCCAGCAAGATTGGGCGTCGGAAGGTTTCGTCGCAAGTCTCCCTCAGGAGCTTTGGGATTTTCTCCGGCGAGGTTGCGCGGCAAGATTTCCGGCGAGGTTTTGGCGTCGGACGTTTCCAGCAAGGGGTTGCATCTTTCCGGCGAAGTTTTGTGAGCAGATGTCCGGCGAGGTTTTGGCGGTATCATTTTCCGGCGAGGTTTCGCGGCAAGTTTTCCGGCGAGTTTCCGGGAAACTCACCAGAAAATGGTAGGGGAAAACCTGCCCCAAAAAACCCTCGCCAGAAGCCAAACGGGCCCACAAGAAAATTGCCTGTGGAGCCTCCCCTAGACCAATTCCTCACCAGAAACCAGACGGGCTTTTTAAAAAAAAAATCTGGTGAGTTTCCGGGAAACTCACCAGATTTTAAATTGTAGCTGTACCTAGCCAATTTTGCAATTTTTCCCCCCAGCATGGTAGCCGGGCTAGGGCCAAAAATTGCAAAAAAATGCTAGGTACAGCTACCATTTAAAGTCTGGTGAGTTTCCCGGAAACTCACCAGATTTTTTTTTTAAAAAGCCCGTCTGGTTTCTGGTGAGGAATTGGTCTAGGGGAGGCTCCACAGGCAATTTTCTTGTGTGCCCGTTTGGCTTCTGGCGAGGGTTTTTTGGGGCAGGTTTTCCCCTACCATTTTCTGGTGAGTTTCCCGGAAACTCACCGGAAAACTTGCCGCGAAACCTCGCCGGAAAATGATACCGCCAAAACCTCGCCGGACATCGGCTCACAAAACTTCGCCGGAAATATGCAACGCCAAGATCTCGCCGGGTGAGTTTCCCGGAAACTCACCGGAAAACTTGCCGCGAAACCTCGCCGGAAAATGATACCGCCAAAACCTCGCCGGACATCGGCCTCACAAAACTTCGCCGGAAATATGCAACGCCAAGATCTCGCCGGATATCCCTTGCTGGAAACGTCCGACGCCAAAACCTCGCCGGAAATCAGGCCGCGAAACCTCGCCGGAAAACGGCCAGCGCCAAAACCTTGCGATAAAGCGGCCTACACAAAAAAACGCCAGAAAACCAAAATGATGCCAAGCCCTGCAGACCCGTGCGAAACATGACAATGACGGCAGAGAACACCGTGCGTGGGCACCCTGCCCAAATCTCCGCTCTCGTGGCACCTCCTGGCCTTGAAGCCTTGCCCTAGCCGTGACCCACGAAGCCTAGGAACGATGATTGCCTCATAGAACTGCTGCAACTGTACCCAAATTCCAAGCCAAGGAGCTGAGTCCACAGCTTCGTCCCCTCCTGCATTCTGGAAGCGTCGAGCGACTCGTGGCTGCCCGTGTCTTCAACAGCACCTGCCCCCTTCATGACGGCGAAGAGCAAGGCACTGATCCTCGAGAAGCCTTTCCCAGCCAAGTACGCAAACTGACCCTGACCTTTGTCTCCAGGGTGCAACGTGATCTTGATAAACTCCCGGTTGTCGTATCCGCGGGGCTCAGTCACAATGTCCTTCAAGCAGTTCATCCATTGCGGCAGCCGCGGCCAGTCCACCACTGCTTCGCCTGCCAGCTTCCCAGACCCCCTATCAAAAAGCAACTAGCGCAAATTCCATACCTCAACTTCACATAGCAGGTGGGGCAAACCACACCCACAACCTTGCCTAGCACATTCATCTCAGTCCGTGTCAAAACGAAGCTTGTGAGAGCGGTGTGGCTCGGGCTGCTTGCGACCGGCTCATCTGGCAGATATTTCATGAAAATGCTCAGGATTTCCGATCTTGCCGCAGCGCCAGTGTCGCCGAACTGCTCCAAGGCCCACTGGCAAGGATGGTCTTTCAAACTCTCGGCCAGCTTGATCACTGCCTGCGCACGGTTGCATTCTTCACGCAGCTCAGCACCCTGGCATGAAAGCACGCAATGAGCAGCAACTGGAGCATTGGGCATTTTTCTGCTAGACTACGCAGCAGGTGTTGAATTCTTACTGTCCTACACTTGGCGGTAAAGCAAGGGCCGCATAGAGACAGCTACACCTTCTCGATGTAGAGCAGGGCCGCAACACAAGACAGGCCCCGAACATGGCAGTCCCTCCATTGGCACCAAAGCAGCACCAATAGCAGTCTCTATCTTCTAATAATCCTTCCACTAATAATAAAATAGCATTTTTCTTTTCATTATTAGTAAAGATTTCTATGGAAAGATATTGATTCTCTATCTATATCTTCTTCAAATTACCTCCGGGTTCTCTTCTTTCTCACATCCAGATAATGCATTAGAAGCATGTGGATTACTAACTCCTTTACATATAGTACCTGAATGGTATTTCTTATGCCAATATGCTATGTTAAAAGCTGTGCCAAATAAAAATGCAGGATTCATTATCTTATTTACTTCTATCTTCATCTTATTTTACTTTATGAGAAGTCTCTCTTTTTCATTCTATTTTATAATATTTACATCTAGTAGATTTAATGGTTTTTATCTGTGCTTTTGGTTTCTGAATCTTTTTTCTTTTATTTGGATAGGTGGTCAATTTCCTGTAGACAACTTTCTATCTTATGGTCGTATCTTGACATGTAATTATTACTATCTTATTATCTGTATCTTATTGTCTTTTTATTTGGTTTTATTTGCATTTTTAGAATTGTTGGTTAAAATCTTAGAATTATGGAAATTACAAAATGAAGATAATGAAAGGCTAATAAAAGATAGATCCAGAGGTTTACCGAAAGTTGATGAAAAGTTGATTATCTATCCTCATCTTGGGATTATGTTAGGTCTCAATTGGAATTATTCTCTAGGGATAGGTAATTGCTAAGAAGAATGGTGATGGAGAAAGAAGAAAAACAATAAAAATGATGCATGAGATTCAAATATTAAACCTAATAAAAGCTTATAATGAAGATATGAAGGGTAAGGATGGTTAGGATGGATGTAGGTCTATTTCTCCATCATAATGCTGTTATTACATTTAATGTTTAAAACATTTGACATGTTGATCATAAAATCTTGGAAATATGCCATCATTCACTTCTTTTATTATTTGCATTTCTTATTTTAACTTTTATTGGTTTTACTTTGATATTTTTATTAGCATTATATGGTTTCTGAATTATTAAGCAAACAAAAATAAAAAGATAAAAGGGAAAAATATGAACAAGATGTTGATACTATGAAAAAGTCATTCCATGGAATGCATTAGAGATAAGATAAGATGCATGACAATAAGAAAATACAAAATGATTATTGACGGATATTATTGTAACCCATTGAATCTTAGCTTTTACAGAAGTTTCTGAATGAATTTTCCTGTCCCCTTCTTGCCCACAAGCGGCCCGAGCGCGTTATGGACTGAAAGAGCTTCGATAAACTCATGCTGCGCTAGTGCGCCCCCTTCCAATCCGTACGGACATCTGAGTCCTCAAGCCCGTGCAAACACATGAGTCGCAGAATGAGTCACAGCTAACCTCAGGGCCTACCCGACAGCGTGGCACGACTGCAAGCACGGCAGCACCACGCCTCTGCCCAAAACGGCACTTCGGTCTTTGAGCGCTTGGTAGGAGCAGCGCCGGGGCGGCCCGACACACGTTTGCCCATGATCACAGCACACACTGGCCCGGCTTGATGCAAAATGTCTCAAAGTTACCAACATGTGGCCGTGCTTTGCTAGCTGCTGGCTGCACAATGCCCTTGCGCGCAAGTAACACAGGGCAGGCCGGCAAGGTCTGACAGGCTTTGAGAGGCGAAAAGGCCTGACACAGCGCAAGCATGTGTTTCGGTCAGAGCCCTGCGGTTTTTGGAAATACTTTCAAAGGTCAAACATGTCCATGCGTGACAGTCGAGCAAAAAGCAAAGGCTGCTTTGAGGAACCTGAGCCAAAGAATCAAACACCCCGGTAGAAAGTTGCGACTGATACCACGAGGCGGTCACAAAACTACAAACACTCGTCAGCCAAAAAGGGTCTGTCACGTCATGGCCAAGATGAAACGGCGCCTTCTCCTGAAACTTGGAAATTCTCAGAAGCACACGTTTGTGACCATATTGAATCACGCAGGCCTTAGGGGCCTCATGAGCTGGAAACAAAATGGTTGGCAAATGAAACTGGTGGCGCATCGCTTGCGCCAGCCTCATGCCCCACACAGCTGTGCTCCAAGGCCCACTGGCAAGGATGGTCTTTCAAACTCTCGGCCAGCTTGATCACTGCCTGCGCACGGATGCATTCTTCACGCAGCTCAGCACCCTGGCATGAAAGCACGCAATGAGCAACAACTGGAGCATTGAGCATTTTTCTGCTAGACTAAGCAGCAGGTGTTACTATAGACAGCTATACCTTCTCGATGTAGACCAGGGCCGCAAAGACAGCGAGCACAGGGCCATTGACACCAAAGCAGTCTTGCCAACACTAGCTGGCAGCTCGACGTGAGGGCGTCGGAATCTTCTTGGTGTACAGGCCAGCCTTGCGCTCTCATGAGTTGCTTGCCTGACAGGAACTGCTGGAGTTGCACCAGGTACAAGCTGCCACTTGAGGTTCTCAGAGTCGGCAAGCATCCGTTGACCAACGCAGTCACGGGCCTTGCTTCGGATTGCCTCAGGTCAACCACAGGCGTCTTGCGAAGCAGCCCCTGCTGAATCAGGTTCTCATACTGCCGGAAGTGCTTCTCCTCGGAGTTGGTCATGCGCCTCGTGGACTGCATGTCTGGCGCCGCCGCAAAAATCTCCGGGTCAAACGGGCCTTTGTGTTCAATCTTGACTGCCGCCATTGCCTCGATCCAAGAGTTGACTTCGGGGCCTGCCCACTTGCAAGTACTTTTGCGCCATAGCAACAGGTAGAGCCGCGGCCGAGCCATCGGCAAGGAAACACCTCGCTCGGGTCAAGGTTGGATTCTGAGTAGTGGTAGATGTCCCTGAGCGCGGCAGCCAAAAGATCTGGAGGATATCTCTCAACATTCTCAAACACCAGCACATCAGGGGGGTCCGCTCTGATCTTTGCGATCCATGCTTCGTGGGATTTGTAGCGGGGGTCCTCCGTGCCAAGGCGTTTGCCAAAAGCGGACCATGGCGGACAGGCTGGCCCTGCAATCTCAATGCGTAGACCCAAACGGTGGTCAGCTGGCGGCGGCGCAGGATCACAGCATGCTTCGTGGGTACAGCACCACGCAGCGTGCAACCCTCGACACTTTGGGGGTCGTTTGCTGGCACCACGCTTGAAACGATTGACCACCTCGTGGATGTCATTGAAGACACACCGGTCCGGCCACCGTGCGTGAAGGACTGCTTGGCAATGAGGGTCCCAATCAAGCCGGCCCAAGCTGCAGTGCGCAGCCATGCATCCCCGCCAGGGCCTCCACGCCAGTCTCAGCCACGCCGCATCCGCTGAAGCTTGTTGTAAGGGTCACATGATCCAGCCGCTGCAAGGCTCGCCTCACTTTGTCTGCGCCAATGCTTTGGCTCATCGCTGCAACCATGTGCCTGGGCAGCTGGAAAATATCGTGGACGTCATCGATGCTAGTGAGAACTGCGTCGGGCAGGATGCCGGCGTGGGGCTGCGGGCTGCGGCTTCGCTCTCTGGCAAGGGCTCGCCAGAACAATTGTTTCCTGTCCCCTTCTTGCCCACAAGCAGCTCTGTCTCCCTGGCAGCGCGTTATGGACTGAAAGAGCTTCGATAAACTCATGCTGCGCTAGTGCGCCCCCATCCAATCCGTACGCACCTCTGAGCCCTCAAGCACCGGTCAGTACAAAGAGTGACACACCCATGCAAACACATGAGTCGCAGAATGAGTCACAGCTAACCTCAGGGCCTACCCGACAGCGTGGCATGACTGCAAGCACGGCAGCACCACGCCTCTGCCCAAAATTGCAGGGGCAGCGCCGGCTTCAGGTCACCGCTACGCTTGCCTTGCTGCTGGCTGCAAAATGCCCCCGCGCGCAAGTAACACAGGGCAGCCCGACAAGGCTTTCACAGGCGATGCGTGCGTCGGTCAGAGCCCCGCGTTTTTGGAGATACTTTTGAATGTGAAACATGTCCATGCGTGACAGTCGAGCAAAAAGCCAAGGCTGCTTCTGAACCCGTGCCAAAGAATCAAACACCCCGGTATAAAGTTGCGACTGACACCACAAGGCGGTCACAAAACTGCAACCACTGGTCAGCCCCCTGCGAAATGAGTCTCTAAGGTTTGCGCAAGCTCAGAAGCACCTGTGCTTGTCACTAAAATGAATCACGCGGGCCTGAGGGGCCTCATGTGCACATTTGTGCTCAAAGCTGGAAACAATATGGTTGGCAAGTGAAACTGGTGGCGCATCGCCTGCGCCAGCCCCTCATCCCCCCACAGCTGTGCATCCACGGCAAAGGCGGAAAACTCAGGGAGTTGCCCCGCTGACCCCGAGAAAGCTGCCTCAGGTACAGCACTGCACGCTGAACAGCCGACTCCTCGTGAGTTTCCAGGAGCGCCAAAGCACATGGAAGCCACCCAACAGCATCAACTGGAGGGTTAGGTTTACGTAGATCTGCTGGCGCCCGAGGCATCCTGCAGAAGAAAGCCTTCAAGTACTCGCGAGGAATAACCACCCGGCAGGCCTGACTTTGCACATTGTCCCACAGAAACCTCTTCACAACCATCACTGTGTCCAACGGGTGAGGCTCCAAGCCCAAGGACCTTCCTGCTGCAGTGCGCGGGGCTTGGATTTCAATATCTTGCCGTGGCAAATCTTTTCCTTGCCGGGCCGAGGACCAAGAAACATGTTGGCCAACACCCAGACCGAAAGGCGCCGAAATGGTTTACACTGCAACAAACAAGTTACAAAACACAGTGAGCTTTGAAGAGCCCAGCGTCGATACAAGAACAAAAATGCGTGGTTGGCTGTCAAATCCAGCCTGAGGCCTCCTGTGATATGGATTTGCAATTGGTTGAAATATCCCTGCCAGTCACGGACACTTTCAAGCACCTCCACAACAGGCCGGCGCAAGACTGCCCGAAGCTCCTCAGCCACTGCCCAAATATCCGGAAGGAAGTCCAACCATTGAAACTGCCGGGAGAGGACGCCAAACATTTGGTCCAAAATGTTGTGCGTGTGTCCTTTAACGTGGTTCAGCAAGGCTGTTGATGAAAACAGCCCCCGGGACTGCAACATAGCCAAAAATAGCATCGTCGTTGTGTTCTTGGACTCCCGCACTGTGTTATCGGCTATCAGCGTCATCTCACATGGCACTGGCAGATTTCTCTTCTCTGCAGTGCGTTTGACGTGCTCTAAAGCCCTTGCCAAGCATTCGCAAACCATGCTGCTATCATGGGGCATCACCGAATCAGCCACAAACAGGTGCAGACCAAAGTAAAAACACCAGACCCCTTGCACCTTGCATTTCGGCCTTTTGCAGGACGGGGATCCAAGCTTCTTCGCTGCCCGCCACGCTTTTAGTCTTGGAACAGCCCAATGGCTCTGGTCCATCCCGTCAGTGCAAATCGTCAGAATAGGTTTCGGGCCTGTGGGTGGCATTGATCTCAATGCTTCCTCCAACTCCCGAGACATTGCGACCTGCCTGTAGTGCTGTTGAAGACTGTTGGTAGCATCCAGCAATTCAGAGTAGCCTTGATGTCCCTTTTGAGGCCTGAACAGTAATCGCATTCCACAAAGTCGCCCTTGCTTCGGAATCGCAGGCAGCCTTGAAATTTCTTCCAGTGCCTGTTGAATGTGCTAAAGCTCACCTTCTCTCGTCCTTGTCCGGCAGTCATGTCCCTGTGAAGGTCATAGACACTTCCAGGTGGCAAATACCGCAACGGAAGGCCAATGAGGTTTGTGCCCAGCCCTGTTTGCATGTAACGGGTAAACACAGAGGAATCTGCTAAAATCTGCTCAGGCCCAGGATCGGGAGGGGGGCCACTGTCAGACTCAGAGCCAGAGCTGTCTGGCTGACCCATCAGCGTGCACCGTTGCGCTTTGCGCTTCATCCACTTGTTGTGAAACTTGTGGGGGAGCGTCTCGCCAAGTCCTTTCTGGTTAGGGCAGACCTTGAAACACGGTAAGGAAGGAATAAGAAAAAACAGCGCAACTACAATTTAGGCTTTCTTGAAGTGCAAAGGTTAGTTTTGACAAGCAATGCCCGGCAGGCGACTGCATCCAGGGTGCTAGTATACAGCGTCACGAGGTAAGCGCGAACTTTGGCCTCTTGACAGGCCACGCGAGCCAACCGAGGCTGACCTTTCATTCGGAGATCCACGACCGTCTCGCCGCGCGAAAACCTTGCCAGCCTCATCTTGCCCGGCTGAAACAATCTGAAGCACGCCAGGGAAAGGAAAAGGCCCAGGACACACACCGATTCTCCAACGCACTGCTCCAACACTGTGTCTGCAAACAAGCTCAGCAGCTGGACCAGCTCATCCATGATGGCCTGGAATTGACTGAAGCAGCATTGTCGGGGACAGAAGCAACGCGTTCTTGAGACCAATCCAGACACTCTTGCGGAACATCCCCTGGACGCCTTGAAATCTTTCCTTGCTGCCCGCGCTTTCTTTTGGCTGGCTCTTCTTGCATTGTTATAGCGCTTCTTCCTCTGATTGGGCTGTGGCTGGTTGATGGTGAACTGAGCAGCTTGGTTCTGGATCAACTTGGCAGTCAAGGCTTTGCGTTGTGTAAGCGTGTCAGGCTGTTCGCCTGGACGGTCTTCTGCGCGCTCTTGCGTTCGTGCAGCCAGCGCGAAGAGTTTGCCCAAACCACAGCCGCGGCGCTGTTCTCCAGCATCGGGCAGCCCCGAAGCTCCAGCATCCAGCGCCGACTGGGAAGCCCCGGCGCCTGACGACCTGGAAGCTGCAATTGCCTTAAAGAAGGCGATTCTGGCAGGAGCAGCCATGGCGCCCAACTTGGACAATTGGTGTTCGAGCTCAGGTTGCGCGTAATCTAAAGTCACATTTTGAAGAGTAGCCAGGCCACCTTAGAGAACACTCAACTTCAACTTTAACTTAACGTCAAGTCTCAAACTTCAACTTCAATGATCCTCCACACTGAGCTCTGCCGTCATTATCTTGCTTCTAGGAAGCAGCAGGCCTGCTCGCAAAAAAGCACGAGAAACAAGCCAGGCGCGCCGGGCTGGTTTTTTAGAGGCTCCTCGCCTGGCGGGGCCGCTTCCGTTTTCGCTTCCGTTTCCAAGTCTGGAAATGGAAATCCCCCTTCCGGAAACGGCCGAAAGCCTGGAAAAACGGGGAAAACGGACCGGCTGGAGCTGGAAACGGAAAACGGAAAGCCCCCGGCCAAATGGAAAAGGGCTGACATCACCCTCAAAGGGTCGGCTGGCTGGAAATAATATGTCTCCTTCTCGTGGCTAGAGTCAGCCAGCCTAAAGTTTTTTTTTAGCGGGATTCGGCTGGAAATTGAAAGTCCTCTTCTGGCAACTGGAAAGGGAAAGCAGACATCATCTTCGGATATGCCCCTTGCCTGTCTATCTCACAAAAGAAATCATGCTGATGCACACATGCCCCCCTCCCGACAACTTAGCCTGCCTTTCCGAAATGTTTGGCCATCTCCAAACACTTGACGCGCAAGGCAGAGTCGCTGGTCCCCGGCCAAAAACTTGGAGATTGGAAACCCAAGTTTTTGGAGCAAGCACTTGGCATGAAGGCCCAAGTGGTTGGCCCCACTCCCAACAACTTAGCCTGCCTTGCCAAGATGTTTGGCCATCTCCAAACACTTGACGCGCAAGGCAGAACTTGCTGGTCCCCGGCCAAAAACTTGGAGATGCGGAACCAAGCTGGCAATGGATTTGCAGATTTGCAGGATCACAGATGATGGTTCAGATGGGTATCGCGTTCACTTAAGTCCCGAGTGGCAGCAGGTGGCGCAACAGCAAGGTTGGAGCAACACACAATGGTGAGATGGTGCAGGTTTCCTTCTTTTACAACAAGTACCTCTACACAGACAAAGATCTTGTTGTGAAGCATTTCCCTTATAGGTCGACTTTGATCCATGTGGAAGAGAACGAATGGGAAGTTTTGGAGTGCGCTGAGTTGTATTCGAGGAAAAGACGCGACAAGGACATCGAGGTTCCTGGCCACCACACCGTTTTGACAGTTTTCCATTCACGCATTGAGGATCTGAGTTTTTGGGGTCCCAACCTGCAAGCAGCTCCTGATGCCCAAATGGATGGACCCATCATGGAGGAGACAGTTGAAGAGTTGGTGGATGCAATGCAGGAACCAGGCAATGAAGTGCAGGATTTAGCAGCAGTTGCGGAACTGATGAATTGACCGATGGCGTCGGCCAAAGCGCTTGGGACACCTCGGCCTCATGATGAGACCGGCGAAGGACACTTGTCTCAGCGGCTATGACCTGCGGGGCATTCATGAGCCAACCTTGTCCATTCATGAACCAACCTTGCCCATTCATGAACCAACCTTGCCCTTTCATGAGTCATTGATGAATCACCCGGTTCCATTATTGACTCAAACTTGCCAAGAACCGAGTCCTCTCGGGAACTGGGGCGCTTTTGCGGGCCTCAAAGAGAGCGGTGACGAAGCGGTGACATCGTTGACGGTGAGATGGCATAGGCGTTGGTCTCCGGAGCGACGTCTGGAAGGTTCGATTCCACCCTGGCACCTTGGCAGGCTGACGTGTTAGACACCGGCGACATCGGCGGTGACTTTTTCAGCAGGCTGACGTGTTACGTGGGAGAATCTCGGCAGGCTGTCGGGCTCCGAGCCAGGTCCTCGGCGGGCTGTGGCCGCGAAAAACCCTGCGGAGAAGGAGCTCGGGGACTGGGCCCGGTTTTGCGCACTTTTGCACCCAAAAAGCGAGCGGTGACAAAGCGGTGACAAACGGTGACAAGCTCAGCGGGCTGGAATTCGCAGGCTTTTCGGGGCAGAAAACGGATTTCGGAGCACGGCGAACGTCTGGAGCCGGTTTGTTTTCGGCGGAAAACGAGCGAATTTGGAGGCCCAGGCAGCACATTTGACGCCTGACACGAAAAAACGCACTTTTCGGAGTTGGCCGTTTTCAGCGCTTTTTGCACCAAAAACGGAGCGGTGACAAAGACCGGTGACATCGGAAAAACGTTCAGCTGGTTGAAGAATTTGGCTGTTTTGCAGGGTTTTTGGACCAAAAAACCAAATGAATTAGGGTGGTATAAGCTGCCTTTCCTTACTACTATCCGAGCACGGTGGTAATCGCGGAAGAGGCGGGCCAAATCTTTACGGCTCTTCAACCCGCCACGCGCGCACAGCGGGCAGACCTGCTTCTCGATGTCCCAGAAATCCAGCAGCTTGAACTCCCTCTTAAACTTGGAGCTGTCGTCG
The DNA here is from genome assembly GCA_963377175.1 of Effrenium voratum. Lineage (NCBI taxonomy): Eukaryota > Dinophyceae > Suessiales > Symbiodiniaceae > Effrenium > Effrenium voratum. The sequence goes on along the minus strand of CAUJNA010000624.1, from coordinate 657,459 downwards.
GAGTACACGTTGGCCGGCACCCCCAGGGCTTGGAAACCTTCTTCATGCCCGCCGCGCGGCCACTTTTTTGGTTAGCGCATGATGGCTACAGTAGTAAGGAAAGGCAGCTTATACCACCCTAATTCATTTGGTTTTTTGGTCCAAAAACCCTGCAAAACAGCCAAATTCTTCAACCAGCTGAACGTTTTTCCGATGTCACCGGTCTTTGTCACCGCTCCGTTTTTGGTGCAAAAAGCGCTGAAACCTGCGGCATCGGAAGAAACTACAGCTCCACGCGCAGATCTGTGACCTCAAGACTCAACCCGCACATGCCGCTCATCAGCCACAAGCTGCGCGCTCTCAGCCTAACGCGCGCGGCGCAGTGAGCCAGCTCAGCGGGGCGGTCCGCAAACGTGCCGCCGGCGTTCCAGAAGCGCGCGTGGGCCGGCAGCTTGGCTTTCAGCATCCAATCGCCGCCGCGCGATTGCCTCACAGAGGGCAGCAGACGCTGGCGCACAGCCTCGGGCGTGAGCTTTGCGTCGAAGACGCGCTCGGATGCGGCCGCCAGCTGCTCGACCAGATCGGTCTCGGCCCGCTCCCAGAAGCGCCTCGCGCGCTCATCGGTTGCGAAGCTCACGCTGGGGCGCTGCCCCTCGGAGAAGGCCCTGGGCTCCCATGGGATTTCCAGCGAAGCTTCGCTCTGCCAAAACAGAGGCTCCATGCACAAGAATGTGCCACCCTTAGCATTGGAGCGCACCTCGCCCAACTTCCACATGCTAGCCTGGCTCGTCATCCTTTTCTGTCTCCGATTAAAAAAAGATTGGTCCGAGCATGCGAAACTGCTTGAGCCGCGCCCTCGCCTGTGCGTGCTTTGTTGTGCTGGTGGTAATTGTTAAACATGCCGAGACTGCTGGAGCTGTTTTGCGGCACAAAGTCGATTGGCCGAGCCGTCGAGGCGGCGGGGTGGGAGGTCGTCTCCCTGGACATCGTGTCGAAATTTGAGCCCACGATCCTGTGCGACATCCGGAGCTGGGACTACACGCTGTTTCCACCGGGGCACTTTGACATGGTCTGGGCCAGCCCGGTCTGCACGGAGTACAGCCGAGCTCTGACGATGCGCCCTCGACGACTCGAGGAGGGCGACGCGCTGGTGCTCAGAGCCCTTGAGATCATGGCGCACTTCGACCCGCTCATGTGGGTCATAGAGAATCCGGCCACCGGGCCCGCCCGTTCATGGAGCGCCTACCCTGGGTGGACGTTACCTACTGCAAGTACGGGACCGTACAGGAAGCAGACCGGAGGCCGAGCCGAGCTGCTTTAGCATTCCTACGGCGCTGCGCGAGGAGATTGCAAGCGCGGCCACGGCAGAGCTTGCGGATCGGCTGAGCATCCCGGACTGAGGCGAGGAGCATTTCTCATAAGATTTTTTAACACTGACCCTAACGAGCTCATTTTTTTTCTTAGCAGGCATGCGCTCCGACGGCGGCCAATAAGCCGCCCCACGTGGCATAGCGCCACTGCCCGAAGACTGCGCCTCCACACTTTGGGCAGGACTTGCAGCTGACGCGGCACCCATCTATCTCCCGCGTCACTCTCAGCAGGAGCGGGTTGCCCCACAGCTGCAGCTCCTCCAAAGCGCGCGCGGCATCTTCGATCAGCAGCCGCGCGGCGTGCAGGCAGCGCATCAGCGGCTCGCTGCAAGGCTTCTCAGCGCAATCCAGCACCTGCGCAGCCGCGGCCAGGGTCAGCTCCAGGAAATCGCCCTTGGTGTCGGCGTTGAGGTGCCCAAGCGAGGGCTCGGGAGCCAGCCAGTCGAACGTCGGCGCCCAAAGATCGTCTCCGGGATCTCTGGTCATCACGCGGCAGCCGTCCTTCGTGAGGTAGGACTCCAAAGCGCCGTAGGGGCAAGGGTATCCGAAGTCAAGTCCGCTGACTCGGATGCCGCCCGTGTAGGACAGGCTCTTCCTGTCTCTGCGAGGGTGTAGCAGCAGCGCCGAGAACAAGCCGCTCAGATCCAGCAGCTCGGAGATGCGCTCCACCGCTTCCAGCGCATCCGGAAGGGCGGCAGGCTGCTTGGCTGCCCACTCCTCCATGGTGACCAGCAGGCTCTCGGTCAATGCGTGCTGCATGGCAACGGCGCAGGCGCTTCGTCCCATGCTCGATCCACTCAAACACTTCGGTCCATGCACGATCCGCTCAAACGCTTCGGTCCATGCGAACAAATAATTTTCTAGGGATGGTCTGGAGGCGGGAGAGAAAAAAATAATTCCACCCCAGGGATGGTCTGGAGGCGACAAGATCCGTCTCGAGATTTTCGTGGAAGATCCGTCTCGAGGCGAAGGAAATTCTTTCCCCAGGGAGAGGCGCTCACCGGGCTGGAGGCGACAAGATCCGTCTCGGACCTTGGAATAAAAGCCCTCTAGGTAGAGGCGCTCGCCGGGCTGGAGGCGGAAAGATCCG
>CAUJNA010000624.1:626322-653822 GCA_963377175.1 Effrenium voratum | reverse complement strand
CTGTATACCTACTCCTCACGGGGAGCTTTTCACAGTGGTGTTTCCCGGCTGCGTGGTCCTCGGACCTACCGCTCGCGGAGCAGTTAGTAGGCCTCTTGCGAGGCCTACTATGTGAACACCAGTCCTGACTGCCTTGACGTGATTCAAAAAAGCCTTGATCCACCGAGGGTTCCACGAGACGCTTGATCCATCTGACGTGATTGCTCAATCTTGAGCTGTGAGCGACTTAAGCCTTGATCCTTTATGCCTTGATCCTTTCTGACTTGATCCATTACGCCTTGATTCTGACCAGGGAACTCTGGTCATACCGGTTTGCAATGCGCAGCGTGGCTGCCAGGGCTTGTTGAGCTTGTTCTCCAAAACAGCCTGGCCTGCAGACAGCGACTGTCTGGCCGGGGCCGTGCGTGGAGGTGCTGACGTGTCATGTTTCACATGTTTCCTTGCACGTGGGTTTCACACCTGGTGCGTGTTTGGCAGGCCTTGGGTGGCGCAGCGTGAAAGATGCCTGTGTTCTATCCCCTTTTGCCCGAGTCGAAGGCGAAACAAGTTACACCTGTTCAGGTGCCCAGCGTGTGTGCCACAACCTGAGACCAAAGGCTTTTTTTCAAACAGCAGGGGGACAGAGAGGACGGTGTTGGTCTCTGTCCAACGAAGCCACCACACCGATCCTGGGAAAACGTACCTGCGAGTTTTTTTTGGTAATTCATACCTCCGTGCACTGGCTAGCGCGACTTGGCACAATGAGCAACCTGTAAACCGACTCCTCACGGGGAGCTTTCCACAGTGTGTGTGTTTGTGCCTTGGCGCCTTTGTGTGTTTGTGTGTTTGTGTGTTTAATGCTCCCCAGTTTGAATGGGCATTTTTCTCCAAAGGGCCACCCGCGACCCTCAAACTACCCTAGCCGTAGCCCATGAACAATTGCTCCAACATATTGGGAGTGGGGGCATTTTTGAGGGTCCAGGTGACCTTTTCCAATTGGGCGGAAGTGGGAACTGAAGCTTCCCCACGAAGCAGGGGTTCTTCGGCGCACCGGGAGTTGCCTCAATTCAAGCCTAGTGGATCCAGCAAGGAACGCGGCCATTATGCGTTTTGTATATATATATATATGTATAGACAGGGTTGCTGCGTTTTTGAGGCTGTTCTTGAGGTTGGCAAGGGAAACCAAAAGGAAAGCCAGTGTTTTTTCTGAGGTTCCCCTATTTTGGCCCATGCCCAAAATCCTGGTTACCTAGTGTTGCGGCTTGTTTCCAAATCCATCACAGCGCGCCAGGCGTCTTCGCAAAAGCTGATCATCCGGATTGGGGACCGCCAGTGAGCGCCCGTTGTGTCCTGGAAATCAGACCTCCAGCCTCCAACTGCTGGCCTGCAGAAGGCACTGTTTGTCCTAGCAACTGAATCCCTCAAAGTGATAGAGTTGCCTTGTGGGTGGGAATCCGAGTTTGGTATCAATGAAAGGATATCACAAGAGGGTGGTCGTCTGCAATGGGCAAACAAAATCACACAAAGGGTTATTTTCCACAGCCATCAACTGGTTTATGTGGTTTCTCCATCGCAGACAGGCCACCAGGCGCCTGACCAAAACAGGTCGAACACACTTCAATCAGGACACCAATGTTGAGTATGATGAAAAGTTCTGCCTCTACATGACGTCCAGGCGGCACGGGGAAGAGGGGGTTTTGAGTCAACCTGAGCGCGTGTGTGACTGAGCGAGTGACCGACTCCGTGACTCGACATGAGCAACGCAGGTTGCCTAATCCGCATTTCAGCCCAGAGCTTTCCGCCAAGACCACTGCAGGTGCCCAAGAAGAGTCGCCGAGAGCACCACCCAACCGGTCTAATATCTCTCCATTTACCCCCGTCTTTCAGGCGACGGAAAAGGAGGTATCCCCATGTTTTGCAAGACCTGGGCAAAAAGCGGGAATTGGGGAAGGGGCTCGTGCAGCCAGTTTCAGCCGCGAAAAGCGCCGCAAAAAGCCTCAAACTTCTCGTCTGCTCCAAGGTTATTGACTTCACCGTGACGCTGAGAGGCGACTTTCTACGGGGTTCTGTTGTCAACTGCTGCAGCGATCCTAGGTTTGTCTATGTGAGTCTTCAAGCACATGTGTTTGGGGCTGGAGGCCATGGGCCCAAGGGGCGGGTGGATCTGTAGCTGTGTGTTCCTCAGTTTTCATAGAAGAGAATCGATGGATTGAGTTTCTTTCATATGCGCCGCAGCCAAAAAGGGGTGGTAAAGAGATGTAAAATGACTTACACAAAAGTGTCGGAAGAAAACTGCCTTTCGGGCTGAAAGAATACGATTGTATGTATTCAGTCAGAGGCCAGTTTTTCTAGAAGACCCCGTCGGTGTTCAGATTGATTTGTGGTTTGGATTGGTGGTTCGGGCAGTTGAACCCCTTCTTGCAGAGGGTAATCGGGAACCCTCCTAACCTGCAAGCCACCAATCCAAGCCACAAATAGTTTGAGGAAGGCTGGCGCGTTTCCATGAATCAAAGCCCCACTTGCTTCTGTTTGCTTCTCTTCGTGTAGGTTTGGAGCAGCAATTGCCGGGACCCCAGGTGGGTTACTTCCAAGTGGTCACAGGTGCCATGGTCAAAAACAGATCCCTCTACTTGGGTTTAGCAAGGATGGTCGTCCACCTAATACGGCATAATTGTTATGATGATTCCGATTGAGGAACTAGGGCCATAGGCCTGCAAGGTTTTGATCAGCCACTGGTTCGAGGCCCCCTGAGGTTGCCGGGGTCGGCCGACTTGGTCGTGGAGGTGGTCTTGGGGGGGGGGGAAGCGACAATCAGCCTGGGGTTGCGAATGGAGATGGGATCGCAGGTGGTCTTCGGCACAGCGGGCCCGCCTCAAACAGCGCGCAGGACTCGTGGTAGACCGTGCGCCTGATGCACAGGTGCGGCAGAGCCTGCAGGATGGCATGAGCAAGCGCAACAGTTCACATCGTATTGATGCACCTGCTCACCGTGGTGTTTTAGCCACATCCGTGATGGGTCGTTCTATCGGCCAGCTTTACGCCGGGGTGACTAGCAAAGTTGTTCACATGCCAAACCCAGCACGTTACCTGGACGCGTCGGCCAAGCCCCTATCCTGCACTGGTTGCGAGGTGCTTGGGCAGCCTACATGGGCTCATTGTTTGCTTTCAGACTTGGTTAAATAACGCGGATGCTTTGCTTCGCCTGTCAGTTTTTTTTTTTTTTTTTTTAACCTGCAGTGTCTGTAAATTGTTGCTGCAGCAAGGGAGGGCTGCACAGCCTCGCCCCACCTTGCCTCTGCTCAATCAGGTATGCGTGCTTGTATACTGCCGCGTGTAACCCATTGCTTCATGCCTGTGGGTTTGCCACCTGTGAGCTGAGCGCAGAAATTTAATCAGCGTAGGCGCAATTCAGCATGCACCGTGCTTGGCGCTTGGCCATGGCCATTGAAATTGTCCTTAGGGTTCGCTTCTCAGTCGCCTGCAATGGATCCCACAGCGCTACCTTAGGTTTGTCCGCGAACTAGAAAAGAAGTTTGGACCATGGCTCACATGTTGCGCAGTTCTTAAAATTTCCTTTGGGTGTTTGATGATTTCTTTCTCGGACGGACACACGAGCAATTTACCCAGGCTCGGACGCGTGCTCAACATGGAGCAAAGAGCTTTGGAAGAGATGCTTATTCAACTCAAGGCCTGCCCTTGAGAGTCACTGGCTTTTGATCAGTTTCCTTTTGGCAAGTCAATGCTCTAAGGGAAATATAGGGAGCCCGGTCCCGTCTTGGTCTTGTGTTTGATCTGCTGGAATTATTTGTATTTGCTGCTTGTGATTGCGGTCTTCGAAGGCCCAAGCATTGAGACAGATAGCCAAGATTCGGGTTCCGAAAATTGCCGAGAGAGGCTCTTAGGGAGTTCCCCTGAGTTTTCTCAAACTTTGGATTTTCTCTGGATACCACAATGGTAAGTGGAAGAACACGGCGTGCTTTCACGCAGGAAGACGCTACAACCAACACCAAATCCCTGCACACGCAGCTTGGACGCAGAGAGCTCTCCACCGATTTGATGATTTTCCCGGGAATCCGAGGCTGGGGAAGCAGCTTCTCGTCGGAAGCTGAGCTCTCACTCTTGTTTTGTTGTTCTTCCCACCTGAACCTCAATCCCGAATCCTTATGTCAGGTGGTAGTGGTTTCTCTTCTTGTGGCGTCGGGGTATGGATTACGCTTAGGGGTCCCCCTTTTTTGAACTGCCCAGTTTTCTACACCGGGCCCCTTAGAGTGAGCAGGTCCCTGGCGGTCTACAAAACAACCTTTGGGCGTAGCCAGTTTGCGTCCAAGGACCGGCTCTCAAGCTCCAAGGGCAACCTCCTGGACGGGAACTGTGGTTGTCGGTGGACGTTTCCGAAACGTCCACCAAGGGGTTCCCATGAAGTACCAGCGGAGTGCGGGAACTTGGCTTCCTCAACTCCGGCTGAGCCGCAACTTTGCAGTACCAGTACACCACTTCCGCAGTTCCAGGTAAGTCGTCTCAGCACCAAGCCTTAGTACACTGACTCGCGCGGCGCTCAGAAAGTACCTCTTTTTGCAATCGCGGCCTGCGCTTTGTGCGGGCTTTCGCGGAGGTGTCGCGGAACTCTCGCGAAAACCACCCGCTTTTCAGTGCGTCAAGCGACCAATGAACAGTCCCACAGACACACACGCACACACGCACACACTTGGAGCGCTGGCCAGCGGAGCAGGTTTCAAACCGGACCCACAAAGGAGGCGTTCAGCAGGGTGTCCACTGAAACCAACCTGAAAAGGGTAGACTCAAACGACACATGCCCTTGCTCTGCAGGACGACACCGAGCTCATTGAAGTCCTTGCAAGCACCAAAGCAAAAGCAAAAGAGGCAAGCTCGTTGGACATAGTTGCGTTGCAATCTTGGCTGCCCAACACACCAACAAAAGCGTCCACTTGGTTTGGCAGTTTGGCCATCTGCGTTGAGAGGTGGAAGGCAAGCTGGACGAAGCCCGTCAAAGGCCTGCAAGCTTCCCTGTTGATGTCAGCCAATCGCTCGAGTCAGGACGCTTGAGATCGACGAGAAGCGAGAGCAGTCAGCAGCTCAGGGAATTTTGGCAGAAAGCCACAGCTAGCGCTTCACTTCGGAGCCTCGCGGCGCCAATGCAGCTGAAGACCATTTTCTGCCTCATCCACACACCACAATCGTGGGCGATGCTTGTTTTGGAAACCTCCATGCCAGAGCCGGCCGGAATTCGATGTCGGCGCCTCAGGTTCAGGCCAGTGGCAACTCGAGGAAGCTTGATGCAGCTTGGTTTTCACTCGGTCGGTGCATTCGTCTTAAGGAGCTTGCCACAGAGTCCCTTGTTTCAACACCAAGGCAAAGTTGCAAACAAAACGATGTGACGGAATCTGACCTTTCGCTTTTCCAGTGCGACTTCATTCAGCTCTAGGTATTTCAACATGCCAGAAGCTCAGAGTTCAGATCTCATGGATTCGAAACTTTTTCTGGTGTCGGGCTTCAGGACTGACATGGTGCTGGTCAGCAATCCCATCACATTGCAGCCGCTGCCTCAAAGCCTCGCAGACCTCACATGGAATATCTTTCGCTTAGGGATAGCGCAAGCGCAGCCGGACATGACTCAATGCGATTCAACATGTTCCTTCAAAGTCTCATTGTTGAGGGCTTCCCTCACAAGGCGGCAACCAGAGTTTCAACATGTTGGTTTTCCCTTTTTGGGCTCCCACTTGAGGTGCCAAAAACTTGATCGCTTTGGGCTGTCCAAGCCCAAACCGCTCCGAAGGCCAAGCGGCTGGATGTACAGCTGCTCCTTGGATCAGTTCCTCGAGCAGCCGCTTGGGACGCAAAGGGCTTTGGGTTGGGAATGGCTGAAATGTGTTCGTGTCCTTTTGGCGGAAACGCTGGCCCTGGCGCTTTTTGGGTTGTTGTTGTGCTCCTGTTTTTCTGTTTGTTTTCTATTCCCTTGGATTGACCCGAAGGCTCCACTCGGGATCCTTGGGACCCTTGCAGGTTTGACCACTCGGTGAAAAACTCGGACAAGGTCCAGCCGACGCCAGCGCCACAGCGGGGCTCCGAATCTGCGTGGCAAGGCTTGGACTTCGGCTGACCCTTGGGTGTTCCAAAGACTTGGCATCTCCTGGCTATGGAAGAGAAGGGTCCAGTCTGGAAACCCGCCATTTGCCACCATGTATTCTCAGAACCCCTAACCAGCATTTCTCACTGGCCAGTTGGAACCTGAAAATCTGTTTCGGAGCTGGTCAGATTTTTTGTTTGACCACTGTTCCTTTAAAAGGGTTCTTTGGTGGGTTCCAGGAGGATATTTTTCGCCAGGGATCGAAAAGGTAGACTCGTAGACCCTACTGCACGGTCCTTTGAGCAAGTGAGAAATGGTGGTCAGGGGTAAAGTGAGCCCTGATGCTGCAACACAACATGCTTCGGCTGAGTGTAAAGCGGGTGGACAAGATCATCGACTTCCTCACGTACCAGGTGGGCCCAAGAAGTTCACAGCCCTTTAAATCAGGCTCAACTCAGGTACGGGTCCCTCCCCAAAAATGAGTACGAGCAGCTCTCTTTTGAGCTATCCAAAAGAGCCTTCCCGGCTCTCCGCGTAGGTGTACCGCTACATGAACCGGGGTCTCTTTGAGAGGGACAAGATGATGTTCAGGTGGCTCAGCTGACTTCGAAGCTTGGTGCAAGTTTCAGAGGTTAACTTTGGCTTAATTGGAGAAGCAAATGTTCATTGAAACTCATTTGCTTGAAGGGAAACCACCCCCCTAATTCCTGAGTGACCGTTAGGAGCCATGTTTTGACTGATTGAGTGTCGCTCCTTCCCATGGCTCCCCTTTGCTATTTTTTCGCACGGAGCCAGGATTTGTTGCATCATGCTCTTCCCTACTTACCTCACATGGCAAGCGCCAATTTCGATCCATTTGCCATAGGCCATTCAAGGGAACCACACTTGCAGACCAAAAGGCAAAGGGCGAAGGGTTACGGCGCGCCATCCATTTGCCATAGGCCCATAGGCCTCTCAAGGGAACCGCATTTTGAAGACCAAAATGGCGCTACCCTACGCGGCGGGGCGAAGCTCCTGGCAGGTTGATGGTCGCCTTGAAGATCTCCGTTGTCAACGGCGAGCTGCCCTGCCCTCAGAGACGTCCCATCGCTCGCCGCGCGAAAATAATTTTCGTCGGAAGGACCAGCGATGATGTGATGCTCTTCCTGAAGGTCGGGGCGGTTGCTTTAGATCCCCGGTGGCTTTAAACCTCACCGGTTTGGCCTAAGAGGACAGATGTGTTTAGATTCTCCGTGGTAAGCTTTCCCTGTTTGTCCTAAGGGGAAGGAAGGGAACCCTGAGCTCGGCATGGTTTCCTGGCGTTATCCTTTTTGGCACATTAGTTCCCTTTGCAGCGGCAAGGAAAGGAAAAGGACACCAAAGGATCCTTCCGCAGAGTCTCCTAAAGGATGCCGGCTGGGCCAGACAAAAAGTGCTGATTTGGATCCCGCAAGGCATCCCAGCCTGTTCTGAGCTGCATGGAACTCAATTACACAATTGGAGTCCTTTTGCTAGGTCACGTTGTTGGTGTTGCCTGGTTGATGTGTTGGCCAGTTCGTTCGACTCCTTGGACAGCAAACCTTTTGCTGGGTTAGTTTCAGACTGTTGGCGGTGGATTCTCAGCTAACATATGCGCAAGGCTGACTCATTTTGCGGAGATCATATGGGTATTTGTCAATATCCACCCCCCAAAATTGTGATGTTCCCTTTGGTTTCCGTTGCATCTCGAAATTAGGCTCCTTTTGGACAGTTTCAACAAAGCAAGCCAAGAGGAGACCACCGCAACGTGGTTTTCGCTTTCAACCAACTGATGCATGCTTTCAAACAAGAGTGTGTGGGCTGTTGCGCTGACGTCTCCTCGGGGCCCGCGCCGGTTTGCTCTTGGGGGTCATTGGCTTTGCTGAAGCTTGGCCGCTCGGCAGGCGGGAGGATCGCTGGACAAGAACACGGAGAAGCCGTGCCCATATAGCAAATGGATCAACGAGAAGGCCGGGGGCGTTGGATGTGTTTTGATTGCCACACGCCACCCTGAGTGCCACCAGCCAATAACGCAGATTTGTTCAAAGGCAAGACGACAGGGTGTGGATGTTCTTTTTATTCTGTTGTATAGTCACAGGTCAGGCGACCCTGATTTAGGGATTCTGCGACTTACGGAAATCGACCTTTATTAGAAGATTTGCTGATTTGCTGATTTCAATTGAAGGCCTTGTTCAAGTGGGGAAGTTGCTTATAGGACATACCCAAGGAACGTATGGGACACGTGGAACATCTTTGCTGGTAATGTCCGGGAATATCGGGACCCCCAACCAATCCAAAGCAGCGGCCAGCCCAGGTGTGGCTCAACATCATCCAACTCACCCGCCACGGTTTCGGCGCCTTGGGAAGACAAATTCATTGGCTCCAGCAACCGACCTTTCGACCCGGGGGGTTTCCGATTTGGTTTCAGTTCACGTCAAGATCCCAATATGATCACCTCGATTTCCTTTCTTCGTCCGTTGGGCAACTGAGAATTCCATGCGCTCCAGATCTGTGTGCTCCACTCGGCAGCAACCACCAAAATGGGTTTCGGTTTTCCTTTTCGTTTCCCTTTAGACCTTTCCCCAAAAAAGGGTAGGACACCCAGGTGTTTTCCAGCGAATGAAGTCTGAGGCCGGGAGCAGGTACCCTTGTTCCGTGACCTCACTGAGCTTCTGGGGAGGCGGGAGATGCGTACAGGAAACACGCAGAAGACTGGACATGGACATTCGGGGGCAAAGACGCTAGCGATAGTTAGAGTGGCTGTGTCCTAAAATAGGGGCACCCCCAAACTGGTGGTTTTCCTTCTGCTTTCCTTTAAGACCATCAAGTGCAATTACCCTCACAGAAAGACAAACTCAAATCCCTTGTAAATAGGAAGAGTACATCGATTTAGAAGAGAACGGAGCAGGATCGAAGCCATGTTTTGCGCCAGGAATGACATCGGCTGGCGCAGGTGGTTGGATGAGGGCGAGCCGGACGGCTGCGCGTCTTGTGGATTCATCACCGCCAGCTTCGCGCATCGGGTTCTTGCAGGAGAACTGCCCGATTCCGGAGTATGAAGACCGAACGATAGCTCAGAATACTTCAGGCTAACGTGGAAGCTGAAAGGCCCCCTCCCCTTACTGTAGAAAAAATGGGGGGCTTGGGAACTTCCACGTTAGCCGAGAGGGTAGCTCTTGGCAATTGATTTGAGCCAGCTTCCTGAGGAATCGTCATGCAACGAACTTTGGGTCCTGCCCCCAGACCAAGTGCTCCACAACTCGAACTTGCTTTGACGCAGGCCCCTTCATCCGGCTCGTGCTGGTCCGTTCTTTGCGTGAGGCCTCGGGCCGGCCCGTGGGTCCGGCCGATGGGTTGCTTGCCCAGGACCGGGTCGGCATCGCTTGCGCATGGGCCCAAGAGATGCCATTGCTCGAAAAATGCGCACGAGCCTTGTGCTGATGGGGGGTTGTCCCACTACGGAGGGATTCAGGACACAATTTCGAAGCCGCGAGCGCATGCGACGCATGGAGCCGATGGCCTGTTGATGTTTTCCTAGGCGCAATATATTGATAGACAGCTGGGTGCCAGATTCACAGCCCCAGTGAGCGATACCATCTTCGAGGTCTACCAGGACCGCATGTTCTTATTGCGAGGATGTTCCCTTGAAAAGGAATACTGAAAGGGTGAATTCTCACCCCCTGTTTCTTCACAATGATCACATGGTTTTCCAGGGCTCCTTAAAAGATACATGTTGCGCATTTGAAACATGGCTTTCTCCACCAAAATAAACTGAAGCCACCATGTACAAGGCAATGTTCAGTTTTCTTGCTTTTTTAAATGTAAGGATCCAACTGTTTTCCCGTGGTTACCCATTTTAGTGGTGACCCCCCTTAATTCCCAACCCCATGGCTGCAGTCCATTCGCAGGAGTCGAGCGCTCGGAAGCCAGTGCTCTACCTGCTGTCGGCTCTGCACTCGTTGGCTTCGGCCAGGGAACAGTTGGGTCTGTCCTTTGTTTGGTTTTTATGGGCCACCAAAAGGAAATCGAGCCATCTTAGGGGGTCCCCTAAACAATAAAACATACCGATCTGGGTCTGTCGTTTTTTGAGGGAACCCTTTTGGTGTGTTTTTTCAAGGGAAAGCGAAAGGAAACCAGCCAGTATGAGGGGTTCACCATTCTAAGACTCACCTATTTGTGCCGTTCAAGACCTGACGACGATGGCATGGTCCTGGATGTTTTAGGAAATTCAGACGACCATCAGTGATGGTAAAGGACTTCCAAGCCATTTGAGCCATCCAAACCTGGGCAAGTACATTGTCACAACTTGTGATTGCTTTGGACACCAAGGGGGGAACCTTGTACCCGAAAGGAGGAACCTTCCAGGGCTGGGAACCCTTCTTCAGGATCACAGAAAGGGCATTACGCTAAGGTTTTTCGAGCAATTCCTATCCATTGGATTGAAAGGTTCCCAGAGTCGGAACATCTGATTTTCTGCAGAGGAAGCTGGAGCCAGTTGCGTTGCTCAGAATATTCAAGAGAGGATTTAGAGGCCTTGGGAGCTTTGAACCCCAGGAGTTGGTATTTCGGCTTCCCTTGCTCAATGACCAATAAGGGTCCGCCATGTTGAGAAACTCCCACAACTTGCTGGTGTCAGGGAATGAGTTGGAATGACCCATCCCATGGTGTCCAGGATTCGGATTCGAATCCGAAAACGGTTCATTCCCCAAAGCCAGACTGGGTCCTATGGCAGCAAGAAAACCCCGAAGGACACCAGAAAGCCAAGTCTTGTGGGGTCGTTGGGCAGGGAAGAATAAGACACTCTTGTTCCAAGCTCCACCTGATCAAAGTCGTGTCGTTGCATGAGGCTGGCACCGACCCCACCAACATGATCGATGAACTCGCCCCTCGGTCAAGAAACCTGCGTGGGTTTAAAGGCTCACTTGCCCCCATTTTGCCCCAAACCGACCTGAAAGGACCTTTTGCTTTTTCAATTTGGGCCTCAAAAGGTGACCACCTTTTTCCTGTGTGCTTCGGGCAAGTGGGAACCGACCATTTTAGCCTTTTGTTGTCGCATGTTCAGCAGGCTTGGGGTTTAGGTTGCCACTTGCTGAGTCACTGCGTGGCCAAGGAAAGCCAATTCCACTAAATGGTAGAGTCACAGATGATGGAATCCCACTTCTTCCATTCTTAAGAATTTGTGTCACTTTCCCCAGTTGATTGCAAAGGGACTCTAGCAATACTGGAAATATGTTTTTCCCAGTGGACTTCAGCAAATGGAAGACTTGGTGTGACTGATCTCATTATTTCCGACGAGAATGGTCATGTGCGGTCATGGGGCCGATGGCTCGCGCGGCAGGCCAAGCGGAAAAAGAAGTTCCCAACTGACAAGGCAGCTGCACTGGACGTGGTTAGTCTCACTTGCGGAGTGCATGGACCAACCTTTTTGGGAAGACCGCTTTAGTGGAAAACAAACAGTTGGGACTTGTTTGGACCATCCACTCAGGAAGTGAGTGGTGTCCATTTTGGGTCGGTGCACTTGAGTGCATGGGTCCACTTCAAGCTTTTTGGGTTGGGACCATTTCAGTGGAAAGCAGAAAAATACCGTTGGACTTTTTGGGATCCACTCAGGGGGATTTGAGTGGCCGGAGTCCATTTTTCGTGGGTGCAGGTTGCCTTTGAGAGACCAAAGGGGGAGGGGTCGTCAGGTCTCCATGGGTGAGGGCCAAGAGAAGGTGGCGCGGGAGAAGAACAACGCCGCCTTCATCACCGGGGGATGGCTGGTGTTGCAAAATTGCCACTTGGGGATCAACTACATGAACGAGGTGGAGGAGAGGCAGAAGTGTTTGATGTGTTTTTTTGGTTTTTCCGAGTCTCCCGCTTTGCTTGTTGATGTCTTGCGAAGAGTTGACGAATCGTGTTTTACGTTTCCTGTGAAAATGATGGAGTGTTCTCAATCCTAAGCTACATCACATCCCTAGACAACAGATGTGGAAAAGATACATGTTCGGGCCAAAGCCGAGCTTTCTTAAATCTGAATCCTAAGAAACAGGCAAATAGCAAGTTGAGCTCTTCCCCTGCAATGTGGAACCATCCAGGTGTGTCCAAAGGAGACTCCTCTACACATGGCCTGTTTTTGCTTTTTTTCTTCTGGCGGTTCTTCGGTTCAGAGGAGACCATCATCCGAATGCCCGAGATCCATGCGGATTACCGGCTGTGGGTGACCTGCGAGATCACCTCGCGGTTCCCCATCGGGCTTTTGCATCTCTGCATCAAAGTGACCCAGGAGATCTCCAGAACTCCCCATGTCCAGGTATTAATACACCTCGGTTTATTCATATGGGGGTGCTCCCCTCCAAAAGTAGTCTTGATTCCCCACTCAAACCAGGGATACCCCCATATAAATAAACTGAGGCATATTAGTATGGGGTCAACATTATCCACCTCCCCCTTGCCGGTTGGGTGAGGGAAGAGATAACTTTTCGACATAGAACAAGGGAAGCCAAAAGGAGATTGCTCAATCAAATGGTGTTTACACATTGTGTCAACATCGGGGAACCCAAAGACTGGGTGTCCAGTTGATGTCCCTTTAAACCATCCCTTTTTTCCGCCTTAAAAGTGGAGGGAATCTGACTTTCTGGAGTTTGGGCTGTCCCGCCATTTCGCGTCCAACCACTTAAAATTCATACACAAATGTTTCAGCTCCCTCCCAACATGGAAGCTGACGATCGGAGGGCTGGAAGACTATTTTGGCTCAATTATCCAAAGCCAACTTTTTGACCGTTCGGTATTCTCATGTTGGTCCATTTTCCGTCATGGTCCCAAAGCTTCACCTTGATTTCTGGGTCCTTTGGGCAACTGAGTTTGACAACGTCTTGCTATGGGAACAGCTGGGTCCGTCTATTTTGAGGATATATTCAATTTGTTTGTGTTGTTAAACCCGAAGCCATTGGGAGACACAAGTCGGCAAAGCCGAACCCTGAGGAGCCCCCTGCTGGTTTGAAGGCATCGCTTCACAGGACCTACACCACCATGGTGACTCAGGAGACCTTGGACAAGGTGGGGCTGGCAGCAAAAGGAGGCCAAAGGGAAGCACATCTCGAAATGCGCCACAAGGGAACCAAAGCGAAGCAAAGGGAAACCAAAGGGAACGAATCGTACTAGGCTGGGGCTCGTTGATTTTGCGAAAGGTGGATCATGAGAAGTGGCGCGCGCTGCTGTACGCCATCGCATTCCTGCATAGCATCGTGCAAGAGCGGCGGAAGTTCGGAGCCATTGGGTGGTGCGTGCCCTATGAGTTTAACAACTCGGATCTCGATGCCTTTTGGCTGGTATTCGGCTGGATTGTACCTTTCAAACCCATTTAGGGGGTCCCCTCCGTCCAGTCAGGTGAGGAAGTCTAAGCTTGAAATTTGTTGGATGGATTCTTCCCGAAACAGCAAAGAGTTATGACATTTTGGCAGAGAAATGCCGATGGTTCGATCCAGGCCTCGCTGCTGTTCCTGGAGAAGCATTTGTCGTCCACCATCATGGTGGGCATCCCCCTGTCCTGGAACACAATTCAGTCCCTCGCTAAGCCAAGGGATCACCTAAGACCAACCAGTTTAAACTGAGAACCCCCTGCTGGTCGCTCAAGAGGGTGGTAATGGGAACGTTTCCGCGGAGAGACCTTGTGCTTCGATAGGTGTCGCAAGGAAGCCAAAGGCAACATATTGTTTGTTGAAAGGCAAAGTGGTCACCTGGTTGTTCTTACGCACTTTTGCTGTTCGTTGGGAAGCAACATTGCCTTTTTTCTGCTTGTGTGTTTCTCGGTAGATGGACACCTTGTGTGAAAAGAAAGCCAATTTTGGAAACAAACCAAGAAGAGAGCGGATGGCCAGGAGGCTTGCAATCAGCCTTTTTTGCGCCTGGCATGGATGGCTGCAATTTCACCGATTCTGCAAGGATTTGCCTGGTAACCCCTTAGTACCGCCCAACATTCCGCAAGTATTTCTTCGTTATTCTCCAGTGTTTTCCTAGTATTCCTCTAATATTGCACTAGTATTCCCGTAGTGTTTTGGGTATACCTCAGTATTCTCTCAGCACTCCCCTCGTATTCCCTCAATATTCCCCAAGATCTTCCTGAGTGATTCCCTGGCATTTTCCGAGTATTCACCCGTAGCATTCCGAAAGAAATTCCCTCGTAGTCCCTATCATCCCCTCTCGTTGCTGCCGTAGTATTCCTTTGATGCTCTCTTGCTTTGCCTCTAGCATTCCCACTAGTATTTTCCTAGTATTCACCCTTAGTACGTCCCCTTGATATTCCCCTAGCATTCTTCTTAGTATTCCCGTAGAATTCCCCATTCCTTCAGTTTTCCCTAACCCCTACAATTCCCACACAACGTCCCTAGTATTTTCCTAGCATTCCAGCATTCCTTTAACATTATCTTACCTCTAGTGTTCCCTCAGCGCTCCCCCCGTATTCCCTTAACGTTCCCGAAGTACTTGCTCAGTATTCCCCGAGTATTCTCCTGCATTCACCCCTAGTATTTGCCCAGTATTGCTTGAGATGCAGGAGTGCAAAGACCTCGACAAAACCCAAACAAGCAAAACAAGCAATCCCCACAACAAGACCTTGGAGTTATTGGTCATTTCCCAGGCCCTGGTGGGTATGTTTCTGTGATGTGTTTTGTTTTGTCCATGTGCACCGATGTGTTCCCTAGTGATATCCACACTTTGTGGATATGCTAAAACGCAGGCCCCATTGCGGGCCCTGAAACATCCGCTTGCCTGTGAGGTATATGGTCGCAGAGGTGCAGTATGGGGGTCGCATCACCGACGACTTAGATCGGGAGCTCTTCATCACATATGCGGCCAAATGGCTGTGCGACGACATGTTCAGGCCGGCGGGTGCCAAATTGATTCAAAGAATCGCCTGTCTTGTTTCGACTTGGTACATGTTGGTACCCCTTTGGGAAAAAAGAGAATCCAAAGAGTAATCGGCAAAATTCGGCAGTTGTGGGGGTGCCCTATTTTGAGGCACACCCAGATCCTGGTTCGCTGTGAAAGGGGCACCAGAAGGAGACTGTTTGAACCAGAGGGTTGAACTTTACTTTCATGCAGGGGGTGAATTAGAGTTTAAGTCTCTGGTTTTAACCAGGTAGGTTCAAACTCGGGAGTGTTGTTTCAGTATAGACTATGACCCGTTTAGGCCTTCATTCAACTTTAACTCTTACAGCGCTGAGTACGGCTACAAGATCCCAGATGGACTGGAGATGTCGGTGTACCGCGACCACATCGAAGCTCGGAGAGTTTTCCGAGCAATCTGTTGGATCTCTTGCACGGGGAAATGATTACGCTCTTCAGTTTCAGGGAAACTCACTGACGCAAGCAGCCAGAAGCCACTCATTTCCGCAAGTGGAAGATCCCCCCCAATTTGTTTAACATAGATTTAGAATGATACTGCCTTAGTTGTCGGGGGTTCTTGACCCAGTGATGTCAGTTCTGTGAGGAGAACATCCCTCCAGTGGATTCGCCGTTGATATTCGGGCTGCACCCGAACGCAGACATCACCTACCGCCTCAAAGAGGCCCCTTGCGGGACAAGGCTTTTCAGATGGCTTTTCATAGGTGTCCTTTTTAGGTGAGCCTGGCTCAAAATAGATGGCACTGGTTTAGATGGGTTTTGTTCCATTTACCAGGGCCATCTATTTTTCCAAAAGGCCACCTATGCTTGTTTCCTTACCGCTCACCGTCTGCAGTATTCAGGAAACCCCCTTTCGATGAAATAGTGATGGCCCCGGATGGCCCCAGCAATGGTAAAAGTTCCATACCCCCCTTGCGATGAAATAGTCATGGGGACGGCCCCTTTGACAGATTATTTTTCATGAGGCTTCGGAGATGCTGACGACCATCATCGAGACCCAACCTAAAGATGGCAATGCCTCCGCGGCCCTGCTGCAAAATGCCGAGCGGCATGGGCTTTAACCTCTTGCCGCGTAATGGAACCGAGGGAAAGCAGACCTGAGGGATCGCCAAGGATTTGCCCCCAAGAAAAGGAAAAGGAAAGACCACCACGTTTGGGGTCGCATGTTTTTGCAGCATTTGACGGTCGAAGATGCCAGCCCCCTTGCCATGGGGGGAAGAGGAGACGAACCTTGGAGGTTCTTCAGACTTGAGCCCCATTGATGGGGCGTGCCCATATGCCTCACGGAGCCTCGACATGGGCGTGGCTCTGAGAAATAAAAGCAGGAACACAGCATTCTCAAACACAGACACAAGAGGAATCCTTTGTGTGAACGGGCTACATGGCTTTGCTTGTGCCCACATTCAGCTGGGAGGTGGAGAGAATAAGCCTGAAATCGTGCCTTCAAATTCTTCAAAACCCATGCTCCATTTTCCCCAATCGCATTTCGAGGTGAAGTTCATAGACTATAGAAAAAGCTGTTTGGGTTGCATTTAATAATATATATATATATATATACATAAGTCTTACTTTCAAATCCCATGTTCCATTTTCCCCAACCGCATTTCGAGGTGAAGTTCATAGACTATAGAACAAGCTGTTTGGGTTGCATCTAATTTATAACATCCATACATATATCTATATTTATGTATAGGTTATATACATATGTAAATATACACATACAGATACCCATTTCTATATACATATATTTCTGCCATTCCTTGGGAAGTGTTTTGAAAGGTGGGGAAGTCCATGGACGAGAAGGTCCGGGAAGAAGCCTTGGAGCTCCTGGAGAAGGTGCCTCCGGAGTTGGTGGAGGAGGTCTTCCGTGCGCAGGTCCAAAAGCTCCGTGGCCCCCCGCGCATCGACGACCCCCGGTGCGGTCGGATGGAGTACCCGGGTGTCTTTAAAGGGAATCCAAAGGGAAAGCACGACTTGTCCCGTGTTCTGAGACATACTCGTATCGCCTTATAGGTCACTGGGGGTGCCCATGTTTTTGTTTCCCTTGTTTTTTTTCCTGAAGGGGGGTCATTGCTTTTAAACAGGTTGTGGGTATGAGTCCAAAGAAAACCAAAAATGCGGACCGCAGGATTCTTTTAGCGGGCCCATGTTTCCGTTTACGCGGGCAACCCGTTTTGACAACGGGATACCCCATTGTTGACCCACAGCCGGATTTTGTGGAGTTGATCTCACACGTCCATTATATAAAGTCACCCAAAAAGTGAGACAAACAAAACTAAACAGTGGAAATATGGGGACTCAGGGTTCTCAAATGATGTTCGGGATGAGAGGTTCCCTTTAAACCATAAATTCAGTGGGTCAGTGGGTACGTGTCAAAATAAGGATTCGGACCACCCAAAATGGATTTCCCTTTCAACCAACCTGAAAGGGTACCCCGAAAAACATACACTCTCAACTGGGTTCTGCTATAATAGTGATTGAGCGTTTCGAGGGTTCTCAGTTTCGGAGATAGGATCCTTTTTGGATCACCATTTATAAACCATAAGTTTGAAGGTTGTCACTTCACTAAACACAGTTTAAGATTGAGTTGCCCTCTTTTTATGCACGTGTATGTATGTGTATATATATATATATACACATTTAATATATGACATGACACATGTGTTCCCAGCACTTGACTTGTTTTTTCACACATTTGCTTCCAGGAAGCTAGCATTTCCTTGTAAGGAACGAGGCTTCAAAGCGCCGTTGAACATCTTCTTGTTCCAAGAGTTGCAACGGCTGCAAAACATCATCTTCATTGTGCGCTCGAATTTGGACAACCTCGTCTTGGCGATCGAGGGCGTGGTTGTAATGACGGTCGACTTGCTGGAAGACTCCAACTGCGTTTTCGCAGCTTGCTTTGATAAACCGGTCCGCAAGAGGGTGTCTCAAATGACTTTGGGGATGGTTTTTCCTTTGAATCACCATTGAGATTGCTAAAAATTGAGACCGTCACAGAACGCGCATTGTGCCTGCGAGGCAGGATGGACGGTCAGATCACTGTACTGTAACACGGTGAAACAATTGATTATTGCTCTCAGTTCATTTGTCATTGTCGGGTTACCCTCGGTCGGTGGCTTGGGTTGAGAGTTTGGGATAGGTCATAGCAGTAATCTCCAAACCACCAATCCAAATCACAGATTGCTCCCCTATGAGGGGTCCCCCCACAGGAATTTCCTCTAGAAACGGACTCCAAACCAGGCTCAAAACCACCATGTTGGAGGGAAGACTGAGGATGGGCGGGTGCCAAAGAAGTGGACACATGACGCATCTGGAGCTGAAATCTCGTGGCTGCTGCCCACCATCGGTGGCTGGTGTACTGGCTTGACCGACAGGCGGGGTCTGGGGTTGAACATGTGTTGCCTGCCTGCTTAACAAAAACACAGAACATACGGGTGGCTCGTCTTTTTTGGATGGTTTTGGTGGTTTTTAAAGGAAGAGGAAACGAAACCATTTTGAGGGGTTCCGCTAAACGAACACACCATGTTGAACAGCCCCGCGGTTTGGGACGCTTTGGGTTTTCCTTCTGAACCCCGGGAACCAACTTCAATGCCTCACTTTGCCTCGCTTCAATGTTTGGACCATGTCACCCCGAGAGTTTTGCTTGCGGCTGCGTTACCAGGTACACTCAGCTGAACACCTGGCTTGAGTATGGCCGGAAGGACATCCGCCAAGAGGGAACTCCTCCGAACAGTTGGGCTCGAAACGGCTCGAGGAACAGCACCTCGTTCTTTTTGTTTGCCTAGAGAAAAAGCGCGACTTCCAACTCGTGGCAGGAGATGAAGTCGTATTGGATCACGGGGTTCACGAACGCGCAGGGCTTCCTTACCGGCATCCGACAAGAGGTGGAGCTTGCACTTGCGCGTTGAAGTTGAGCCCCTGGAAATTAACATGGAACTTCTGGAACCCAAAGCAAAGTATCCCCGCAAATGCAGGTTCTTGGAGTTCCATGTCAATCTGCGGGGGGTAAAGGTTGAAAAGGGGGATGCTGACGGCCGGCCTTTCGTTCTTTACATGTTGGGTGGGCCATTCAAAGACCAGGTTTTGATTGCTATGCATTTGCCAAAGGGCCATTGTGCAACGTGCCCGATGTTGCCCTTCTAAAGCGCACGTTCGGCAAGGTGACCCGGCTTCACAAGAAGGATCAATGGGCCTTGGACGATGTCGTGACCCACACCGAGGCACTCCTTACTTTCAACTTTTTCTTTGTGTGGGTCAGAAGCGAATTGAGTGGATTCTTTGCCATTCGCTTTCACCCAACGTTAAGTTCGGTTTCCAGTGCTCGGGACGCGTCCCAGTGAGGTTTTAACTTTGGAGTCACCAGATCGTGTGCGTGAGCTGCCGGATGAAGGCAGGGACAAGCCCAGCGCCTCATCGGAATCCTCCAAGGGTTCTGATTCTTCATGGGTCAAACCTGAGTCCGCAAGTGGGGAGGATCAGAAATCACCCCCGGTGAAACCAGCCGTTCCTCAACAAGGGTCTCAGTACGTTCCGCCAAGGTTCCGCCAACAAGTGGGTGACCCCAAAAACGGATCTCGGTTTTCCTAGTGTTCAACTCAAATCCAAGCTGAAGGTGCCGAGCAGTAACGCAAAACGGCTCCACCCATCCCGCAGGTCAGAACATCCACGGGCTGTCCATCGAAGGCGCCAGGCGGGCAAGGGAACGCATGTTTGAGGGGTCTTGATTCTTGGGATTGGAGTTCAAGGAAAACTGGGTGTGTATGTGTGAGTGTGTTTTGTTTGGGCATGTTTCTCTTTTACCCGAGGTGGAATCGCTCGGAAGGCAAACTCGAGGAGAGCGAGCCCAAGAAGCTGCAAGCCCAGCGAGTCGATGCCGCAGGTTCTCAAAGTGAAGAACCATTTATCAATGTTCCCGTGTCAATCAGAGATTTCGGTTTGTCTTTGTTTGGTCCCCCCCCCAAACAACCAAACACATGAAGATCTATTTACTTTGCCCCCCCCCAAATAAATGTATGTTTTTCTTTGGTTGCCCTGTTGTCGCCACCAAAAAAAACGGTAGCCTCCATAAAGGACCTACACCCCACGTCTGCCCAGGCTGCAGCTTGCAATGCCTGTCATCCACGCGCCAAGCTGAGCATTGCAGTTTTCCGGTTTCGCGCGCCTTGCGCAAGGCCCTGCGCCTGGCTCCAGTTTTCGGTTGCTGGCGGTACCTTGTAGTTGAACAACCCACCTTTTCATGGGGTGTGTTCCTTTTGACTTCCTCTTCGGGTATGGTGGCATGAGTTTTGTACTTGCAATTACTTTGGCTCAAGGCTGAGAAAAGGGACATTTGCACTTGCTGGCGCCATAGTACTGGACATTCTTTATTCACTTGAATCCTGGTATTTCAACTGGTTATCAGCCGTATACAGCTCACGGACTTTGACAACGAGCTGCAGTATTATTGTACTTCACTTGTTTGGCGCGATAGCGGATCTTGCCCTCGTTGGCACTTCGAGTACTACGTGACCGAGCTTGCAATATTTATTCTTGACTTGGCGAGCGCTTGGGGTTTACTTGAGAGAGGCGAGGTTTGGCTGGTGCGGGTTCCTTTGTTTATGTCAGACGTGGAGGAAGGACCTGCACCAGCCAAACGAAGTCGTGGTATCCGTGGCGGTGCAAGTGCTCGGAGGAGGAGGAACGAATGCCTGTATTGAGCATCAGCTACAGGTTGGACGAGATCCTTATCCGGCATAGCTTTGGGAGGTAGGCCGGTGCACACTCCGCAGGCAGTCTCAAAAGGAGCAGGGGGAGCAGGAAGAGCGTTGTTGGCTTGCGCCCTGGCACCACTGATCCTTTTGCGGGCGGGCATTCTTGGAGGCAAGTAAGGCCCAGCTCCAAAGCCTTTAATCAGCAGCTCCCAAGCAAGCTGTTCATTCCCAAGCCGGCACCTGCTCAGCTTGACACTTGAGGCGATCCTTGCACTTGACTGGCAATCCTGGCTGCACCAACGAACTGACCGGAGCTGCAGCTGTCAACGACAGGGAGGATTTGTGCGTGGTCTCTTTCGATTACCATCAGGTTGCGGATATTGATCGGCCGAATTGATTGCGGGTTGGATACGCTCCGGGGAGCGGACAATTCATTGCCAGTGACCAACATTGAAGCGGTTGAGCGTCTTCAGGCGAGCTTCCCTTTTGTTTACACGGCAGTCCTGAGCTTTATTCCTCCGCATCGTCGCACAGGGCGTATTGCAGATCACAGGGCGTATTGCAGATCGTACCAATTGCATTGCTGCCTTATCAGCTCTGACTCACAACAGGCGGGACTTGCTCGTCAATCAGGCCATCTTTACTGCTGAGCGTGACGGACCAGAAGGCAAGTTGGCCAATGTTCGTACTGTGTTTCCCAACGCCAAGGGATTGAGTCACTTGGACGACGATCGGTCGGTGTTGCAAGAATTTTCATAAGGGTGGCCGTCGGGCGTTTCCCATCGGTATTGCAGTGCCTCGCAAACCGCGGCGCCGCGGCGCGGGTCCTGTCAGTATTTCTCGAACGTTGAACAGGCAGTGACTCACGTGACGGCATTGCTTTGCCATTATTTGACGTGTGAGACGAGGGAGGTTCCGACATTCTCTGCATCTGGCCGGCAGTATAAAGGGCAGAAATCTGCGATCGAGCTGCTCTATATAGTGGTTTGCATGTCACCCCTTTGAAGTTCATCATGCTTTTGCATCCAGCCCAGTGTTTTGCCATCCACCGCCTGCGTACCTTGTAGAGATGTCACAGGACACCAGCTTAGAGCTTAGCACGTCCAATTCCAGCATGGTTCTAAGGGGTGTTCACGCCGCGCCTGGTGCAATGAGAACGTCATCTTCAAGGTCAAGAAGTGAAAGTTCAGGCCCCTATGATCAAGCCAATTCATTGCAGTCGACATTGCCGGGTATCAACCCAATCACCGGTGTTGGAAGTGAAACTCCAAGAACATCCACACAGTTGACTCGGAACGAGTTTCGGGGCGGAGATCAGTACAGCCAATCCAACATGCAACAAAATGTTGTCCATGTGCAAATCGGGGTAGGCCCATGAGGGCTTTTGAAACTGGATGGATTTTCCAGTTCACCCTCGTGAGGTAGCGGAGTTGCTTGCAAATGCCAGGGCATCAGTTGAGCATGCTAGCCAGCAATCCCAAAGAGCAGGTATTCTGGCTTGCAAATCGGAAATCAACAGTTGCATCAACGACATGCTGACGTGTGCCAACAGTTGGACTTGACTAAAGAGCAGAAAGTCAGTGTCAAGCTTGAAATTGGCCCTACTTGTGACTGCCGAGGTTGTGAAGCTGCAACGTACAATCATTCAGCAGAGCGTGTGCAACGTTTTCAAGATGCCTTCGCACATGAGCGACCTCCCAAGGTTGGTCCTCCCGTTATCAAACCTGTTGAATACGCAGACGTCGACAAAGCTTGTCATAGCATTGTAGACACGCATCACCTGCCAGAAGCGTCAGTCGAGATTTGTTCTCCTGACGTTCCACAACTTATGCCTTGCACTCTTTCACGTATGACCCTCTTGATAACTTGCGCATGTGTTGTTGGGTAGATGCAATTTTTGGTGACTGTGTGAGCACCATGAGGAGCTGCTCGGGTTACTTCATTGCTCTTGAAGCCGAAACTCTTTCTTTCCTTGTGTGGGTAAGCCAAAAGCAGACTGTCACCGAAACAGTGGCTTTGGCCACGCTCTTGGATATTGCTTGCAGCCATCTCTTCGGCCGGGAGATTCTTGTGAAGTGTTGGGAAGACAATCAAGCTGTCCTTGCGATTGTATCTAAAGGATACTCTTCCAAATTGCGGCACTTGCAGAAGACTCATAAGATCAACGTCGGGTCATTGTCAGAAGCATTTGAAAAAAACAATTACGAACTAGATTACATTGTGACAACTGAGCATGTTCCACAGTCAAAGCATGAATGAACACCTCACCTGCCCCTGCCGTGTTTGGCTGCTTCGAACCATGAAGTGAGCACAATTTGAGTTTCACATGAAGTGAACTGCATGACAATGCTTCCCTTTCACCAGGTCGCTGCTAGTCACCCTTTTGTTGTCAGGTTGAAGCTTTTGTGTCTTGGCTCGCATTGCAGCAAAAGAACTTGTGCGTGATTGAATTCAGGGGGGGCATTCATGCCCTAAAACCGGTGTCCTTGTGGGATGACCGGGCATGCCGCACTTGAGCGTTCGCCAATTCCTTGACAAGCATAATTGATTGCAAAGTGTGCCAATAGGCTTTGAATATCTTAGCCTAAATAAATATGTGCAGCATTTGACGGTGAGCTTTGTTGTTCCCGCTTGAGTGCCGGGCGTCGTCATGGCTTTTGTGTGCCTGCATCTCAAATTCTTGACATGCTGTTTTGCCGCTCATGCGCATCAGCCAGCAACTTGAGATGGTGCCTTTTGCCTGGACCCTTAATTTAATCCATGTCATTAATTCGAGAATTGTCTTTTGGTCGCCTTTCTAAGTTGATGAAATCATTCATTCTAGCAAGGGATGAAATCACCCTTCGCTGCGACCCGTTCTGCACCAGCCCAAACCGTAAGACGGGGGAGTTGAACAATCCCACCTTTTCATGGGGTGTGTTCATTTTGACTTCCTCTTCAGGTATGGTGCATTACTTTGGCTCAAGGCTGAGAAAAGGGACGTTTGCATTTGCTGGCGCCATGGTACTGGACTTCTTGATTCACTTGAATCCTGGTATTTCGGCTCTTTTAATCCCTTTCCCCCAAAGGCTTCTTAAAGATACATTTTGCCAATTTGAACATTGCTTTTCCACCAAAATACAGGGAAACCACAATTCACAAGGCAATGATCACGTGTATAATGTAAGGATCCCTGTTAAAGGTAGAGCACATTTGGTCTAGGCCGATTCTAAGCCAAGAGTAAAGCAGCGATGTTGCCCAATCGAGCTTTGCAGTCATTCCTTGTTTCCCCTTTCTCTTCTCTTGTCTGTGTCTTCTGCGGACAGTGGCGTGGGTCCTGCCAAAGGAAACAAAAAGGTTCAACGCGAGGGGTCAAGATTCCCCTGGAATTGCCCGAGCCAAACGGTAGTTTACTGAGAAGCTCTCGATTGACTTTAGGGAGCCTATTTCAAGCCCAGGTGACAGCAGTGGAGGTCAAGATGTGGAAGGTGATGAACCCGTGGTTAGCTCAACCTTGCGCGTCTGAGCTTCCTTGGGAAACAAGACCTGCGCGACAGAAGCGCGCATGAGGGCACCCGGCCCATTTTCTCCGCTGAATGCACGGAACTTGGAGAGGGTGCCAAGCATGAGCAAATGACGAACGAATTTGTGTAGGCTGCTGTTTACAAGTACCCTCGGCGGAACGACAGGCTCGTGTGTTTTCCCCCTTCATGGCAGCAAGCTGTTTTAACATGATTCGCGGAAGGTACTTGATTTTCCGATTGCTGCTTCGGTCTGGCGAGCGAGAGCCTCAGCGGTCTTTCATGATGACATCGATTTTCCCCCGGCAAAGCCGTTCCAACCACCCTTTCAGCTTGTTTCGAAGGGCGCATGTTTGAAATGTCTGAAATCCGGTGCTATTTAGGCACCATCCGCATCATTGGAAGCTTCGAGGAGTTTGCTTGGTCGCGCAGGCACAACCTTCTCATGCCGAACTCATTGAATCAGAGCGTCCTTGTGACAGGTGGATTGAATACATGATCGAAATTAGCGAAGCTATAACTCAAGATGCATGATTCGCGCTTATTTTCAAAACCGACTAAAGTCTGGGAAGTACATCGAATTGATGACATGTTGGTCGGTTGAGCATTGCAAAATGGCATCATGGTCAAGTTGTTGGAATAGAAAATAGTCTCTCCTCTCGTATTGATCGAAAGCATCCTGAGCTTGCATCCAGCACTGATGCTATAGCTTTATCGGAGTGTAAAGTGTTGATGTTTGCATGGGGTTAAGTGGCATGAGAGGTTTCATAGCCATTTGGCTCATAACCATTCTGAATAAACATGATATATATGTGATGGAATGGGAGGTAGATATTGTAATGCTATTATAATATGCCCAAAGGAACAGATTTCGCCATGTAGTTTTCTTGGAAATCGAATGTTACGACTGCAATTATACGAATTTTACGAAATATGGTATATATTATTATATGAAATTTACAATAATTATGTTAATAATATTTATTATATTTTTGGATTAGTTTATAATTATATATATATTATGTATTTCTAGATTTTATGAATTTAATTTGAATTAATTAAATGAAACTATTTTACACAATTATGATGTTTTATAAAATGATTTTTATATAACAAAATTATTAAATATATTTTTTATAGATATAATATATGTTTTTATTTCATATCTTTAAAATATATATATATAATTATATATATTTATATATATATTTATTTTGATATATAAATTATTCTTGGGAATAATGGATTTTTTGATATGAAATTTAGATAATGCAATTATACTTAAATTTCATAAATTATAATACATATATATATATATATTTATTTATTGTTTTTAACATATTGTAATACTAAATATTATAAATATAATTTCTAATTAAATTTAAGTATTATTTATATAATAAAAATTAATTTGTATCTTATAATTTTGGGATGATTTTGAGACTTTTTATATATTATAGAATTGTTATAATAAATATATGGTAACAATAAAAAACCAAAAAAAACAAAATCATTCGTCCCAATCGCAATACATTAGCCCAAAAAATATTTACTCTATAAAACAAAGCCGTGAAACTTGCTCGTCGCACTTGCGCGCGTTTTCCCGGACCGCTTTTCCGAAAAATCCCGGATATTTCGGAAAATTGGTCTGGACTGCCCCTGGAAGATGTAACTGCTTCATATTTCCTATGGACCGCTTGCCCAAATCTGTCCGGGCTACCCCGGCATATGTGCGGAAGACATAGTGGCTTCATTTTTTGTAGGGACCAATGTCCCGAAATATTCCAGATATTTCGGGAAAGCGGTCCGGGAATCGCAGCCACCCACCATTTTCTCGAAATGTTCCGAATATTTCGGGGGCCATCTTCCCGAAATATTCCAAATATTTCGGGAAATGCTTTCGGGAAATGCTATCGTCGAAGTATCCGGAATATTTCGGAAAAATGGTCTGGAGTGCGACTAGCGAAATATCCGGGATATTTTGGAAAAATGGTCCGGGCTTTGAACGAAGCCGTTGTGTCTTCCAGATAAAGAGTCGGGGCATATATCTGCCTGTCCGTAACAATTTTGCCTGAAATCTTGGCCCATCTTCCGAGAGTTTGGCGATGCGAGAAGCTGTGAGCCGCGGCCGATTGTTGTGGCCAGTGGTGTTTTCCCAACGCTTTGGGCGAAATCAGTTCGGCTTTGCTTGCACCCTGCAGGATGTTTTCTGGTCGATCGCGTTTTCGCTTGCGCTTGCAACAACTGCGTGTGTGGATGGATCTTTTGAGGCCAACAGCCCGCGGATCCGTGCTCACCTTGCTCGGGTGACCGCCTTTCACTGACTCTTTGGCGTGACCTTATCGCGACCAGCCCGGCCCTCAGGTCGCCTCGCGACCTGTGTTTGGAGAACGGCAGCATGCTTTTCGCATGCGACGAGTATACATTTTTTGATACATATGAGATGATAAAATATGTTGGTGCCTGAGTTGCAAAAAGTGTCTTGCCGGCGCGGGCTCTATAAGATTTGCTCTGTTCTTGGCACACCCACCACGGCCTGGACCTTGGCCCCTGAGAGCTCGGCCCTTTTTTGGCACCCGCCTCAACTTACCCCTAATTGCTGGTTTGGATTGGTGGTTTGGGGATTGAACCCCTGGATCATGTTGAAGTTGAATGGGAAACCACCCCCTAACCTCCAAAACACCGATCCAAACTACCAATCCAAACCGGGCCGGTAGCAACCCGGGGTGCCCAGTCCAAAGAGGGCCGCCGAACACCTGCAACCACCTCCTGGCCGCGGGCCAGAATACAGCCGTCGTGGAGCAAGGAGAGCGGCGGGGCAGCGCCGAGACAAGCGCGTGACAAACTGTTTCCCGCTGGCTCGCTCCACTGGGCGAGGGCGCCAGGGGACAAGCGGCCAGCGGCCGCGTGCAACTGGGGCACGCGCAGCCGAGAGCTCGCACGCGCGTTCTTGCAGCCCGTCTGCATCACGGCTCTCGGGCTCGGAGTCGGACGCGTGCGCGGAGGTGTGTGTCTCTTTTTGTCTCTGTCTCGTCGGTGTCTTTCTCTGTCTCTCTTTGTCTGTTGGTCTCTCTGTCTCTGGTGTCTGTTTCTTTGTCTGTCTGTCTGTCTGTGTCTGTCTGTGTCTGTCTGTGTCTGTCTGTGTCTGTCTGTGTCTGTCTGTGTCTGTCTGTGTCTGTCTGTGTCTGTCTGTGTCTGTCTGTGTCTCTCTGTGTCTCTGTGTCTCTCTGTGTCTCTCTGTGTCTCTCTGTGTCTGTGTCTCTGTGTCTGTCTGTGTCTGTCTGTGTCTGTCTGTGTTTGTCTGTGTCTGTCTGTGTCTGTCTGTGTCTGTCTGTGTCTGTCTGTGTCTGTCTGTGTCTGTCT
>CAUJNA010000624.1:571456-626222 GCA_963377175.1 Effrenium voratum | reverse complement strand
CCGCGGAGCCGGCCTTGCTTTTCCAAGCCTTTTGCGCACTTTTCGGCCCCAAAGAGAGCGGTGACAAAGTGGTGACATCGCGGTGAGAGCGTTTTTGGGCCACGTTTTGGGACGGTAACGAGAGCCTATGGTGACATGGCTTAGGCGTTGGTCTCCGGAGCGACGTTTCGGAGGTTCGATTCCTCCCGGTACCTCGGCGGGCTGACGTGTTAGAGACCGGTGACATCAGCGGTGACTAGTTCAGCGGGCTGCCGTGTCATGTGGGAGAACCTCGGCGGGCTGTCGGGCTCCGAGCCAGGTCCTCGGCGGGCTGCCGCGTTAGACACTGGCGGACTCTGTGGTGTGCCTCGGCAGGCTGACGTGTTAGAGACCGGTGACTTCGGCGGTGACAAGCTCAGCGGGCTGGAATTCGCAGGCTTTGCGGGGTAGAAAACGGATTTCGGAGCACTGCAAACACCTGGAGCCGGTTTTCGGCGGAAAACGAGCGAATTTGGAGGCCCAGGCAGCACATTTGACGCCGGACGCGAAAAACGCACTTTTCGGAGTTCGCCGTTTTCAGCGCTTTTTGCTCCAAAAACGGAGCGGTGACGAAGCGGTGACTTCGCTGGTGACAAGCGTTTTTTGGCCGAAATTT
This sequence comes from Effrenium voratum, assembly GCA_963377175.1. Classification (NCBI taxonomy): domain Eukaryota; class Dinophyceae; order Suessiales; family Symbiodiniaceae; genus Effrenium; species Effrenium voratum. The sequence continues at coordinate 625,588 of CAUJNA010000624.1, read as the reverse complement.
GGCTGTTTTGCAGGGTTTTTTGGCCAAAATCCGAAAATTAATTGGTCCCTATAAGCTGCCTTTCCTTACTACTCAGCGCACCGGAGCATTCCTTCTGAGACTACTGCACGGCATTTTGGGACTGCACCCGCATCGCGCATGGTTGTTTGTGGATGACCTTTTAGCAGCACTGCGTCGCAGTAACGCAGACGCGCAGCTGGCCCTCATGGTCATGTTTTTGCAGCCGCATCGGCCCGATCTCCTGGAAGAAGGTTCAATTTCAGGACCTCACATGGTGTGGGTGGCGCATTAATTTCCTGCGCGAGACATCGAACTCACGCCGGAAAAAACTAAATTGCAAAGGCGAGCTGCTCAAAGCAGGGAAGGTCAAGCGAAAACTTCTAGACAGGTTCTGGGCCTTCTCATTTGGGCTACCAGTCTAAGTCCCGAACTCAGATCCTGGCTAGCGCCATTGTACACAGACCTGCGCTCGCCGCCGGGTTCATGCTCTCTGTCCATGCGCGTTTGTGGCCATCTTTCTTTCAGCATTAGACGCCAAAGCCGGGCTCAGGTTAGCATGCATGGCATTTTTATGCCGCCAAGCTCTAAAGTTCTACAGTTCCAAGGGGCATGCATCCACGCCAGCCGACCTGCCTTGCTGGGCTTCTTTGGTCAGGCATGGCCATTGTTCCTGCACTTCTTGGAATTGCCACGTCTCTGCGAACCACGCAATGGAGTTGCTGGAGATGACCGCTATACTGCCTTCGGCGCATGCATCCGCGGCTGCTTTGCAAGCCAGCATTGGCTTGCTTCTCAGCGGGATGCGAGGTAGATGGAAGCGCAAGTGTGCTCTGCGGAGGCGTCCGCTATGCGCACCCAAGCGGATTTGTGACTAGGCACAACGCGTTACATCGCATGCTTCGAAACCTTGGCCCAACTAGCACTCATGCGTATTGCATGGTCCTGCGAGGGACAAGGCGTGCATGGCATTTGCATGCCCACGGGACAGATAACACAGCTTCCAACTTCTTGCTCTTACAAGTCTTTGTGCAACTTGTTGCTGATAAACCAGCTTAGCAGGGTAATCCTCCGCATTCCAGGCTCGAGGCCAGAGCGCTAGACCGCAGGATTTCTGGCCTCACGCATCGCTCTTACGCTTCACCCTGCAGACGCACCGTGGAGACCCGAGCACGTGGCTGCATCGCAAACGCACTAAAGAGGGGGTAAGGTGATTTGACCGTTTGCTTACTCAAAGTGGGGGTATTCCGACAGGCTCCGCATGATGCAGGAAGATGGAGTGGCGCATCGTCGCTCCACCCATCAGAGCCTGCACTTCTAAGCAACGCTCAAGTAAAAAAGCGCGTATCGAGTTTGCTCCGGTCGGTTGCTTTTTTCCCTGCATGTCCCTTTAGGAAGCAGTGACCAAGATTCTGACGCTAGGGGTTTGTCTTTTCCCCTGTGTTTTAATCTTGGTTGCCGCGTGGCATTTCTGCTTCAAGTCTTTTGGTAAGGATGCCTGGAGGGTTTGACCCCTCTTTCGTTCTTTTTTGAACCCACCCTCCCACCCTTTCACGGCCCAGGGGCATCCAGCCTCCACAAGGCCGATTGAGGGACGCATGCACCCGCACGAATGAAGCTTGTCAGCTTCCAACATTCGTTGGCACTAAACTGCATCTCGCTGCTCCCGCAGGACCATTTCGAGCATATGCAGCGATGTGCGCCAATCGCACATTGACGAATGCCATCGGCATTCTGTCGGCCCGGACTGCCCTCTGCAGGAGAACGCGTCCTCTCATGCACACTCACGCACGCGTTGCACACATGTGCAACATACCTCATTTTTGTCTTCACCCCATGGGTAAAACACCCTGTGTGATGGTCGAACACGCATGTTGACCTTAGGGGGGTGTTCCGACAGGCTCCGCATGAGATGCAGGAAGATGGAGTGGACGCGCATCGTCATCCACCTGCATCTCAGAGCCTGCGCTTCTAAGCAACGCTCAAGTAAAAAGCGCGTATCGAGTTTGCTCCGGTCGGTTGCTTTTTTCCCTGCATGTCCCTTTAGGCTTGAAGCAGTGACCAAGATTCTAACGAACTACGCGGTGGCCGTTTTGCTCCTAGCCTTGACGCAAACCTGCGGTTTTATTTAAAATCCACCCACCCACCCTGCACTGCCTCATACAAGGCTCTGCAAGTAGGTCGCAGACGCTCTGCACTTTCGTTGTGGTCTCCGGACCTCTTGGTCTCCGGACCCGGTCTCCGGACCCGGTCTCCGGACCAACTCGGTCTCCGGACCATAGTCTCGGACCTTGGGCGCGGGCACGCATGCCACTAAAGCATTGATTCACTTGCAAGGACGCCATTGTCTTGCCCGTTTTAGTTTCACGGGGGGTCAACGCCCTCCTGTTCCAGGCGCACCAGTGCCCTGGAAGCAGTGCTACTTTCAGCAATTCCGGTAAAAAGAACTGCGGCCGCTTCGGACTTGCTTTGTTCTTTTGGGGGTTCATGTTTGGGTTCAAGCTAGGAGCAGTGCAACATGCCTTAACATTTTGTTACTACCTGCCTCTACTGCGGCGGAATGATCAGTGCTTGAAGGCAGACTGAAGTGATGTCCGGCAAAGTTTCCGCACGCAATGTCTCGCTGTGCTGGTTTTGTGAGGCAAAGCCAGGCTAAGCGGACTTCCTGGTTGTCCTTTTGGGACCTTTTCTCAAGAGAGGACCTTCTCCCAAGCAGCGCTTTTTTCCCAGCGCGCGCGTGTAAGAAATGAGCTAAGACGGCTATGGTGATGATGAAGATGCGATGACCCTGATGATGATGACGATGATGGATGACGGTGAGGATGGATGCTGATGATGGATGATGACGACGACGATGATGAGGATGATCCATGACGACGACGATGATGATGGTTGATGGATGATGGAGACGATGGTTTTAGATGATCGATGACCTATGATTGATCACGAATGACGTGGTGATGATGATGATGATGATGATGATGATGATGATGATGATGATGATGATGATGATGATGATGTTGCTGATGCTGGATGATGCATGGTCGATGGATGATGATGATGATGATGATGATGGTAATGATGATGATGGTGATGAATGACAAATGATGGCTTTTCGGTGTACAACTAACAAGTCAGTCTGATGCTCGAAATTGCCAAAGCCAGAACAAATCAATCTGAGTCCTCTCACAGGCCAATCTGATGCTCACAAGTCAATCTAACTGCTCCTCACAAGCCAATCTGATCCCTCTCACAAGCCAATCCAAAAACCAACAAGCCAATGACGTCCTTTACAAGTCATGTTGATGACTTTTCAAATCACAAGCCATTTTGATGCATTCCACAACCCGAATTGATGAGCAGACCGCCATCTGCGCCGCTTAGCGACGGTGAACGTAGCAGAGTCAATGACTACAGCGGCCGCGTGCCGGATACCAAGCGCCCACTTGATGAAGACTTTAAAATGTCTCAAGCAAATAACGCACTCTAGCAGGTCCAAGTATTTGATGGAGAAGATAGCAAGTAGCGCGGAATGTAAAAAATATATTGCTCGAAATGACCTCAAAGCCCCCTTTCAGCTCCAACCCTTAAGCCAAGCCGGCCCTTTAGACCCCCCCTTAAGACGCTCACTCCCTTTCCTGAAGCACCTCCCCAAGCCCTCCCCCACGCCCGCTGGCCCTGTCACTCGGGCTGTGTGGCGCTTGAAGGGGCTTTAGGGGGGACCTTAAGATTGCCTTAAAAGGGCCTTTTAGGTAAGGGGCTTCGGGGTGAAGGGCGGAGACCTGCGAAGGACCTTAAGGTGACCTTAAAGCCAATTCGCGCGAAGGTCTTCGTTTGGTGCCGGATCCACAACTTTCGGAAGCATTGTTCTTACTTTCCTTGACGTTGACCCGCAAGGTGCGGATACGCACCTGGGATGGGCTTCATGCACGAACCGCATCACTGAGTAGGGCTGCGAAATGGCTGCCAATTGGCTTGCCCTCCATTATTTGTGCACTTTGGCGCCTGGATTCTTTCGTGGGCACCGCAGGGGCAGCTTTGCAGCAACGCATGTTGCCTTGACCATGCTTACGACCATCCGGTCTGGACCCCCCTTTTTTGTTTGCATGTTTGGTTGTTGACATCGTTTTTTGTTTGTTTGTTTGTTTTGTTTTCCTGTTTTGGGCCTCCTTTGTGGCTGTCGCTGGGCCTGTTTTTTTTTTGGGTTTTGTTTTTGTCTGACATGTACCTTGCGGACCCTCTTCACAGACAGTGGCTGCGAGGTAAAACAATCTCGGCAAGTTCGACGAACTTGCGAAAACCCTTCGTGCAAACGTTTGTAGTTTTTCGGGATTCTGTTTTATGTAGCCAAATGAAATTCCGCAAAAAAAACATATTCTTGCATGTGTGCGCATCGGCGCCCAATATGTAGCCGGTCTTTTTCTATGAAGAGAAGTAGATGTGCTTTACAAACATATGTTCTGATTACAAACGCATCCAGGTCCAGGTCAATGAGTGAAGGCGAATATTGTAGTTTCAGCCAAGATTTGTTTTGGTTGTTGTGAATGATTGTCCGTCCATTTGGCTGAGGAACGTGCACGTCGTCCGAATCACCTCAAACATGCTTTTGGAGCGTTTTGCTCAACGTTCAGCTTGAGAAAACATGGCTATGGATTTCAACGCTTGCAGTCACGCAAGTCTGAAATCAAACTTGCCAGATTGTGGGCATGCAGGTCTTCCTTGGAGCTATGGAACGGTTCTCAGATGTTTATGGCAACATTACAGGAAGTGGCCTGTATGCCACGCTCAGACGCATCTTGAACTTGCAGTCGCGGGAGCACATGGAGCCTTCACTGTTGTGTGCTGAATGGGATGCCGTCTGGACAACTTTGGCCCAATGTTCAGGCACAGAATTTGTAGAGAGATGACGGTGAGACATTAGCATTTATCGAATCCCGGACCAGGGAAGACCGGTTCGCTTCTGTGGTAAACATTGAGATAGTGTAAATATGAGTGAGCAAATAGGCGTGCAGCGGCACTTACTTGATGTTATGTATCCGGGCGGCTGCTATTTGAAGCATGCAAGTGAATTCAGACACTCTGAGCCCATTGGTGTTGCCGTACTGAAACAACAACAGGCTTCACCAATTCTATCTGGCAAAATGCGTAGAGCTTCGCTATTGATGGCGGAGCATGTGTCTAAGATCTCTTGCGACGGCTGGCCAAATCATCGGTGTTGTATCGGTGTTGGCCATATTTTCGCGGCTCGGCTGGTGAGGTGCTGAATTGCGTGGCGCTTTCATGTCATTTTTACACCGCGTTTATGAATTGGTGCCCGTCTTGCTTCAGCTGTGAAGATGCGCATCCTCACAGGCTCCTACATTTGCAATGTGGAGGCGCGTTCTTCGACATGCAAGAGCCAGAACATCGCGTGATCAAGGCCGGTCGTGCCGCACTGTGATGCCTGATGAACTGAATCTTAGGCAGTGGCATCAGTCACGGCATCACCGCCCGTGTTGCGGCAAGCAGCCTGGCCAAATTCTCGAACGAGTGAAGGGGCCTGCCTGGTTGTAAACGGTTTCAGCCGCGTTGTCTTTGCGCTTTGCACGAGGAGAATTCATCACATCTATGCCATCATGGAAGTCAGCAAGGAGCGGTTGTTGCGGCTTTGGACCATGTCAACCAGCGGCTGTCAGGCAAATGCTGGTTTTCGGCGGAGTGTGACGCCTCTCACTTTTGTCATCCGGAGAAGAAGACGTGCGTTCCCTTCTGCCAAAACAATAGCCGCGCTCCCAGTTTCTCACGGTTAAAAAACTTGCAGAGAGCTTCAATTTGCAGAATCAAGTTGAATCTACATATGATTTTGTATGTGTGTGACGTACCTTTTTTGAAATCAACGTGGGCTGTTGCAGCTGCGCTTTGGCTTCTTCAGAAGCCAGGCGACAGAGCCATGAGGAATTGCAGCAGCTGCCTGGAGGGATGTCGGGACTTGCCTCTCAGCAGAATTTGTCCCCCCCTCCCCCCCGAAACCCACGCCCCAAGAGAATTTGACGGTATCTATACTACTTTTGGGTGATCTCCGCCCCCTTTTTAGGCACCTCAAAATTGACCATCTATGCCTGCATCTGCGCATTTGACTGCAACTCTATTTCCACCTAAAACACTTTAAAGCTTTTTAAAGCACTTTTGGATCCAAGATTTAAGATTCAAGATTTCCGGGACTCTTGTTTTTGAATTTTGATTCCATGAGCTACCTGGATGAAAGGGCCTTAAAGCGTTTTGCGGGCCCCATACTGGATTCAAGATTGCAGATCCAGAGTCCTGGGAATCTTGAATCTTGATAGATCCGAAAGCGCTTTAGACCACTTTCAAGTGTTTCCTATCAGTCATTCCTGTTTGATTTTGTTATTTTGGACTTGTGTGCGGGAAATACAGTTGCTGGTTCAGCATATGGACATTGGACAAGTAATTCTTCAGAATATGTTTTAGAAGTCCACGCTGACCCTTGGATATTGAACAACACTGGAAACACCTGTGTTTTGCATGCTTCAGATTTCGTTCAGGGAAATTAGTCATGTTAGCAGACAACGTGGCATCAAGGAATATAAGATGTGAGCGGATGTTCGCTGACAGACGAAGGGGATTTGCAGATGAGCCGAGAGGAGAAATGGGAGATGCGTAGCAGGTACTGGCACAGGTTTTTAAGTTGACAGACGCAGATCAGTTGAGATGTGAAATCGAAGATGCGTAGGCGGAGCAGAAGAGGCATTGCTTTTTTGTTCATACCCTTGCAACGGTACTGTCACAGAGATGTTTACAGTGAATTGAGCGAGGATAGCATAATTGATGCAGACTATGAAAAGCAAAATTAATATGGCCGCATGTTAACAGCAAAACATGTGAGAACATCACAGTTTCCATGGCAGATGTTCTATCACTGACTGACATATTAGAACACTTCAGAGAAGTATGTATCACATATCATGGCTCAGACCCTGTGTATTATGACGCTCTATCTAGCTTTGCTTTTACAATGTACCTAACCTTGCTTCTGATGCTATGTTCAAATTAACTTGTGTTGAAATAAGTTTAGTTTATGTCCGACAGATGTATGAAATGATTGAACGAGGATCAACAGGAGGAATGCCACAAACATATTTCAGACAGTAGAATAACATAATATTCAAATGGGTGGCAAAGTCTTATAAGTCATTTGCGCAAGTCTGCCACATTGGAAAATTAACCCACTTTTGGTAGCATCCATCTAACATCACCTGACTTGCCATACACAAGCAGCAGGCGCATTGTTTTTCATTTTTTTCCCTCTTGGGGGGGGTGCATTTATTTTTGTATTTAATTTGTGTATATTTTGTTATCAGATTTGGCAACCCTTTTCGGTCTGAGCGCAGGCACTGCGATGGCTACATTGAAGAACGGCCTGTGCGCTTGCGAACGTCTCCCAGCCGGGGCCTTTTTGCGCAACTGCGCCTGGCGAGTGAAAAGCCGTAACTGAGGCTGTGCCAAGCAGGTGCTGTTGAGCAGGTGCCCTGTTTGCGAGGACGCGGATGTCTGTCAGTGGCCAGTTTGGCCGAAAAGGATGTTGGCAAAACGGAGATTCTGCGACCAGATTGTCTGTTTTTGCTGTTCTCAATGGCCAGCCGCAACCGAAAGACAGGCGACAAGGAACAAGGTGGGCCTGCCTTCCGTGCAGGAGTCCTGCGCAGAGCTCAAGGACGCAACTGTACGTTTTCGGCAGGATGACCCACGGGAGACAGACTATTGGATCACCAGCTACCCAAAAACTGGCTCAACTTGGGCCGCTCGGCTGAAGTTGAAATCGATGTGGATTCGCCCTGAATGGCTGCACCGAGGTGCGACATCTCATTACCAATCTGCACACGGTAGCTGGCTCAGCTGAGAATATTTGATTGGTCTGCTGTTCCAACTGCTCAGGCTGTCACGAGCCAGCTGCGAGAGCCAGCATCATTCAAAGCCGTGGATGACTTTATTCCGTTCATCGAAGATGGCAAGGGCTGGACAAACCGAAGCATGTTCCGAGACCGCACTGGCCTGCGGATTTGGAAGAGCCATGCACCTTTTCATTGCGACAGTTTTCCCTGCAAGGCGCGGAAAGCGGCTAAAGTTCAGAGATTCCAATCGCAAGTTAATGGGGAAAGTGGAAAGCCAAGAACCAGTGAAAGGTTCCGGTTTGATGACTTGCAGCCCGTGCCAGGGCCACACAGTTGATCGACAAGCCCCAACGCAGTGCATGTGCCCCAACTGCGCCTCAAAGTTCCGGCGTGTCATCTATGTCTATCGCCGCTAAGCCAGACTGTTGATCGTACCATGCTTCCACCGGCATGTTCTCCAGTGCTTCCTTGGCCACATCACTTGGTATGTTTCACCTGGCTGAGTTCTGGGGCTGGAGATCTAAGGCCTTTTTTGGGTTTGAGCATTGGAGTGGAAGGGCAGCTTAGGCGAGGGTTCCCTCTGGCGTTCGGCAATGAATTCAAGTTGAACAAATTCGTGGGGCTTGCAGTGAACCCGACGCCAGACCCAAGCATCGACTACAACGCCAACAAGCAAAGTCAACCAACCGAAATCGGGGTCTCTGCCCAGATAGACTCTGGGGTGGTTTGGGTCAGCTTTCATTCAGGAGGGTTTCCCTCCAGCTTCCAGACGGTTCCGGGGCTGTTGGGGATGCCACCTCGCTTTGTTTCATTTTTACGTTGAACATCCCAAAATTGCAGAAGCCAAGCAGGCCACAGCGAAGCCAAAAGACATGAACGATTCTCATGTCTCGTTTGCCTTTAAAGCTGGTTTCGGGCTGATGTTTAAATCTGTTATTCTTGTTGAGATTGGCTTAGGAAATGGCTACGATACTCTGGCATCCTATTTCCGCTTCCGGATGGGACTTGGCCACGTGCGAGACAAGCGCCAGTTCAGCAACTTCGTGAACGATCAAAGGAGCGATTTGCTCGGCTCAGTGGCACGGCCACTTGATGTTTCATTCCGTAGGACTGTTGGTTTGACACCCTTGGGACCCCGGGCCTTTGTCAAATGCAGCCAGGATGTACCCCGGCGTCTCGTGGGCAGACCACATCCGATCTTGGCAGCACGCCAGCACCAGGCCGCTGCAGATCCTGTGGCCCTTCGACCGCCGTCTTTGGGGATGCCGGGACGGGGCCCGCGCGCTGGGTGCTTCGGTTGTCTCAAAAGTTTGGTTGCTGTGCCTGTTGGGCAGCTGGCCCGAGCTGAAGCTCAGGCTGCGCTACGAGACGCTGCGGGAGAAGCCGGAGCAGGAGCTGCTGCGTTTGGCACGATTCCTTGAGCTGGAGGCCACAGATGAACACATCAGGACCGAACGCAAACAGGTGAAGCGGGGGGAAATCGGCGCGCAGGGCGTGGGTTTTGGTGTGCCTCTGAGACCGGGTCAGGTTTGCCATTAATGCATCCTCGTCTGAGACGATGCAACAGATGGAGTGGCTTGGATGAAGGGGATGCGTGGACTTTAGCTTCCCAAAGCCAAGCCGAGGCAGAAGGAAGGCGGCTTAAACTTCTTCAAGCTCCGCTACAATCGCTCATCCCTGAAGTTTGTTGGCTCAGGCGGGTCCGGTAGATTCTGATGCCCCCGAGTGGCCCACCGAACAGGTATGGGAGACATGGCCACGCCTGCACTTTGGGATAGCATCACCGAGGCGGCCTTCTGTTTGCGCCAAGCTCGGTACACATTGCACACTTTTGGCCGGAAGGAGAAGCTGGCGATATGGAACATGCACAATGGTCAGATGCAGCGCTGCTTGGGTTATCCTGACGGGCCACGCTAGACGCGCTCGCTGAGCGCTTGACCGCCGGCCATGGGCAAGAAGTCGGCCGGGGTTGCCCGAGATGCTGGCGGCGCCCGGCGAGGAAAAAGCTTTGCACTGGTCAGTGGCAGTCAAGGTTGTGGGAGTGATTTCAGATGTCGCAACGTTGTGGGCAAGTCTCGAACCAAACAAGTCGGAAAGGCGTTTGCAGCCAATGAACCAGGCCAGGAACCAGAGTGCCTAATTGTGCAAGAAGCCTTGCACAATTTCTTCACCTGCATCAGCTTGCTCATGGATGGGAAGGACTCAACCCGATGCGATCAAACAGGCACTTCCAGGTTTTGATGGTTTTTTTTCACCTTTGGCGAGGCAGATGATATCAGATGCAGTGTAGCGCTGTGCAATCAGCGTGCGCGAGTCGCGTGAGGATGGCCTGGCCGAAGGGTTCGGGGAGCTTCTGCCCGAGGAAGCGGAGTTTGAGGTGCGAGTCAATGACCAGGAGGGTCGCTACATGGCCTGGGCCCCATCAGCATGCCCGCCCATTGGATTCTGGACTGATGTCTGCCAAATTCCCCACTTTGAGAGTATTTCAAGATAAGCCTCCTGTTGGAGCAGTTTGAGTACAGGTCGCCAGCAAGGACCTTGAGCAGGACACCTGGTTCCTGTTGGAGTCTCCGGTGGTGTGCTGGCCCTTGTCCAAGCAGGGCGGAGCCGACGGCGTTGACGCAGGCGAGCCCAGAGAGGAAACGCTCGGAGGGTTACATGGGTTTGGTCGGACTTCTTTGATGCGATGCGGGTGATTGCGGCTCGCAAAAGAAGGCGGCAACTTAGCCAGCGAAGCAAAACTTCCTCAGGCTTTGAGGCTCTTGTTTCTTGCCGTGGCTCAAATGGGAAGTTCTGCTGTCTCACATTCAGTCCCTGATTTCCGTGAGGCCTGAGCGAGGTGGGCAGCTGGTGCGAGGCTGGGCCAGCAAGACAGAAGCCTTCCAGTGTTGGCCATAAAATGCTTTCGGGGTTGAGAGGGCTCGTTGGGCTGTGCCAAGGTTTTGCCGGCTCGATCGGGATGTTCCGGTACTTAAGAGCTTGGTTGCAATAGGATTATAAAAAGCCTGCATGCTTCGTTACAACTGCGGTAGAGCCAGAAGTCAGCTCGGGTCTCGGGCACTAGCCTTTGCTGCCTGAGGGTTGCCTTCGCGAGCTGCCCGAGCTGCCCGAGCCCGAGCGTCGGCTGCGGCCGAGGCCCCGGGTTGGCTTGGGGGCGCCTAGGCCCAGGGTGCTTTAAGAGGATGTGGGAAACCCAAAGCAAATTTTCACCCCCACAGGCTCCCAGTTCACCGCTCATTCGGCCCTGATTTTCTGAAAGCCCCTTACAAAACTCAACATGGCACTCTTGACCCTGCGCTTCCCCACCAAACCCACACCTCACGTTGGGCAGATTGAAATGGGCGGAAACCAACCGCGCAGGCTCACATCCAAGCCGCCCAGGCCGAGTGCGGGCGATTTTGGGTGATTTAGCTCCACTCGCTCCCAAACACTCTATTTGCACGTCTGAGGCTTTGCGAGCCATGTGCTGCTGGCGGTTGGGGTCAGATGCTCACAGAGGAGAGACTGAGACTCTGGCGCTTTGGATAGAAGATAGGCGGCTATGGATGGGGAGCCCCCTCAGCAAAACAGTTGGCAGACATAAATGCTCCTGTAAATGATGTTCGCCAAGGGATCCCCACAGAAAAAACCTGGATGAAAGGGGAATCCGTTGGTTTCGAGGAGGAGCTTTCGTCCTGGCGGCGCTGGCAACAGCAGCGGTCGCCCAGCAGCTGCGTGGGCTTGGAAGCCTTCGGCCGGTGCCTGGCCCGCGTGGGGTGCTGAGCTCGGAAGCGAGTGGCAAGTGGCCAGTGCGTTGCACTTTGCGCCGGTTCGCGCGCGCGGTCTCAGGTGGCCCTCACGGCAATGAAAGCTAAAGAGGCGGATGACCTCATGCCATGCCCTTTCTTTCGTCGCGGGTACCCTTTTCGGAGTTGTGGAAAGCAAGCTTTAAAGGGCAATATACACCTAGCTGCAATACGAACTGAAGTACAAGTGTAGTTGAAGGTGAGATGGATGCCCTTGCCGTAGGCGCGGAAGCTGCACTTTTGCTTCTTCAACCTGTTTTTGTGTAGATTGAGTTCTTTGCATCATTCCTAAAACGGGGACCTGATGGATCCGTTTTCCGCAGGGGGTGCCTTCAGGCGGGGCTTCCGGGGCCGGAAGCGCTGGGCTGCGCGCTGGCTCCCTTTGAGAGGCGTGGCACGTGGCGCGTGGCGCGCGGCGTGTGGCACGTGGCTGGCCCCAGGTTGCAGGGCCCGCCACAGGGCTCCGCGGTGGAGCCTGGAGCTCGGGTCAATTGACATGAGTCAAGGTGAGGACCTGGTTACTTGGGCGCATGAGCCATTGACCCGAACAACGGAGGTGTGCCCATGCCGCCTGTATGACATTCCTACCTTGGTTTGCGGTGTGTGTAACTTGTCAAAACTTGCGACCCCCGGCCCAAGGGCTGGTTTTGATGCTGGTTTCGTTTAAGAGAGCGCTGCATGTTCGACATGTTCAAGCTCTTTGTGACGCGTTGCGCCAGCCTGACTGTCTCGAGGCTGCACGGTACATCGCGCTTTGGCAGAACTTGGAACGCCTCGTTTTGGTTTAGGAAGGGCCCAGGTCCAGTTTTTGAGTTTGGTATCTTCCACGGGAGCTTCCCCAAGCTCACCTGCCAAGCTGCAGCTTCGGCTTCCTTGCGCCGACGCCCGCGCGTCGCATGGTCGGCGCGTTGCGACGGGACGCGAGGCCGGCTGAAGTGGCGGAGACGTTGGGATGCTCGGAGCCCTTCCGGAGCAGGCGCGCGTGCTCCCAATTCCGGTGCTCCCAATTCCGGAGGGGAACCCTTCCCGCAAACCGAATTGTCCCATTCATCACACAGCAAAAGTGAAGCTCACGAGCCAATGCCTTGGGGTGAATGAGTGGCCATTGGATTGGGGTCTTGGTCTTCATAATTTTTGTCCACTGGCCAGCCCCCGGTTTCTTTCATGCAGCGCGGGTTGAAAGGAAAGCCTTGGCCGAACCCCCTCTGGGTTTGGTTTGGCTTCAAGGGGAACCAAAAGGAAGGCAACCAGCTTTTTGGTCCTCTCATTTTTTTTCAATTTTGAGACAACCACATTTGGAGTGTCGTAAAATACAGGACTCCAGAAAGAATGTTTTCCTTTTGGTTGCCCTGAAAGCAACCCCAAAAGGGTACCCTCCAAGACCGAAAGAGACCATCGGGCATTGCAGGCTGCAGTCCGCCCTGGGCAGCGACAGCGCCAGGCTGTTTTGCCAGGACGCAGTGACGCAGTGGGTGTGTGAGTACCTTGGTTTATGGAAACAAAGACTGAAACCTGTGTATCCCCAGCTGTTCAACTTTGAGCCATACTCAAATGGGTCTTTCTCAAAATAGAAATGGTTCGCATAGAATTGTTGGTTTTCTTTTGTGTTCTCTTTAAGTTCCAACCAAAAGAGGATCCACCTTTTTGAGAAGCTTCCATGTTCCCTGTTGATAGTGGAACATGGCTGACTCACTCTGCGTGCGAGAGTTTGTTGAAATTACAAGTGCGCAGCCATGTTTTCCTGGTCGACCGCAGCTACGAGCTGTCAGAACAAGCTGACTAGCTGGAGTAGTCATCATTTCAACCAGCGCTAGGACTTGGGAGGCAGGCTCGTCCTTTTCAAACAAGGACTCAGTACTTGGAATCATAAATCAAAAGCAACACACACCGGTGGCGAGTGGCTGGGGATGTGAGCACTGACGGCTATGCCATGAGAGACCAATGCCGGGCGGATACATCATCCAGGTGCCAAGCTGATTTTGCTTTTCTTTTCAAGTCAATCTTTGAGGCGCTGCAGCCAACTGCACCATCCTCCGATCAGCCTTTCTGGCGCCTGGCTCAGGGCTGGGCATAGAATGAGCTTTGCTCAAAATCACCATTGTAAAGCCACCCAGGTTTTGTCCTTTAGCCATGCGGTTTTCTCTTTTGCGTCCGAAGCTTTTTGGTTCTCAGGTCCGCCGCCGGCGATGCCACTTTCGCGGGGCGCATGGGCATCAAGGGCCTGGTGGAAGCCAACAATTCGGCTGAGCCGAGAGCTCGGCCAGTGAGAGACTCCTCCGCTGCTCCACTGGTCTCAGGCTTCTGAGACTGGCGTACTTGCAGTCGAGGACAGGGTTAAAAAGACGTGTATAACTTATATAACGTTATACAACGAACTGCCGAACATGATGTCTGGCAAAGCGCCCCCAAGTGAAATTCATAGCATGGGCAAAGGAGCCCAGCTGGCCGTGGATCGTACCCAAATGGGGGTATCCAACAAAATCCGCCCTTGGTGGGTAGTGTGCCCTACGGTTGGAAGCACCCAACTGGAAGGAAGATGCGGAAGATCACGTCGGTGGCGGCGATGCGCTCGTCGGAAGCCACGGGGGTAGTTGCTTACATGCAGGCCAGGGAATCAAATGGCTGATGTTTGACTCCGGTCATGAGCGAGAGATCCCCCAATAGATGTTTTGAAAAGAAGGCACACCCGTAGACACTGGGACCTTGTGTAACAACCAAGGGGCTTGTCAAGCAAAGATCACGAGGCTACTTCTATCCTCTTGGCCTGAAACATGGAAAACATGAGATACCAAGTGTCTGGCGCGTGCAGAACGTCACGGACCCCGGCATGGACAGCGGTCTCTTCGGCGGCAAGTTGCTGACTCCTGGCTGCATCGATTGAGGCATGCCAAGTTTTGTGGTGAGTAAAGGGATGCTTTGGGACCCATTTGATAGGCTTGATTGCGACTCCGCCAAATTGGAAAGTGCCGAGTTCGAAGATCGGTGGCCTGGCTGGTGCTGGCCTGAGCTTCGAGGCACAGGCTCGTGTTTGTTGCATACGCCGATACACCGCTCAGGCGAGAAGGACCCGCTGAAGTGGCAGATCGACACGGGCGAGGGCTTCTTGAAGGATGCCCCCGATGACATGATGGGAGACATGCTGGGAGCCGGCATGGCCATGGCGAAGGCGACTGCCTCAGTAAGTCAGCTACTGCAAGAGGCCGTGCAGATTTCAGCGATAGTGCCCAGGGATTGATGAAGAAGAAGAAGGGGAAGAAGGGCAAAGGAGGAGGCCGCGCACGTTGCATATGGGTTGTGAAGATAGAGAGTCCATGGGCTTTCGCACGGCAGGCTTGGCCGGCCTGGCCAAGGGGCTGCTGTCCGCCGGCAGTCCTCCGAAGGCGGGCTGATGTTGAGAAGCGAGAGAGAGTGAACCAGGCAATGCGAGCTCAGGTGGATATGGCGGCCTATGAGATGCAGAAGCAGCTGCGGATCACCGAAGACTTCGCCCGAAGGGCGGCCAGGACCTTGGGCCATGGAGGTCACATTCGGGTCATTTTGGGTGAACCCCTCGTAACTGGCTTGTCACAATGTGCGGCCTTCGTGTTCCACATGTTTGCTCATGTGTTCCCAGAGCTGAGGTGCTGACTGCAGCTCAGTTGGAAGACTCTATCGGCAAGGCTGGGTGAGAGGGTCTCTCTTCTGGACGCAAACGCATCAGTCCGGACAGCCGGACTGGTAGGCCAGTGGCCTGGCCAACGAGACGGTGGGGAAGAGCGCGGAGCTGCTGAACCTGCCGGGCTTCCCACCCCAGGCCCTGCGGAGACCTCCTCCACCCAAGGGCTTCGGGGATCGGCCCTCGGACATGGCCCCGGCCTTTCTGGACTTCCTCTACCAGATCCCATGGACACTTGAACAAACTTCAAGCAGAAAGGGACGGAAGAATGCGTCGGAAGCTTCTTGGGCAACATAATGTTCTGAGTTCGCTCAGGAAGGAGCGCGTGGCGGCTGGGCCCAACTCCATCCTTGCGATGGCAGACCCGTACTCGGAGCCTGGCGGTGTGGGCCGAGAGGCGAATTGGCGGCCGATTCGCTGCGACGCCCATGCGACGTTGCCAGGTGCACGACTTCTTCGGCTCGCCCCCGCTGCCTCCGCCTCCCGGCGGAGATGATGACGGGCAGCCGCTCGGCGCGAGACGGGTATGCCAATCAAGTGAAAGAACATCTGATCTCTGGTGTCCCTAATTTTCGACCCCCTGGTGTCCCTTTCCGACCCAGATGTCGCGATGTGCGCAAAGCCGAGGGCCGGTCTGGCCGGCGCAGCCTCCGGCGCCTTGGGCGCGGCCTCCGGCGCCTTGGGCGCGGCGGCCGGATTGGCAACGGCGTTGTAGCCAAAAGCGCTGGCCGGTGCACGTCGAAGACCCGAGTGAGACTGGTGGGGAGGCTGGTGAGTGGGCCTTGGGGTGCGGCTGGAGGAGACGATCGCCGCGATGGCCGGCAAGTTGGTACTGAACGCAGCCAGCTTCACCGTGCCTCGGTGAGAGAAACGTGCAAAGTCGTGAAGTTCCTCCCATTTGCTTCGCTCACGAACTGCAGGTGCCAGCTGCGAGGCAGGGAGAGCCCCTTCAAGCAGCAGGTGCCTGGACCCCCATGGCTCGGATGTCAGGCCTTCAACAAGCGTTCTTTCATGAGTGCCCAGTGCAGGGACAGGTTTGCATTTTGAGAAGCCCAAGGTTTATGTGCTGCTAAGCACCATGAACCACTCCTGCGTTCCCTCTGTGCGCTTGTCAACCTCTGCGGAGTCTGGTGCTGAGGCAGGAGATGGCAGGAGCTTGTGATGATTCTGACATACCATGGCTTCTGATCCTGAGTGCATTTGCCAGGTGTCGTTGCTGACCACCAGGCCTTTGCAGGCTGGGGATCGCCTCACCTTGGCCTACGTCTCCCCGGAGTGGCGCGGGCCCCACACGGGCCCGGCGGGCCCCATGGGCCCCGCGGGCCTCGTGGCCACTGGGCTCCGCTTCCGAGCTTCCGAGCTTCCGTCCGATCGAGGCCTTTGGAGGAGCGGCAGCAGCAGCGGAGCGCCCAGCGCGTTTCCGTTTGACCGGCGCCGAATCCATCGGGAGGGCGTTTGCAGTGGCATGCACCAGACGCCATACGCAGAAATGAACGGCATGAAGCTCCGCAAAACGCACAAGTGGTTTCCCCAACCCAAAAAGCGGACCCTGAATGACACGCCTAAAAGGAGCTCGCCATCTATCCCATTTCACGAGGCTGAGCCATTGGTTCTTCAAGTGCTCCTGCCCTCGCTGCGAAGCTGAAGGCGGGAACCTTGCGGCCTTTCAGGCGAAAAGTGTAGAAGCAGAAACTGGTTTAACAGGCTTTGGTGTCAACGAAGCACCAGTGCTGCCATTTCGTTGGTGTTCTTGGTAACCTTGGCTGCTGGCAAGAATCCCTTTTAGGGTTTCTTCTGGGGGACCCCTTTAGTCTTGCTGCCGGGCGGTTTCTTTTAGGGTTTCCTGTGGCGGGCATGGCTCTTGCTGCTGGCCGGTTCCTTTTTTCGGTTTCTTCTGGCGTGACTCTTGCTGCCGGCCGGTTCCTTTCAGGGTTTCTTGTGGCGGGCATGGCGCTTGCTGCTGGCCGGTTCCTTTTAGGATTTCTTGTGGGGGGCATGACTCTTGCTGCTGGCCGGTTCCTTTTAGGGTTTGTTCTGACAAGCATGGTTCTTGCTGCTGGCCGGTTCCTTTTAGGGGTTTCTTGTGGGGGGGCAGACTCTTGCTGCTGGCCGGTTCCTTTCAGTGTTTCTTATGCGGGGGCATGACTCTTGGTGCTGGCCGGTTCCTTTTAGGGTTCCTTCTGGGGGTCATGACCCTTTCTGCTGCCGTATTCCTTTTAGGGTTTGTTCCGGCGGGCATGGTTCTTGCTGCTGGCCGGTTCCTTTTAGGGTTTCTTGTGGGGGGCAGACTCTTTCAGCTGGCCGGTTCCTTTTAGTGTTTCTTATGGGGGTCATGACTCTTGCTGCTGTCCGGTTCCTTTTTTCGGTTTCTTCTGGCGGGCATGACTCTTGCTGCTGGCCGGTTCCTTTTAGGTTTTTTTGTGCGGGGCAGACTCTCGCTGCTGGCCGGTTCCTTTTTGTGTTTCTTGTTGGGGGCATGGCCCTTGCTGCTGGCCGGTTCCTTTTAGGGTTTCTTGTGGGGGGCATGACCCTTGCTTTTGGCCGGTTCCTTTTAGGGTTTCTTGTGGCGGGCATGACTCTGGCTGCTGCCCGGTTCTTTTTAGGGTTTTTTGTGGCGGGCATGGCTCTTGCTGCTGGCCGGTTCCTTTTCGGGTTTCTTGTGGGGGGCAGACTCTTGCTGCTGGCCGGTTGGTTCTTTTTAGTGTTTCTTGTGGCGGGCATGACTCTTGCTGCTTTGAGGGTTTCTGTTTGTTCTGGCGGGCATGACCCTTGCTGCTGGCCGGTTCCTTTTAGGGTTTCGTGTGGGGGGCAGACTCTTGCTGCTGGCCGGTTCCTTTCTTGTGGGGGCATGGCTCTTGGTGCTGGCCGGTTCCGTTTCGGTCTTCTTGTGGCGGGCGTGACTCTTCCTGCGGGCAAGGTTCCCTTTAGTTTAGGGTTTCTTGTGGCGGGCATGACCCTTGCTGCTGGCCGGTTCCTTTTTGGGTTTCTTGTGGCGGGCAGGACTCTTGGCGCTGGCCGGTTCCTTTTAGGGTTTCTTGTGGCGGGCAGGACTCTTGGTGCTGGCCGGTTCCTTTAAGGGTTTCTTGCGGCGGGTGTGACTCTTGCTGCTGGCAAAGTTTATTCTGAGGGTTTTTCTGTGGGGAGCGTGGCTCTTGTTGCTGGCAAGGTTCCTTTTAGGGTTTCATATGGCGGGCGTGACTCTTGCTGTTGGCCAGGTTTCTGTTAGGATTTGTGTTTGGCGGGGGTGATTCTTGCCAGCAGCAAGGTGGCGTGACTCTTCCTGCTGGCAAGGTTCCATTTAGGGTTTCTTGTGGCGGGCATGGCTCTTGCTGCTGGCCGGTTCCTTTTTGTGTTTCTTGTGGGGGGCATGAGTGCTGGCCGGTTCCGTTTGTGGTGCCTTTGTTTGGTTTCTTCTGGCCGGCATGACTCTTGCTGTTGGCCGGGTCCTTCCAGGGGCATGGTTCTTGCTGCTGGCCGGTTCCTCTTAGGGTTTCTTGTGGGGGGCAGACTCTTGGTGGTGGTTGGTTTTTGTTAGGGTTTGTTCTGGCGAGCATGACCCTTGCTGCTGGCGGGTTCCTTTTAGGGTTTCTTGTGGCGGGCAGGACTCTTGGTGCTGGCCAGTTCCTTTTAGGGTTGCAGCTAGCGGGCTCCCAAGGAAGACTCCGCCTTTGCACGGAGCACAACAGAGGCTCCAGAAAGATTTCGCCTTTGCACAGAGCACCACAGGGCACAACAGAGCACCACAGAGCACTACAGAGGCCCCAGAAAGATTCCGCCTTTGCACAGAGCACTACAGAGCACCACAGAGCACCACAGAGCACCACCGTGCACACAGAGCACTACAGAGGCCCCAGAAAGATTTTGCCTTTGCACAGAGCACCACAGAGCACCACAAAGCACCACAGCGCACCACAGAGCGCTACAGAGCCCAGAAAGATTCCGCCTTTGCACAGAGCACCACAGAGAACCACAGAGCGCCACAGAGCACCACAGAGCACCACAGAGCATCACAGAGCACACAGAGCACCACAGAGCACTACAGAGGCCCCAGAAACACTTTTGCACAACCGCAGAGCACCACAGAGCACTAAAGAGGCTTCGCGCAGAGCACCGCAGAGGCCCAGAAAGACTCCGCCTTTGCGCAGACCACCAGAGCACCACAGAGCACCACAGAGCGCTACCGAGGCCTCAGAAAGATACCGCCTTTGCGCAAAGCACCACAGAGCACCACAGAGCACCACAGAGCACCACAGAGCACCGCCGTGCACTACAGAGGCTTTGCACAGAGCAATAGGCCCCAGAAAGACAGGACAGAGCACCAGAGCACCACAGAGCACCACAGAGCACTACAGAGCACCACAGAGCACTACAGAGGCCCCAGAAAGATACCGCCTTTGCGCAAAGCACCACAGAGCACTACAGAGCACCACAGAGCACCACAGAGCACCACAGAGCACCACAGAGGCCCCAGAAATAATCCGCCTTTGCACACACCAGACATCACCGTAGAAGCCTTTGGTGTAGAAGAAGATGTTAAACTAGTTTTCGAATGCTGGTTTCGAGTGGTTTTGGAATATTATGGCGCCTGGTTTTGGATATTTTTTTTGCGACCGCATGCACACGAAGCACATGTAAAAGTATGAAGTTGTGTGAGGGTCGCTTGAGAGGTGTCTACAGGCATAGAGACTTGTTTGAATCTTGCTGAGCTGCGTTAAGATGTAGTCAGCGGCAGTTGAAATTAAAGGTTTTCCGTCAGCACGAAGGGACAACGGGTCCCCTCAGCCGTAGTTTGCCGCATGCAGTTGAACGGGGAGTGTGACTTTTCCATTCTTTGCCTGCTGGGCCAGGCCGAATTCACGAGGCCTTAGAAGAGTCAGCCGCGGTCGGAGAAACGCAAGATACGGCTTCTGCGTGGCAGAGCTGATGACTTCAGGTTTCGTCAAGGTGAGGTTGTCCCTTTAAGCAGGTCCAGAGACATGTCCGGAGAAGAGGACCCAACCAGCATGGTACATGAGCATTCAACAACTTGACCGATGGATTTGCTTTGGTGGCTCTCACAGCTAGCAAGCCCAGGGGGTTGTGGCAAGACCAGCAAATCAAAGTCATGTAAGGTTGTCAGCAAGCATAGCTGCTCTAAGACTTCAGTCTTAGCGCTTAGCGGTTTTCATTCCCATCGCTTGCATCGCTTCCGGAGCAAACCCGCTGGCTAAAAACAAGGCCAGTTCCTGCCATGGGTTGCTGCCAAGGAGGAAATGTTTCACAAACCCCGCTGGAGGCTGGCTCACAGCTGCTGTGCGCAGACAGAAATTGGCAAAGGGTGGAGGTGTTGGAGGCAATTTTGAAAATGAATTTGCAGTGGCTTCCCAGCGATTAGCAGGACTTGCAGCTTCATACCAAGCCAATGCCTTTGCTGTTGCTCGCGACACATTTCCTCGCAGGTGAAAACCGTGCCGGCAAGACCTCCTGGAGCAAGTGGTCCCTTTCTCCGGATGTTGAGCATCAACGATGTGTACACCTTGGAAAACTATGCTCGCTTCGCAACAGCGGTGAAAGAATGCAAGGCAGCCAGCAAAACCTTGGGATGCGTGGTGACCTCACATTTGAACGGCGACTTCCTCTCCCCCTGCCTCCACACCTCGCTGGATGGAGGGACCACCATGATGCAGGCCTTGAACTTTGCGCAGGTGGACTACGCATGCCTGGGCAACCATGAGTTTGACATGGACAAGTCGCAGCTGGAGACGCGGTTGCCACTGTTCAAAGGCGCGAGGGTGCTGGGTGCTTGTTTCAACTTTGGCGCCCGCGGTGAGCAAAGCTGACAGTTTCCTAGCCGGGAGACATGTCTCAATCCCCGGAGATTCTTTGCAGCTCAGCCAGGTAAGCTGATCAACACCAACGGCATGGACGAGCAGCTGAAGAGCTTGCCGAAGTACGATGTAGTGGAGGTGGGAGACAAGAAGCTTGGCTGATGGGCTCCGTGGATTCCGTTTCGTAACGAACAGAGGCACCGAGAGGCAAAAGGTGCTACTCGGGCCTTGGACGGGGTGAACTCATGCGCGACATGGAGTTTGCAATGGCTAGCTAAGAGCAAAATCAACCATCACATGTTTATCAACAGTAGTTCCTATACATATTTGCATTGGTCGAAAGGGGCCACATTGGAACGTGAATATGCCCAGGGATTCTTGTCAACCAACGCTTCCATCATTCACCAGGAAGCCCAAGATCTCCCGTTCACTAGCCAACATACAATGGAATCACGAGACACAACCTATGCTACCCACAAGATCCGATGACGACCACTTATTCACGTATGATACGTTCACATATTATTCAATCTTAACCCTCAGCTTGCAAGTGCAAGAACACAGTCTACGTAGATTTGATGTTGGCAGCAACTTGGATTTGAGTGGGTTTGGTGCCCATATGCCTAAGGTCTCTTAGTCCCCTGGGTTGCTCCCGCAAATGTGTTGCGTAGATTGGCAACGCTGGCCTCCAGCTTCTTCCAGGGCGGCACTTGTCCGCAGAGTCAGTGGACTGCTTTCTGGATAGTCAGGTCCCATAAGTATCCGTAAGTTGCTTGTGGCTAAAAGTTCTTTGAGTCCTTTACTCCCAAGGAGCATTTCACCAAGTTGAAACAGAAGCAACTTGTGTGACAGAACAAATCTCAACACACACACACACAGCGCTGTTCACAGAGAGTCGGGACAATCCCAGGCAAGCCTCACAACATACGAGCCAGCTTCTTTGCCTCCTATGCTTGTCAGTCTCTGAAACTGAAGGGAAACCAAAGGAGCGACCGGATTCTCGGTTCCGAACATGTTTTCGGGTCCGGAACTGAGTTTGTCTCGAACATACATTCCTTGTGGTTTCCCTCAGCAAAAAGGACACCAAAGTGAGCTGAGCCGATTTCCCTCTTTGGCTTCCCTTCCCCCCCCCGGGGGCTGGGTTTTCGCCCCAAGCAAACCACCCCTAGTCCTTTTTCGCCCCCCTATTTTCCCCTCCCCTTTTTCCCACGGCTTGCGAGGAAGGTGGTCTTTGTGGGGCTGTGCATGACGGACAAGTCCATCTTCGCGGCGTCCAACTGCCCCGACATGCGGCCCTTCGTAGACTCCTGCACCAGCGCCTGGGAGCAGGCCTTCAAGGGCCAGCAGGCGAGCGAGGGGCGGACGCGGATTTGAGGGGATGGGATTGGGGATTGGGGTGAGGGGTGGGTGCGGGGTTTTGAACGAAAAGCCCCCTTTCTTGGGATGTTGTTTTGGCCGGTCGGTTTCCCTTGAAAAGGGTCCTTGGCCGTAATTTGGTTTGGAGGCCATGCCAGCAACTGTCCGAAAGGACTCCGCGGAATGTCTTTTCACGGGAAACCTGCCTTTTGGCTGGTTTTTCAAGAAAGGAAGTTGAAAGAAAACAATGGGGTCGATTTCCTCAAGTGGTCCCATAGTTGGAACTGAAAGAATCTTTGCGCACATCGGGCAAGCTGTTTGAGCCGCTCCAACTGCTTTTTGCTGGGAAAGCGGCTTGAGTGCTGAGAGTCGGACTTCAGCTCAGATTTCAATTAGGCGCGGGCATGGGGATGCAAGGGTTCGGAGGGTTTTGCAATATTCTTAACTGGCAGAGTGCGCAAGCGCGTGTTTATGCCGTTAAGCTGTTGGGACATTTTCCGAATTGGGATGCTGTTGTGTTTGTACACAAGGTACGCTTGAGCACCAGCTGGGTTTAAACGGTGGCTGTACTTGCGCGTCCCCATTCCACCATAAATGGACCCACTTGGAGTATCCCGAAAATTGAGTTGACCCCAGCCCTTTCTTTCTTGCATGCTTCCCTCCTTTCAGCTGTTGCTACCAAGCTTTTTGCGCCAGGTCGATGTGCTGGTGCCCATGACCCACCAGTTCATTGAGGAGGACCGCCTCTTGGCCGAGCAGTTCGAGATGCACGAGGCCCTCAACTCCAAGGCGGGGGCCAGCGACGGGTGCTGCTAGACTCAAGTTGCCCTTTTTGGGGCCAGCTTCAGGAGGCGGGACGCCAGGCGGAAAAAACACCTGAGCAGGGTCCCAAATTTTGGCGCTGACAATCAAATTTGCCAGCCCCGCAAAAATTGGGACGCCTCATAGGCCGGTGTAAACAGGTTTTCGTCCATGCCAGTCTTGTCCGATTGCTTGCAAAGCTTGGAGATTCGTTGAAGCAGAGCAGAAAGGGCGCAGTGGAAGCCGAAACCATAGGTGCCGGTGATCCTGGGGGGTCATGAGCATGACATCTTCGAGGAGATGGCCGCAGACACGTTGATCTTGAAGACGGGCCAGGACACGGCAAGATCTGGGTGTGTTGTTGGAGTGCATTTAAAGGGGAACCAAAGGGAAGAAGACACCACCTTTGGGGGTTCCCTTATTTAAAACCGCATAGTCATTTTTTCCTCGGGCGATGAACCTAGTCGGGAGGTCGGCAGTGCTTCAGGTCCCCCCAATGGAAAAATGGGTGTGACTTCAGTCTCGGGCTCGCCTGGGAGGACGCTGCAAAGATCGCCGTGGTAGACATTTGGTGGGCCTCGGATGGTGTGACTTGGGTTGTTTGGATTGCAGAAATGAGGACAAAAGCTTTGAGACCGGGGTGGGAGGGAAGCGCAACCACATCGAGCACTTTGAAAGCTTTCACTTCATGTTGCTCTAGTTCTTCCGTCCGGCCACTTGTGACTGTCGAACATGAAGCTGCCCAGCGAACTGGCAACCCATCCGCCCACTGTCCAGGATGCAGCACATACGGGGATGGACGAGATCCATTTCGCACCACCTAAGAAAGCCTGGACTGATGATTCCCTTGTAAATACCAACACACGGTGGTTTCCCATAGTTTCAAAGTGGTGCAGGATTTCGTCCATCACAGTAGGTTCCGTCATCCGCCAAGAGCATTTGTTTCTTTTGTTTTTTTTCCCCCAGGTGAAATGTCGCCATTCGCTGATCCCCGCCGAGAAGTTCAAGCCGGAGGCGTCAGCAGCAGCCTGGGCCAACGGCCGGAAGAAGTTCGTGCAGACGGCCATGGAGGCGCATAGCGGTCGGGTGTGTCTCGAAACGGGCTTGAAACCCAGCCTCAGGTTACACGCAAAATGCAATGAGAGAGTCTTCTCAGGTTTTCAACTCAATAGGTGTTTAAACACTCAGGTTTCCCCTTGCTCCAATAAGTGAATAGGCACCAGGAGTCCGACGGCTTCCAGCGCTTCTCCATGGTATGTCTTAGAGACGCCTGTGGCGTTTGGATTTTGAAATTCGAGGTCGGGGGGGGGGGGGGGGGGCATGTGTGGCGGGCAGGCTGCGATCACGGAATTGCCAAAGGATATGTCCACCAAACAGTGCCGCTTCGAGCCGTGTGACTTGGGTGGCTTCCTACTGGAGAAGGTCAAGCGTGGATTCTTGGTGCGCAAGGCAAGTTTGATCTGTGTCGTGCGAAGCTAGTTCAAGCAACAGCCTTGAAACTCTTACATGGTCTTGGTTCCGAGCGGCAGGGTCCTTTGCCCGGTTTTTTCAAGGGCGGGGTCGAGACGGGCCTTCGTTTTCTGCGCTCGGCAGCCCATGGCGCCGACGAATCCGGGCGTGAGTGCGTTTGGCACAATGGACGCTGCAAAGGGAGTGAGAGGGATCCTCTACACCATTTGCTTCACGCTCTTGTTCTTGTGGGCCACAGTGGGCTACTTCCTGGTGTACATCCAATACCTGCCCCCGGACCCGACGGACGACTACTGCGGCATCACGGCATTTCTATGCCTGTGGCTCAGCGTTTTCGCCTTCATCGACAACCCCGACGAGGCGGGGCTTTAAACGTCGCCTTCCGTGAAGGCCAAGTTGAGTGGCGGAGCGATCTTTCAGAAGAAACCCAGAACGTGCGTTTCTTTATTTCGCCTCTTAAGATCCGGAGATCCGGCTTCCAGAACTTTCAAAGTCAAGAGGAGCGCACCGGCATCCAGCGCTGGGAAGAGTTCGTGTTCATGTGGGTGCTCACCAGCGGTCTGGCGCAAGTGGGCTGGGAGCTTCCCTTTGTGCTGTGGAAGGCGAGGGCTCGCAACCTAAACAAATGTTTCAACACCATTTAGTGACCCTGAACTAAACCCCTAAAATCATGGTTCCCCCGATTTTTTTTTGTGTTTAAACTGGAGTGGTTTTCCGTCTGTATCTAAACCCGCATGCCTTGCATCCCTTGCGCGCGGCGTTTTTACAGGTGAAGTATCTGCAGCCCATCGAATCCACGGAGACGTTGAAGGTCTCGGAGCTTTGGACCTGGCCCTTCTGGATGTACGGCTCCGGGGACACGCGGTACATGCGCCAGCACAGCAGCCCCTGGCCCAATCCGGATCAAACCGCGGGGCGGCTTTTTCGTGGGTGTCCGTTGCCCCAACTTTCAGGGGGGGGGGGTGTTGCATTTATGAACCCTTCTGTGATTTCATGTTAAGATCAGGACCTAAGGGGAGCAGAACATGTTCCACTTATTTTGAAGTTTCCAGGGATTCCGCGATGTCGATTGTTTCCAAATTTGGGACCCTCCCAAAAGTGGGATTTCCATAGGCGTTCTCAAAGTTTGGGACCTCCCAAAATGGGCTTCCCTTTTTTGGTTTTCCATAGGGGGTTGTCTGAACATTGGGACCCTCCCAAAAGCGGGCGGTTCGGTTTTCCTAGGGGTTTGTCTCAACGTTGTATTTGGGAGCCTTAAAGCAAACTGTGGCTTCCGTTTCCACTAGTCATCGCCCCCAAAGGTGATCGCCATGGGCAACTGAGGCTCCCATGCCACCGAGACCATGCTGGTCCTGTCGGGGCCTTTCGAGCTCTGGGCGGTGTGGATGCTGAAAAAGAGGAGGACCTCGCCGGACGTGCCGGACGTGTTTTTCCAGCCAGGGCAATCAGATGGTGTAAAGGGACCTCATGGCTTTTTGAGATGTCTTTGGTTCAGATGCAAAGCGATTGTTGGATTTCCTCTTCAAAAAGGCCACCTGTGGGAGGAAGTACAAGACCGCCATGATCATTTGCGCGCTGACCCACTGGGGCTTCTTCTGGGCCAACACCTCGGTGATCTACATCGCGGAGATTTACGACAACTACGAGAACGTGGCAGACGGGTGGGTGGGGTACTGGGTGAAGTGGGCGGGCCTGAACCTGCAGTGGTCCGTGCTGAGCCCCATCTGCACCTTCGCCTGCCTCTGGCTCCTTTGCGGCAAGGTGCGCGAGGAGGCGCTCATGGAGGCGAAGAAACAGTAGCGAGTCGGGGGAGTCGGAGTACCAGGCGGCCAAGGCAGCCAAGGCCAAGAGGGCCAAGGCAGCCGAGGCAGCCGAGGCAAGAGGAGCGACAGTGACGCGGGGAAAAGCCTCGAGTGGGGGGTTTCCTCAGGCCTTCCGGCATGTAGCTGGTGAGTTGTGAAGCTGCCACTCTCACCAAGGAATGCAGGACCGCGACGTGGACATCGTTCTTTTCAACGGAGGAGATATCCGAGGCCGCAAGGATTACAAAGCCGGGCCTTTTACCATGGGCGATCTCTACAACGAACTGGCCTTTCATGAGGCCGCTTGGCTCGAGGATATTTGAGCAATGCCGACAAGCGTCTAGGCTTTGAGCGCAGGTTGTCGTTTGCTTCCTGAGCAAGGAGGTTCCTGGATTTCCTCCCCGCAAGAGGCTGTACTACGCAAGGTTTCTTAAACTCTTTCACATGTCCCCTTGGAGATCACCCCACAAATGATAATCTCAGTTAACTGCGTGGCCTGACTTAAAAGGTGATGCTCCAATCTTCCGGAAATCCAGTTCTTTGGACCCTCGCACCGTTTGACCGTTGGACCCGCATCCGACGCTGAGCCGCTGGCGGTGGTGACCATGAAGGGCGCCCAGCTGGCGGCGGCGGTGAAGTTCTCGCGCGCGGGGACGGCGGAGAAGCCAGGGTTCCTACACACGGACCTGGACTCCGAGGCGGACAAGGAGCACAACCTCACCAAGGCCAGGCTGACGGGGCGAGGGGGGAAGGGTTCGGTTCAAGGCGGTTTTGAAAGGAAGGGGGGAAAGGAGTTTGGAGCTCAAAAAAGGGGGCTGGCAGCTGTCAAGCTGCAGACAGCTGCAGTTCTGCAGGCCATGTTGGCATTGGGTGCAGGTGAACAAGAGGCCCTTCGATGCGCAGAAGGAGTACAAGGCTAGGGAATTTGGATCGCTGAGGGTCTGAGTGGGGTCTTGGCAGGTTGCAGTGCAGCGGGTGATGCTGACGGGGATGAACAATAACACCCCGTTGATGGAGTTCGGGAAGGCAAATGGTGTGCCAAGCGAGGACAGCGCGCGGATCTGCAGGTCGAGCTGGATGCTCACCGTTTCTAGCTGAAAACATCTCTTTTTGCTTCTAAAGCTCGCTTTTCCATGCTGCCTCTCTTGTCTAAGATGCGTGACCCACGGCCGTCAGCAAATGGAGTGAGTGAGTCAGCAGGGAGAAAGGGGTAAGACGATGCAACATTTTGAATGTAATTACAAAAGAGAGAGGGAGGGAGAGAGAGAGAGAGAGAGAGAGAGAGAGAGAGAGAGAGAGAGAGAGAGAGAGAGAGGAGAGGGAGGGAGGGAGGGAGGGAGGGAGGAGGGAGGAGGGGGAGGGAGAGGGAGGGAGAGGGATTGGGGAGGGAAGGTTTGTTCCGAAAGACGGGGGACAAGGGAATTATGACCGACTCGTGCCCATCTGTCTCTCGTCTACATCTTACGTCTCTTTCCTTCGCTCGGCTGTTTCTTTTCATATTATTCTATCTCTTGGAACATGGGTGAGGGAAGATAGTAAGAAAGAAATGAAGATGACGGGCCTTTTCCATCGTTCGCGCGCCATCATGTGGAGAGCGAACATCGTCTCAGCTGCGCGCGTCGGGAGGAGCTTTGCCGGGATGCCAAAGAGATGGTGCTGGTGGTGTGCATGAAGGACATGTGGCGCCAGGTGCTAGGCTTCGGAGTGTGGGACTCGAGCCCCGGCAAGCGAGCCACAGTTCCCAGTTCGTAGGGGCGGAGGGGGAGGTGGAAGGGGGGTGTCATAGCTCAGGAAGTCGGAGGGGAATGTGAGCCCCAAGAAGCTGCGGGAAGCCCTGATCCAGGCCTTTGAAGAGATGGATAAGGACAAGAGCAGCTTGGCCAGTCCTGTGGTTTGAATGGTTTGAAGTGGCCAGTCCTGCGCCTTGTATACATTGATCCTTTCTCTCAGGCGGTGCCCTGGACATCAAGGAAATCGAGCAGTTTTTGTCAAAGCGCTTGCCGAACTTCGCCTCTGGTTCTCTCGCCACACGGCTGCCACTCGGCTCGAAGGGCCGGTTGCCAGTATGGCCATCCAATATCCCGTTCCTTTTGCCAGGCAATAAGTTCCTTTCTCATCCATTTATTTTTCTATCATTTCCCTCATATTCCCTTTCACCTATCACATAAAGACAAATCAATTAACGGGTGAAAGGAGAAGGGACATGATTCCACGGCGTCTCTTTGTCTCCTCCCTCCGTTCGGTCGAGAGCCGATGGGAAAGAGAAACGCGGGGATTTTCGTAGAGCGAGCCAGATGAGGTTCCAAGCTGCCGACCGAGATGGTAATGGCAAGGTGAACTTTGAGGAGTTGGCGAACTTTGTGCACTGATATCGGCTTGCAAAATGTAACGCCCTGGGTCATGTATGATTACCTGTTTGAATTGCGCGAGCGACCGTGAAATCCAAGCGTCGGTAATCCGTTGCTGCTTTCTGTTTTTAGAGCTGTTTTGGGGTCATGTTTAACGAGACTCCAAGAAGGCTCCGGAGCCCGCGGGACCCTGCAAAATGCCAGTGGAAGGTCCTTTGGCTGACTGTTCACTGCCAAGACGGCTGCAAAAAGAGGCCGGCCTGCTTCACCTCAAGAGAGGGTTCAGGATTCAGGGCAGCCTTTGACTTTAGCGGTGCTCAAGCAGCTCAAGCGCCATGCACTCAAGCACCGGGCTTTCTGATGTGGCCGGTGCCTCAGAGCAAATGCCCAGGTTTGTCTTCCAGTCCAAATCGCACAGGTCCCAAAGCATGGCAACATCGAAGACTTGAGCCCAGAGAGGCAGGGGGGCGAATCGCGGCGACCGCGGCGCTCGCGGTGCCTGCCTTGTAGGACGGGGCCTGAATCCGAGAAATCAAATGGAGCTGCAGGCCAGGACGGCCAACAGAGATTGCAGTGTCAAAGAATTGGCGGTTGAGGCCCGAGCGATTCCACGTGGTGTGGGTTCTCAGATGCGGTGCTTGATGTCTTGCCTGAGTTGTAGTTGGTCAACTTGAGACCACAAACAGGCACCCAATTGCTGATCTGAGGCTACAGCGAGTACAAAAGCCTTTGCTTTGGCTGCTTGTGATAGGAGCGGAGCAACCAGCATAGCCGTTCCATTTCCAGCTGCAGTGATTCTTGCATGAGATTCCCTTGGTTCGCTGTACCAACTCTGTTTCACATTACAATTAGGAAATCTGCACATTATCCACAGGGTCCCTGAAGCTTCATGCCCTGTGTTTCATGTCATGGCCCCGCGCAAGGATACTTGGTGGCAGCCTTGTGCCACGATGCTCAACACGCTCTGCCCGCTGTTTGCCTGGCCGCCATCGTCGGATGCTGTCAGCTTTGGCCGCTCAGCTTGCATTGGGCTTGCTTTGTGGGAAACTGGCTTTGGCCTCTTTCTTCTGATGCCAAAGGAATTCTCCTAAACTCGGGCATCATAGAACTTTCCACACCACGCTGGCCACAAAAGTAGAGCTGCTACAGACCAGCTTCAGGCTGAGAACAAGCGCACGAAGGCGTCTTTTGTTGTTTGTTGATGGAAGTGGAAAGGATGTTCGGGCTTCCCCAACAGTATGGAGGCGGACAAAACACACGAACACCTCACTCCCCGAAAAAAGAGGGGTGATTGTCACCTGGTTGTCTTTCGGTTTCTGTAAAAATATCCACATGCCGACGTCAGGAGCGCCTTCTGCCAGCGCACGGGCCAGGATTTGGACCAGCTGCTGGCGGTGGCCTCAGACCGCCTCGGGGGGGAAAATTGGTGTGTCTAATGAGGACACCGGGACACCTATGGCTCAACGATTCCTCTTGAAACCAAACCAACTGGTTTGAAAAAAGAAGAGATGGAAGTTGAAGCGGGGGCCGTGGGGGGCGCATGAAGTCATAAATCAGTGTGCTGAGACTTTGGAGGATCTGCCGAGATGCTCCAATTTTTGGTATCAATTACAGCAATCACCGATTTTCGTGACGTCGCAAGGCGTCCAGATTATGTTGGACTTCTCTCAACGGATGGTTGGTTTCCTTTTGGCATCCGTCCAAGCTCCGTTCGAAGCCAGGCAGAAAACTCAGTAATGCAGATGACTTGTTTCAGGCTTATCTATTTTTCCAATTTGGTAGCTCAAGCTTCACTCTTTTTCCTTTGGCCACATGTGTTTGTTCTAGATTCGCCGGAGCCATGCAGGCCCTCAACCCAAGGTGCATTGCGCCGTGTTCTAAAAGGGAATCTAAATGGCAGTCAGCGGACGAGATTCGGTTTCAGAGCAGGTTTTCATGCCTGCCTTCTTTGAACTGACTATCCCGATCTTCGGAATTCGATTACACCATAGAATGGCTTTGATTTCAAGTTCCTCGCAATCCGTTTGGTAATGTTCCACTGATATGTTGTGCGACCACAAGAAGGGGATATTTGTTGCCTGAGGCATGGGCTGTGGTACCGCCACGCTGCCACCAGCCCCTGCTGTGGGGCTCGGTGTTGGCTCTGCTGGTGGTGGTGCTGGTGCTGGCGTGGGACCCGGGGTCCCAAACAACCCCAAGCCACAAGGCCAATTTCTGGAGACGTCTTTTTTTGTGGCAGATTTTTTTGATAATTTTAGCATTTCCAACCATTAGAAGGGGGATTTACCTCAGAAGGGCGCCCAGGAAAGTTTCTAACCCATCCGTGCGGCAGGATGACTGGACCCGGCTGATTCCTGCTGGCGGACTTGTGCTGCTGGTGTTCTTGACCTGGCTCTGCTCCGCCCATCGGAGCCTCACACAAAGCATGGGCTGGCTGGTTGGTTGCTTGAACGGATGGAGGGATGGATGGCTTGGTCGGCCAACAGAAGCGGCACGTGGCTACTGCACGAAACACATATTATGAATTATACAGTCATATATGTATAATATATATATATATATACATATACTCTTTATATATATATATATATAATTGTTACGTCTGTTGACTCTCTTATACACACACATGCACACATCAGAATCCCAACCTCTAATGAATGTCCAAACCTATGCCCTCAGTGAGCCCGATACCGGGCTTTCACTGAGCCTAAACCAGCCCAAAGCAGGCCAAAGCCAACCTGAACTCAGCAGTCAACGAGCTTCAACCCCGCCCAACAGTCAGACCGAACCAAATTTACTGGCCTCAAATCAGCCCTACAAAACAACATACGACACGACAACCATGCACTCGCCCTGAAAAGCAGCCCGAGGGCAAGCAAAAGCACTATGAGCTCTGGCTTTGGCCCAGCTGTGCAGTTTGGGCGGCGACACCGATTGCAGACAACTATTTGTGCCCTTGGACACGTGAATCAGCTAGATGATGGAGAGTTTCAGCTTGGACTCTCTTTCGTGCTCTTGATCGGGGTATCCTGGGGTGACCCGTAGGGTGCGTGTCTTAGGGCTCGCTGTGCTTTTCGCCTTTTTCACAGCCCGTGTTTGTCCAGCTCAGGTGCCACGTCTCCTGGCGGCCAGTCATTACGGGCATCATCATCCAGTTCGTCTTTGGCGGCTTTGGCTCAAGGCATCAGGCCAAAAGGCGGACACAGGGTGTGTCCAAAGATGTAGATGATCTCCCACACATGTCTCCTTTTGGTTTTTCTTTAAGCACTCTTGGTTTTCCTTTGCCGGAGCCGAATCCCAATCCGCACTTGGAGAGACGGCGACGTTCGGATGGCGTGCCACGCACGAGGCCTCCTGATCATGCGAACCAGCTTTGGCTTCACTGCCTTCCAGAGGGCAGGGGAACTGGCCACAGACTTTTTGAGCTTCGCCAACAAGGGCTCAGAGTTTGCCCGACCGCCCAGTTCCGCAGATTGGAGTATGAGACAGTTTTATGGAACACCGTGAATCCATTGGAACGCAGATGGTCGACAGCGGCAACCATCGAGGTGTTCAATGCGTTCGGGTTCGAAGTTTGGAAATTCAGAGTTTCATGGAAGTATGCTATGCTTGCATTCAGCATTGAATTGGATTCGGAATGCACAATGCCCCCCAATAAACAGAACATATTCAACTCTCCCGAAAGCCCAAAATGGGCGATCGGGCTGATCGGTTGGCTTCCCCTGGCCCACAAAAAGCTCAGCCTCAGTCCGAGTCCGGCCTAGGTCTTCGGAGAGCGCTACGCGGAGTTCTTCTTCGCCTTTAAGGCCTGGCCGTTGCAGGCTAGGTGGCAAGGCGCACAGGGATGCAACTCGCAAGCGCGGACAAGCGAAGACTCTCAGACCAGGGCTAGTCGCCTTGCGAAAGAGAGAGCGGGCTTGGCCATCGCGAGGTGCTGCCGGTGGTGGTGTTCTTTAGCTCCATGGTGGCGGTGGCCTACCACCTGCAGCTGGTGCAGGTGCGCGGGGAAGGAGGGTGATATTGGTTGCAAAAGCAAGGCGTACTTCGATGGCAGAGTTAGAACGCGCAGCAGAGTTACAGTGCTCAGCCCACTTGATCGGCGCCACTTAGTGCAGACTTGAGATGGCACTGTAGAGGTTTTTAGTTTGGGTTTCACAGTTTTACATCTTTCTCTCCATCTGCAGGCGGTGTTTCTTCGGCTGGGGTGGTTCACGCAGCGGTGCATGGGCACGTCCTACTCGGAGTCCCTGGTGGCGGCGGCCAACATCTTCCTGGGCCAAACGGAGGCGCCGCTGCTGGTGAAGCCCTTCGTGGCCAAGCTCACCCAGTCCGAGCTCCACGCGGTGCCCCGGGAAAAGAGCAACATGTTTTCGCTTTTCTTTGCGAGCGTGGGTGACGTGGGTGAAGTGGGTGGGTTTGGCGCCCTCTCCCCCGCAAAAAGAAACCCTTGCTTGGGTCACCCGAATCTGGTCCTGACAAGGGGCTTCAGTGTGGTACCCTGCTTGTATTTCAACCAAGCCAACCACCCAAAACTCGGCCTTTGCAACTGCTCGATCGATTTGCTCTTGTTGAAGCCTGTGCCACTCTCAAAGCTCTGGTTGAAGCTTAGTCAGCAGCCCCAACCAATGGGTGCGAAACTCCGGCCTCCTGAACCTTTACCGATCGGCTTTGGCAAGCCCAACCTTCTGTTCAGATTCGGGTTTGCCATGAGTCTTTTTCCCACGTGTTTGGGGGAAGCCCATGAGAGCCATAGTCAAAACCCGGGTAGATGAAGGTAAGGGATAATCCCAACTACAACTAGCTGCGGATATCCGCCTCAATTCTTGAAGCATGGTTCTGGGTGGACCATTTTGATACCGGGCTTTGAGCAAGTGACTCATGTTTCCTTTTGCCCTTTTTCCCGTTTTCCCTCTCTTTTTTTTCGTGTTTTTTTTTTTTTTCAGGTGATGACCTCGGGCTTCGCCTCGATCGCGGGCAGCGTCTTCGCGGCCTACGTGGCGTTTGGGATCCCCGCGGACCATCTGCTGGCGGCCTCCGTGATGTCGTGCCCCGCGGCGCTGGCCATGGCGAAGCTCAGCTTCCCGGAGACCGAGCTCTCCAGGCGGGAGAGAGGGGGGGGGGGATGATGGGATGGGTTTGGGGTCGGCGCAGAAAAAGGAGGAAGGAGGGGGGGTTTGGAAAGATGAAAGGAGGTGCCTGATGGCGGGTTTCTGTTTTTTGGTTTCCCTTTGCAACCGGATGGTGGTGGGGGAAACCAGCGGTTGAACATTTCATACACTCAGGGTAGCACTCCATTTCCCTTCTTCTGAGTCAATTATCACGATGACATTTATGGCCCAGAGGTACATGAGGTAGGTTCCCATGTAGTCAGTTGCATGTTGTACATTCAAGTCATTGCCAAAGCATGATCCAATCACTGCTTTGGCTCAAGTGCTGAAAACAGCGCGTTGCACCGCGCTAGCCACAAGGTCAAGGGAGAGGTCGCAGTCACGGAGGGGTTCGTTCCTTTTAAGGTCCCGGGTTCCCCCGTTGTTGACAAAACTGTGTTTCCCTCTCCTTTGAGTGGTTATCAGCCGTAACGCTTTTCGGGTAAACAAACCCTTCCGTGACTGCGACCTGTTGGTCGCACATGGAAGTCGGCCCTCACCGCGGCACACGCGGTGGGAAAGGGCCGCGTGCCCGATTGTACAACACTCTGCAACAGATCGTCGTCGACGAGTGCAAGCGGCAGAACAGACGATTCCGGTGGGTCAGGTTTGCGGACGCCTCGAAGCAACAGGTCGAGGCGCTCTTTTCCTGGCGTGAGTCACTGGATAGTTGGCACCTGTGGAATTTTGACCAAGAAGCCTTCGACGTGATCCAGGCCGCGGACAACGCTTATCAGCAGCGTCTCGCATTGGTTGAAACCACAGGAGTGGTCTTGCCGCAAGGTGTGCCATCCCAGGATCAAGCCGCAGCCTCAGGCGCGGCGGGAGCAGTGAGCAGTGCAGCGGACTGGCTTCGTCCTCCGACGCCTCCATCAGCTTCCTCCTGGTTGCAAGATTCGCGCACTCCTTTGCCTCGCATTCGGCCATCTGCAGAGGAAAGACAAGCCGCAAAGTCAACTCTTCGCGGGGTATACGCTAAAGCTGCGGAAACGCGGCGGGAGAGCAGCAGGGAACGGTCAACACAAAGATCGAGGTCCCCATCGCCACGAAGGTCGAGGTCTCCGTCATCATCGCCGAGACGAGGACCGACTGCTGCTGCCCCTGTGGAACAACGGGCCCATAGTGTTGAACCCGCGCTTGCGCGGGAGGGAAGGCCATCCAGGACTTCCCTAGCCGCACGGCCCATCGTTTTGGCTCCACAGAATAGCATCTACCCTGTGACTAGGTTTGACGAACACGGCACCTGGGTATTGGTTCGGGAGGCATCACAACCACGTGAAGCGGCTCCTCATCGGCGAGCGCAACGGACGTCTGGGCAGCTTCGCCAAGCCGATCCGTACCTGCTCGCGGACGAGACGTGGAGGGACCCCCCAAGAAGGTCCTCCACGAGCTCACGCTCACGGTCTCCTGACCGTCGCCCGGCGCCGGCGGAGCACTTCCGCCTCGACGCCTACAGCTCGGACGAGGAACCACCGCAAGACGCGGAGTCCATCAGGACGGGCAGGGCAGCATACGTGCCTCGGCGCGTTTACGAGGCGCCGACTCACTCCGAGCCCATCGCGCTTCACAGCCGAAGAATTGGGGCAGTTCAACCGCCGCCCCCAAAGGCCGCACCCAAGGTCATCTTCGGCAGCAAGCCTCCGTTGCCCAAGGAGATCCCCAAGGCAGTTTCTTCAGTGCCGGCAAAGGCAGACATCCCGAGGAAGTCACCGCCAAGGGCCAGATCTCCGGTTCGGACTCAGAGTGCATTCGGGTACAAGGCACCTCCGCGAGGCTTGAACAAGGCCGAACCCAGAAGCAAATCGAGCTCAAACCCGCCACAATTCGGGTACATCGTCAAGCCGCCACCTCCGCAGGTCGCTCAAGCAGCTGCTGCTAGCGCTGCAACTTCTGAAGCTGGCTCGCGATTCCGCTCGCCACCAAGGAGGGCACCGCCTGCGCCCCCGCCGCCACCACCTCCGCCTGGAAGGCCGGTGCCGCCCAAGGAGCTTGTTGTTGCTCTTGACTGGCGCGGAGTTCTTGACGTTGGGCAGCAGGGACCCCACCTCAACCCGGAAGTGATCCGACATCTCGTTCAGTTTGCAGCGGACTACGCACCTATAAATTTTATAGTGCTATCCTTCGTGGGCAGGGCTGCAAGCGAGTATCGCCGCCGCGAATTCCAGGTCGCCCTGGAGCACGCGCGGACAACATTTGGACTCACTTTTTCAACGGTTGGGTAGGGGAGGCAAAGCAGACGCCCTGCAAGGGCTGGGCGTTCACGCCCTTATTGACGATACAGCATCGATTGTCCGTGAAGCTCAAAAGACAGGCATCGCGGCGTTCCGCAACTTCCCGCACTTCGGGCCGGGAGGATTTGCCAACGCACTTGAGAACCTCGGTGAGTTCATTGAATCCCGGAACAGACAATTTATTCCGGCGGCAAGGGGCCTGCATCCATCGCAGTACCTCGAGGAGCTCCACCGATCTGCATCCCAGCTGCCCGCCAGCCGGGTACTTCGATAGCCATTGCTGCAAGCCGTTAAAACCGTCGCTTTGCGCGGTACAGCATTTTGCAGTTTCAGGCATTCGATTTGCAGACAAATTCTCAATACAGCTTGGCAACATCCCTCGATAAAGCACCATAGTGCGGCAGTGCGGATCAATCAATCTACAAGTACAATTACAAATACAGAATTCATCAGGTGCAAAGCAGCAGGGCGTATTTTCTTGAGTGGCTCACTTGAGCGTTTCGCAACGTATTTTCTTGGGTGGCTCACTTGAGCGTGTCGCAACCAGCTGCCAATCCAGGGATATTTCCTCGTAGCACCTTTTGACACGCTGCTCAAAGCGCGTGGAGCTAGCTTCGTGTGAGTGCAAAAGTTGCATTGCTGTGTCATGGCTTCAACGGGTTTGTCACCGCCATCAGAACCCCGTTCAAGGTCAACCCCAAATAGGGATTCTGAACCGGATGACCCTGACCTAGCCATGGTTCCTGCAGTTATGTCCACAGTTCGCACACCCACACCTCAACGAGCAGCCCAAACACGACCATCATCACTCCCGAGTGGTCCGATCGTGTCAGAACCGACATCATCCGAAGCTTCCCCAGCCATTCAGTTTCCTTCACAGGGATCACAATTACCTGACCCGATGACTAACGTACCCGCTGCGGCATTTATAGCTGGAGCTGCGGTGCAGCAAGCTCATCGAGCATCCGACCTCGCTGCTCAGGCAGCCAATCACGCCTTGCACCAACAGCAGGCCGCCGATCAGGCGAGACAAGAGGCCGGATGGATCAGGGAAAGAGCTGTAAGAGAAGTTTCAGACGTTAGGGTTCAGGCCGCTCAGCTAGCTTCGCAAGCACAGCAGGCTGTTCAAACAGCACAACAAAGTGAGGCTCAGGCTAGGCAACTCATTGAGCAGACACGACAGGAAGCCTTAGGCCATGTCGAGAACGCACGACAGGTTGTTAATGCCACTCAACAGGACGCTCAGCAAGAGGTTCAACGCATTGTTCAAGAGGCTCAACAGGCAATCCTACAAAGGGAGCAAACCATTGCCAGTCAAGAGCATACCATTCGTGGATTGTCCCAGGAAAATTCTGTGATGCATCAACGACTTGGTGATCTCGAACGTGTTGTTGCGCAGCTCACCCAACAAGCTCGTGCGACCCCTGTTCCGATGCAAGAGTCCCCGCCAAAAGCCGCATCAATAGCCGAAACAGCTACGGAAACAAGCGCGGCTAAAGCCTCAAGTCAAGGCACAGTTCCCCCAGGAACCCATCAGCCGGTTGGAGCACCTCAGGTTTCAGGTTCACAAGATGCCTCCGGTGTTGCCGCATCGTCGCAAGGGAATGCTTTTACAAGTACTATCCCCGACCCTCCGTGTGGTTCTGTTCAAAGTTCAGGACTTGGTCACGATGCCCCAGCTGATTCAAGGGACCCTGGTGGGGGTGCAACAAGTCAACATCTCGTAGGCCATTCGGCAGTGCTAGGAGCAGCGTCCTCTGTTGGAGACGCAGCCCCCGGCGCGTCGAGGACTAGCGGGTTGGGTAGAGACGGTCCAAGGGATCAAGCCGATGTGAGAGTGCAAGTGACGGCTTTAGCGGAAATGGTTCGGCAGCTTTCCCAATTGGTTGCTAATCAAGTGGCTCCGCCACCTCCGCCTCCGGCCGCACCACCTCCAGTGCCTCCCATGCCCCTTTCTGGGGCGCCGCCTCCGCCGAAAGCTGGCAATGGCACTCATGTTCCGCCAGTACCAATCACAATGTTGGGAGGGTTGTACTCGTCATCCCCACAAGCGCCATCGGCAGCAAGCTCCGACACATCATCAGACTCTGATGGAGATGATGATACCCCACAATGTCGAGTTTGCGGCGGCAGCCATGAAGACACGGATTGCCCATACCTCACCATGAATGGTGGTGGGGGAGGTGGGGGAGGCCCTGGCCAGTTCCCCAATGCAGATCCGTCTCAGGCTGCCGATCCCAGTGTAGGCATGACCGCCATAGATCATGCCACACATGAGGAATCCGTTGTTCGCGTCAAGGACCTCAAGGATCTCGTGTTGCCATCCCCTCCGGAGAACGCTGGACAGGCTAGAGGTTTCGTCAACCAAGTTTTGATGGCCATCGGTCGACTCCAGAAGACCCCCGGAGATGAAGTTTACCAGTGGGCCCAAGCATGCATGTCCTCCACCGAGCAAGAACTCATCGCGGACAAGCGTTTCCCACGGTTAGATCGTGAAGTAGCCGCAAAGCTCCTTAAAAACTGCCGTAAAGGTAAGTTCGGGCTCTTGTTTCAGAATATGGTTGAACAAGAGAGAATCTCGTCAGATGGGATGCCCGTAGGGAGAATCATGTTGCGTGCTATCTTCAAGCACTTCCAGTTAGAACGAGGTAGGCTCGGAACCTTAGGAGGTCGCAACTTGTTAAAGTTGTCTCTTGCAGGCCCGTCCCTTGCTGACCTGGATGCCTTTCGGGAGAAGTACGTTTACGTGCTGACCGCAATTCCCGTGGCAGAGCAACCCAGGGAAACAACCTTGTTTGATCACCTGTTGGATGAGCTGGAAAAGTGCACTGCGCTGAAGCCTAAGGTAGAAAAGGCACGGGAAGCCCCTTTCGGTAGCCACCGTAGGAAGCCGGAATGGTTGTGGTCCAAGGTTGATCTAGCCCTGGAGCTCCATCAGGACAAGCGGAACAGGGATGAGTTTGACAAAAGTCTGCAAATCAAGCCAGCCGTTATGTCCCAGGGGAATAACTCTAATGCCATGCCCGCAGCAAGCAGCGAAGACAAGCCCAAGAAAAGTAAGAAGAGCAAAAAGGATAAATCTGCTGACCAGCAGACTCCGGCAGCCCCTGCGCCGAAGGTTAAAGCTCCAAAGCCGCCTCCTCCTAAAGCTAATGCAGCTCCAGCCCCCAAGGGTAAAGGTAAGGGCGGTTCGAACGATAACCTTACTCCTAGGTCTAAGGCCATCAGTAAGACAGCCACTATGACCGCGGCGGAGAAAGCCAAGATGCCGTGCATGTTTTATGCCTATAATTCGTGCAAGGCCAAGCAGTGTGCGTTTCTCCACAGTGATTCCAACAAGTACACTGGTCCCAAGCCCAAAAGTTTGTTGTCCCCGCCGCCGCCAAAGGCGAGTGCAGCTGTTGCTCAGCTCATTCCGGCAATGGCAAGCGTCGCCTCCGATGACAATCGCATTAGTTGGCTTTGGGATACTGCCGCAGGGAGACACTTGATCGGACGTCAAGCTTTGAATAGCAACACATGATCAAGTGCGTCCGCGAGAGCAGCACACCCGTAGGTTTTGCGACTGGGGGTGGTGCCCAACAAGGCACTACTTCATTAGGGTTCGAGGACAGCCGAGTGATACCTGCTGAAGAGCAGGTGTACGTCCTCCGTGATTGCCCACCAGCGCAATCCATCGGTAAGACCGTAATGGATCAAGGACACCTTTTCATTTGGGATCCACGTGAAAACGTTCCATACCTTGTGCCCCCAAAGGACATCAGTAGATGTAAGATTAACGTGCCCCGCAATGCGCGCATTAATGCATCTAGGGTAGTGGAATACGTTCCCCAATATGATGAGGTGGTAAAACCCAAGTTGGCAGAGTCGTCAACTCACCTCTGGCCGATTGAAGCCGCTGCTATGAGCGCGGCCGAAGACGATGTCGTTTCTCTGTGCGATGACTCGTGCCAAGCGTCAGATGAAGGTGAGATAGATCAGGTTCCTGTGAACATGCTAGCGGCCGAGGAAGCCCCTCCTCCCGAGGACGAACTTCCATTGATCGCCTTCGGAGATGGTGACCCGACACATGATACTGCGTTGAAGGAGCAAGCAAAATCTCCTGAGCACATGAGGTCCCATTTCCCGAAGAACCCGTTTTGCAAGGTGTGTTCAATCTCAAAGACCACTTCCGCAAGGGTAGCGCACAAAAAGGATGCTAGATCAGACGACAAAGTCGATGTCCCAACCGCACCATTTCAACAGTTGGCTACCGATTCCGTGATTCTTGCCATGGGCGATGAACATCTCGGAGTAGGTTTCGGTGGAATCAAATCTCACCATGTAGTACGTGATGTTTTCTCGGGCGTTCGACTTGCCTACCCTGTGAGTAGGCGGGACACGCAAGCGCATGTCAAAAACTTCCGTCCCTTCGGGCCACTGATTCGCCGCCAACGTGTCTAGTAAAAATGGATGCAGCAGGAGAGCTCGAAGGAGCGGCCCACGAAGTCGGTCTCGTCCCCGAGACAAGCTTGCCGAACAGGTGGCCACACAACACCGTTCTGGAGCGCGACATTCGCGAAGAGAAGGAATGCTGTCGCAGCATCCACATGCAATCAGGGTTGCCCTATTCGTTGCATACGTTTAGTTACCCATTTGCATGTCTCTCCATGTCGTTCGACAGGCCTGCACCATTCAGCCCAGGGAAAACCCAATGGGAAGCCCTCACCAAAGAAAAGTTCCAAGGTAAGAGATGCTGTTTCGGGCAATTGGTTTGGTACAGAACCAAGACTCCTGGCAAGCTCACTCTCGATCCGAACATGGCGCCTGCGCTCTTTTTGGGTTGGAGGGTCGATCCGGGGTTGCGGTTTGGTCAAAGTCATGGACTATGAAGCCTTCCGTAAAGATGGTTCCATTTCCGTTCACGATGTTCCTGAACCGGAATTGTTCGTTGAAGACGGACCCCCAAGCTTCCCGATTGCAGCAGCAGCAGATATAGCATTGCATGGTGGCAAGACAGAAGGGTCTGATCCCCCACCTATGCCCCTGCGAGAGGCGCCCTTTGGTGCCCCACCGACTCCATCCGCTGTCAAGTCAAAATCCGTGTACATAACTGTTGAGAGGATCATCAAGTTCAAGGAAACGCCAGGTTGCCGTGCATGCACCGGTCATTCCAAGATTCACAGTGCCGAATGCAAGAAGAGGTTCTCCGAACTTGTTTCTGCAGATCGAGCTGAAGCAGCTGCAAAAAGCGCTGCCAAAACTGAATCTAAGGAACCCATTCCCATTGTTCATACTGAAGGGGATGAGGAGCTAGCTAGAGCAATCCACGCATCCGAGCATGGAGAGGATCCTAAGCCCGCAGTTAGTGCAGAAGATGTTGCG
Organism: Effrenium voratum; assembly: GCA_963377175.1. NCBI lineage: Eukaryota > Dinophyceae > Suessiales > Symbiodiniaceae > Effrenium > Effrenium voratum. Next base: position 583,936 of record CAUJNA010000624.1, on the reverse strand, counting down.
CATGAATTTGATGCAGCCGAAGCTGGGGAGCCCGCTCCCTCAAGACCCGGTGGCTCATTTTTCGATACCGCGCCAGCAACAGCCGCTACATCGCAAGGTGAAGATTTTTGAGTGTTCAAAGAAAATGCCAACTGTTTGGTTCGATACCATATCATGCCAAGGCAGAATCTTTTTACCCCAAAAGAGGTCGAGGATTGCCCCGTTTCCCCAGAAAGATTTACTGCAGCTCGCACCACTCGTGCCGTGTTTCAGGGGGGCAAAGCAGACAACATCCATGATGGTTGGTTTGGTAGCCGACCCAATCGCTCACTTGGAGACGCATGGACCGGGTTCACAGTGTTCAAGTTAAAACCCATTCAGTCCGATTGTGTTATCGCCACAGGTGCAGCCGTGATGTTAGACTCCGTACCGCCGACACCTCTCACCGAAGCGTCAAAGAACGGTCGTCCGAACACATTGCCAGTTTTTGGCATGCCATGCAGCGCAGAAGTTGAAGCTCCACAGCGCAAGCAGTTTGAGGTTGGAAATCATCGTGCACGCAAGAAACAGGCACGTATTGACAAGTTGCCTGTGATGTTCGAATACGCATGTTCACCAGAGTCCAACATGGGTCGCGTGTTTGAAGGTCTTGGCATACCTCATGTTAGGCTGGCTAAAGAGTTTATCGACCTTAGCACAGATGAAGGAGAAATCCAGTTGCAGTCGCAGATTGAAGGTTGTGATAAACCCAATCTCTGGGCCGCAATTCCCTGTACATCAGGTTCAGCATGGCAACGCCTTAATAAGGCCAAGTTAGGAAGCCAGTTCAAAAAGAAACTGAAGCAAAAGGTTAAAGAGTCGAGAGAGTTGTTCTCCAGATTCAGACGTCACGCAGAGACTGTCCTCCATCAGGGGGGTAGTGTTTCGTTTGAATGGCCAAGGGATTGCGACAGCTGGGCTAGAGATGATGTTTCTGCATTCTTTAGAGAATACGCACACGTCTTCACCCCAGCGACCTTCCATGGTTGCGCCCTAGGTCTTAAGGACAGCAATGGTTACCCCATCAAGAAGCCATGGAAAGTCATGACCAGCAATGCACACTCGCATCCGCACTAGGTGCATTCAAGTGTCCGCACGAAAAAGGGTATAAGAATTCGCTTGCAGCAGGTAACAAGACCGCAAAGACCGCCTTCTACCCCGAAGGCATGTGTCTCACAGTTGCCCGTGCACTGTATCCGACAGTTCAACCCGCCGTGCCTGCGATGCCTGTCCAAGTGCCATTGCCTCTCGATCACCGGGAACGTGAACAGCAGTTGAAGCACATATCCCCTCTCTCTGGTTTGGAAGATATAGGTGTGGCTGTTGAGTCCGATGAAAGGTGTCACGACATCCTTGAACAAGTTCTTGATGTTGAAAATCTCATCGCACATTCCCTAGGACAAGTCAAAGAGAAGAAGGATCCTGAGATCACCGCAATGGTGACCAGACTCTTGTCACGTGCCGAAATGTTGGCTTCCCCGGAAGCTCTTGAAGCCGTTCGACTTGAAGCCACAGGCCTGGAGAAAGCCGGTGCTTGGGATCTAAATTCAGTCCGAGAGTACGATCAAGTCGCTGCTGAGGCGCGACGATCCAGTATAAAAGTCCATTTCGGGCAGTTGATGTCGCTAGCATCCGTCAAGTTCGCCGAACTCGCGAAACACCTTCAGAAGATGAAAGGTAGGATTGTGTATCGCGGGGACTGTGCGAAAGATGAACATGGCGCAGCTGTCTACCAATATTGGGAGCAAATCCCACGAGCGTACAAGGTCTTAATAACTGTCTCGCTTATGGATCCCTGCCAGGGAATTCCACCACAACAGCGGACGCTATAAAGGCTTATGTGCAAGCACTGCTGAAGTCCAAGTACCAAACTTGGATCACACTCCCGCCTCAGCTCCGGCCAAGGTGGTGGCGCGAGCGTTTCGTGAAACCTGTGGTTTTGCTCGTTAAAGCTCTTTATGGGCATCCTGACGCTGGCGGTCTCTGGGAGGCACACCTCAAAGGGTTCATTAGTGAACTTGGAGGGCGTGAAGTCGCAGAGTTTCCTGGAAACTTCTGGTTCAAGGAGTCCGGGTTGCTTCTCTCGACATACGTCGACGACTTGACGCTGGCCGGCCCCAGCCACCTTCATAAAGACTTCTGGGAAAAGTTAACAAGACTGGTTGATATAGAACCCCCAGAAGACATATATCGGGTGCTAGGCAGGAACCACCTTTTGATAGATGCTCCAAAGGACCCAACTGAACCCGATCTTAATGCCGCAATGGGCAGATTGAAAGGGGGCATGGCGTTCGACATGCGGGATTATGCCCGTCAAACGGTGGCATTATATCTTGAGGTTGCACAGCTGAAAAGTGAAAAGCTGCGCGACGCCACCACTCCATTCTGTCCCGCTGGATCCCTAGATCCTGCAGATGACGCCTTGGAGGGTGAGCTCGGCTTTGCCGCTTGCCGCGTGTTGATGAAAGCCTTATGGCTCGGCCGTTTGGCACGACCAGACCTGGTCAAGCCCATTGGCGACCTTGCCTCATTTGTTCAAAAATGGTCTAGAAACTGCGATAAGCAGCTACATAGGCTTGTTTGCTACATAAACAGCACGGTCAACAGCACGCTAGTAGGCACAGTTCAAGATTCGACTGAGGATTTGCATCTGTCTCTTTATGTGGACGCCGATTTCGCTGGAGAGCGAGATGCAAAATCCACGTCCGGAGGATTCTTGATTTTGAGTGGTCCGCACACGCATTTTCCGCTTGCGTGGGTGTCCAAAAGGCAGACATCGGTCTCCCGATCAACGACCGAGGCGGAGATTGTATCTCTCGCATACTCCCTTTATCAGGAGGCGCTCCCTGCGCTTAGCTTGTGGGAGCTGATCTTGGACCGACCATTCCATCTCAAGATCCACGAGGACAACCAGGCGACTATCCTCGTAGCAAGGAAAGGTTTCTCATCCAAGCTACGCTGTGTCCAGCGAACGCACAAGGTGAACCTCGCGTGCATCGCAGAGCAGCTTGAAAGCGAACACATCTCGATAGAATACGTCCAAACCGACATGCAGTCAGCGGACATCTTCACGAAAGCACTTCCACCCAACAAGTGGGACCATGCCATCCGGTTGCTCGGCATTCGTGTTGACCTTCCAGAGAAGCTTGAAGACGTTCGTGAAAGTAGAGCCGCTAAAGCAGCTGCCTAGTGCGCTGCAGCATGTCCGCAAATTTCCAAAGTGTGCAAAGTGCCTGGGTGATGCTTGAATAACTTGTGTCAGTCGTTGTGATGTAAACTTGACTTCAAGTTGGCGTGGTAATGCGCCCAAGACACTCCCTCAGTGCCGTCAATGAGGGGGGAGTCAATTATCACGATGACATTTATGGCCCAGAGGTACATGAGGTAGGTTCCCATGTAGTCAGTTGCATGTTGTACATTCAAGTCATTGCCAAAGCATGATCCAATCACTGCTTTGGCTCAAGTGCTGAAAACAGCGCGTTGCACCGCGCTAGCCACAAGGTCAAGGGAGAGGTCGCAGTCACGGAGGGGTTCGTTCCTTTTAAGGTCCCGGGTTCCCCCGTTGTTGACAAAACTGTGTTTCCCTCTCCTTTGAGTTTCTGTAGCGGTACGGTCTGGGCCAGACATAAGGAGGAGTCTTCCCCCAGTTGTCCCGCAAGCCTGCCGGCTTTCCAAGGCCTTACGGTTTGTCCATAGGAATCCCTTTGAAAGAAGCCTCAAAAGTACCCTGATTGGCCGACTCGATTTTGGCTGACCAATTTTTAGGACTTTCGCCTCTTGAACACTGTGGGAAGCTCAATCAAGCAGGATATCTTGGAGCCAATGAATCAGGGCGTTTGTCGCGACGCCGGATGAATCAATCCGGAGAGTAAGGGGGGCAAAGTGAACGGGACCCTCTTCAATGTGATACACAAAATGATATATATATATATGTATGTGTATATATATATATATCAATGAAACCACAAGATTCGGGACAGAAAGCTATCGGAGGACCAACGACCTGCAGGAGCTCACCTCAGATGGCTCCAGGAATGTGCTGGATGCGCTCAGCAATGGAGCCGCCACAGGTGCCGTCATGGCCGCCCGGAATGGGGGGAGCAAGGTCCGACCTAAGGTGGCAGCTGTCCCGTTTGAGTCTTGAGTTGTGGCAATTGGGGGTCGATGAAATGAGCCCGTGTTGAGTGATTGAGCGATTTAGCGGTTGAGCGATCCGGTAATCGAGTGAATGGGAAGGGATGGAGCGATGGGACTTGGAATTAGAAGGGCTGGGAACCTGTTGTTGCGCCATTTGGCATGTCTGACAACTTTCCCCTGACTGACCTAGCTCTTCCTTGCACGTCGGGTTGAGGCAGCCACCATTGCTGCGATGCTTATCTCCTTCGTTTCGGTCATGGCCTTTGCAAACAGCGCTCTTGAATGGGCTGGAAGCTTGGTTGGCATCGGGGGCCTCACCTTCGACCTGGCCGCTTGGTTGAACGGCACCCTAAGCTCCAACTCCAATGTTGGCTTCATGTCGGGAAGGTATCACTTGCTCGTACAGTCGCGGATTGACCTCAGGGCCACTTTTTGCAACACATGTGATTCTTTACCCTGTCGTGTTGGACGGACGGCTATCACAGACTACTCTTCGTGGCTTGGTCTAACGGAAACGAAAAGGACGTCCCCCGACTCTTTGGGAACGTCCGTCTATGCTAGGTTTTATCATGCCTTACTGGCCTCCCACATTCTTTGAGGTAGAGCCCCTGAATGCCAGGCCGTGGCTGTGACTGCAGGCTTTCCACACATAGGACTCAGAGTTTTCATGGTGATTCACTTCAAGATGATGCACTCCGTTTTCCTTTGGTGCTGGATTTGGGGTAGAGGGGTTGCTTTAAAGGGAGACCAAAAGGATTCCGCCCTCCCCCCCTTGTGTTTAGGTAGACTCCTCTACCAGGTTTACGGTGGCTCAATGGTCTCTCACATGATTTGAGGTCCCCCTTGAATACCAGGGACCATCTTTGGGCAGACTGCTTTACTCATCTGGTTGATTCCGGAACCCATTCGCTTCAGAAACACATTCTCTGAAGCCTAGCAGAAGCTGGAGGTCTTGTCCTACCTGCTGTGGCCTCTCGCCTTTATGATGGGCGTCCCGCCGGAGGAGTGCGGCAAGGTGGGCCTGCTCATCGGCGCCCTCCTCAGAGCGTAGACCATGGGCATTCATTTGGTGTGCGTTCGTATGGCTCGTTTTTTTGGTGAGGCTGCCCTGTTTTTCGTGGTTTCAATGGGAAATCAAAAGGAAAGCAGACGCCAGACGCCCGCTTTGAGGAAGCTCACTTGCACCAGCCGTTTTGCTCAAGGGATCTCCGTTTTTAAGCGGCGTTTTTGTGCAGGCTCGCGGCCCAGCTGAGTTCCACAAGTGAGTTGTGTGCGCCAAGTTGGAAGAGATGCGAGGCCCACAGGCCAAGCGCCCTCACGCCGCGGTTCTGGCGCCGTGCTCAGAGGGGCGGGTCTGGCGGGTCTTGTGGCCAATCCGCCAAGGTTGGCCCTGGTTGTACTCAGGCACCTGTCGGGGTCCGTGCGACACGTTGTGGGTCGACGGCCTTGCCAGGAGTATCCGGAACATCCGAATCCGGAACATCCTGGGCTTGTGCCAGACGTGGCCTGGGCGTGTTGTGCCGGAAGATGCCGGAAGGGGCGCGGTTAGTATGTAGGCAGCGACGCTGGTTGCTGACATGGCATTCACACGACCGAGTGACGGGCCTTCTAAAACATCTGATAGGGGGCACCACCTTCCCATCGTCGCCTGGAACTTGGCCGCCGAAATGCCAGGACGAATGTACTGCCGGAGCCAGCTGCCTTTAGTGTCAGAAGCTCAAGCTGCCGGTTGTACCCACGACAAAGCGAGATGGACTTCTTTGGTTGCCACCCCAACCAATGTTGACCCAGACTGGACAGGCACTTCAATTGCGGCGCGAGAACATATCAGAGCCGGTCGAGGTTGCGGTGCCATGGGAAGTCATTAGTCATGGATGCACAACTAGATAGACCTGCACTGCTGGGCGCAGCAGCCAGGTTTCAACGTCTGTTTAACAATTCTTGAAGCGCACGTTTTGTTGTGGCCATTGCTCGCGTACTTGAATGCATTCAGCCGAAGTTTTTGACAGGCTGCTGTGCTTGCCCACTTTTTTGTGCGCTCTGCAACATCTTGCAGGAAGACAAGTCTGCTTCAGTCGAGGGAGGCGAGGGAGAGAAGCCAGTGCCGGTGCAGGCTCGGTTGCTTTTGTGCGGCGTTCAGGGGGTTGAGGGTGCGTCACGCGCAGGATTCTTCAGAACCAGCTGATGTGAGCAGTAAGAGCAAGCAGTACTGCTCTAGCAGCCACCCGTACTACTACAACGGCTATTGCCATGTCTGCCCACAAAGCCGGCCGGTGTATCTCTCCGATGGAAGCTGCGATTATCAAGAGGATGCCAGCATCTCGGACGGTTACGGACACGACGAGATCGGTCCAGGCCTCCGCCGCGAGGGAGGCCGACGCCGAGGATATATATATATATATTCCCGCGTCGTTGGAAACGTCACAGATTGGTGGCGTTGAGCGCCCCTGAAGCCTGCCTTTGCCTCCCACAGACAATTTTGAAGCAGCGACAAAACGTGGACCCCCGCCAGGTTTTCATGTCATATTGATTGTGCACTCCGCAGGAAATTACAGGCACGACCTGGCAATGTGAGGGTTTCCACATTTCTTGTGTGTGTTTTCCGCGCATTGCTCATTTGCACTTCCACGTTGAAAGCATTTAAATGCGCTTTCAAGTCTACGTTTGTCGGTGCGAACGTAGTGGCAAATACGTGTGTGCTTTGTGCAGGGGTTACAGCAGCTACAAATGCTGCTGGCACCCTTGCACGTTTGCTCTGTCCCTCACACGTTTGCTTTGCGCAAGCGTCACAGTGGTTATGAATGCCGCTTGCGCATGGCTGCCTTTGCACGATGCTGGCATTGAACCAAACACTTCTGCAGTGGAGTGGGCATGTTGGCATGCAATCCAGTGAGAATGCAGCGTAGTTGCAGAGTTGCGGTTGGCATGGCGGCTGCAGCTGTGACATGTTTAGATGCCCGTTGTTGGGGTTAAAGCAACTGGATATGACACGCGTATCTGGTTGAGACGTGAGGTGAGAAAACCGTGCTCAACGAGTTCGTGGCCTATCGGCACTTGGCCGACATGGCCAATGCCGGGCAGATCAGCCGAAGAGCGGCGGCCCGGCAGCAGGGGCTTTGAGCCCGGAGCGAGCCATGGAAACCTCCCTGGGGTGGCTCGTCTTTTTCTTTGAGAGGGAACCCAACAGGACAACCGAAGCCAATTGGGGTCCAAAAAAGGACTCACCCATGGGTGTTGGGTACGAAACGTGTACTTTGATGACTCTGAGGAGATCATTGCCACCTACGCCCTCTGTGGCTTTTCCAATTTCGGAGCCATCGGGATCCAGCTGGGCGGCCTCTCAGTGCTGGCCCCAAACCGGAAGCACGACCTCGCCCAGCTAGCGCTGCGGGCCATGGCCCGCCGGCTGCAGTGGCATGCGAAACCACGCTGGGCGTTTTGTTTTCGGCACTACAGCCTTTCTCCCCTTGTCATTGCCAGCGTTTCTGTGCATGTGATGTATAAAATGTATGTATGTATGTATGTATGTAAGTATGTAATGTATGTATGTATGTATGTATGTATGTATGTATGTATGTATGTAATGTAATGTAATGTAATGTAATGTAATGTAATGTAATGTAATGTAATGTATGTATGTATGTATGTAATGTATGTATGTAATGTAATGTAATGTATGTATGTATGTATGTATGTATGTATGTATGTATGTATGTATGTATGTATGTATGTATGTATGTATGTATGTATGTATGTATGTATGTATGTATGTATGTATGTATGTATGTATGTATGTATGTATGTATGTATGTATGTATGTATGTATGTATGTATGTATGTATGTATGTATGTATGTATGTATGTATGTATGTATGTATGTATGTATGTATGTATGTATGTATGTATGTATGTATGTATGTATGTATGTATGTATGTATGTATGTATGTATGTATGTATGTATGTATGTATGTATGTATGTATGTATGTATGTATGTATGTATGTATGTATGTATGTATGTATGTATGTATGTATGTATGTATGTATGTATGTATGTATGTATGTATGTATGTATGTATGTATGTATGTATGTATGTATGTATGTATGTATGTATGTATGTATGTATGTATGTATGTATGTATGTATGTATGTATGTATGTATGTATGTATGTATGTATGTATGTATGTATGTATGTATGTATGTATGTATGTATGTATGTATGTATGTATGTATGTATGTATGTATGTATGTATGTATGTATGTATGTATGTATGTATGTATGTATGTATGTATGTATGTATGTATGTATGTATGTATGTATGTATGTATGTATGTATGTATGTATGTATGTATGTATGTATGTATGTATGTATGTATGTATGTATGTATGTATGTATGTATGTATGTATGTATGTATGTATGTATGTATGTATGTATGTATGTATGTATGTATGTATGTATGTATGTATGTATGTATGTATGTATGTATTTATGTATGTATGTATGTATGTATGTATGTATGTATGTATGTATGTATGTATGTATGTATGTATGTATGTATGTATGTATGTATGTATGTATGTATGTATGTATGTAATGTATGTATGTATGTATGTATGTATGTATGTATGTATGTATGTATGTATGTATGTATGTATGTATGTATGTATGTATGTATGTATGTAATGTATTATGTATGTATGTATGTATGTATGTATGTATGTATGTATGTATGTATGTATGTATGTATGTATGTATGTATGTATGTATGTATGTATGTATGTATGTATGTATGTATGTATGTATGTATGTATGTATGTATGTATGTATGTATGTATGTATGTATGTATGTATGTATGTATGTATGTATGTATGTATGTATGTATGTAATGTATGTATGTATGTATGTATGTAATGTATGTAATGTATGTATGTATGTATGTATGTATGTATGTAATGTAATGTAATGTAATGTAATGTAATGTATGTAATGTAATGTATGTATGTATGTATGTAATGTAATGTAATGTAATGTAATGTAATGTAATGTAATGTAATGTAATGTAATGTAATGTAATGTAATGTAATGTATGTAATGTTGTAATGTATGTATGTAATGTATGTTGTAATGTAATGTAATGTATGTATGTAATGTAATGTAATGTAATGTAATGTAATGTAATGTAATGTAATGTAATGTAATGTAATGTAATGTAATGTAATGTAATGTAATGTATGTAATGTAATGTAATGTAATGTAATGTAATGTAATGTAATGTAATGTAATGTAATGTAATGTAATGTAATGTAATGTAATGTAATGTAATGTAATGTAATGTAATGTAATGTAATGTAATGTAATGTAATGTAATGTAATGTAATGTAATGTAATGTAATGTAATGTAATGTAATGTAATGTAATGTAATGTAATGTAATGTAATGTAATGTAATGTAATGTAATGTAATGTAATGTAATGTAATGTAATGTAATGTAATGTAATGTAATGTAATGTAATGTAATGTAATGTAATGTGTAATGTAATGTAATGTAATGTAATGTAATGAAATGTAATGTAATGTAATGTAATGTAATGTAATGTAATGTAATGTAATGTAATGTAATGTAATGTAATGTAATGTAATGTAATGTAATGTAATGTAATGTAATGTAATGTAATGTAATGTATGTATGTATGTATGTAATGTAATGTAATGTAATGTAATGTAATGTAATGTAATGTAATGTAATGTAATGTAATGTAATGTAATGTAATGTAATGTAATGTAATGTAATGTAATGTAATGTAATGTAATGTAATGTAATGTAATGTAATGTAATGTAATGTAATGTAATGTAATGTATGTAATGTAATGTAATGTAATGTAATGTAATGTATGTATGTAATGTAATGTAATGTAATGTAATGTGTAATGTAATGTAATGTAATGTAATGTAATGTAATGTAATGTAATGTAATGTAATGTAATGTAATGTAATGTAATGTAATGTAATGTAATGTAATGTAATGTAATGTAATGTAATGTAATGTAATGTAATGTAATGTAATGTAATGTAATGTAATGTGTGTATGTATGTATGTATGTATGTATGTATGTATGTATGTATGTATGTATGTATGTATGTATGTATGTATGTATGTATGTATGTATGTATGTATGTATGTATGTATGTATGTATGTATGTATGTATGTATGTATGTATGTATGTATGTATGTAATGTATGTATGTATGTATGTATGTAATGTATGTATGTATGTATGTATGTATGTATGTATGTATGTATGTATGTATGTATGTAATGTATGTATGTATGTATGTAATGTATGTATGTATGTATGTATGTATGTATGTATGTATGTATGTATGTATGTATGTATGTATGTATGTATGTATGTATGTATGTATGTAATGTAATGTATGTATGTATGTATGTATGTATGTATGTATGTATGTATGTATGTATGTATGTATGTAATGTATGTGTATGTATGTATGTATGGTATGTATGTATGTATGTATGTATGTATGTATGTATGTATGTATGTATGTATGTATGTATGTATGTATGTATGTAATGTATGTATGTACTGTATGTATGTATGTATGTATGTATGTATGTATGTATGTATGTATGTATGTATGTATGTATGTATGTATGTATGTATGTAATGTATGTATGTATGTATGTATGTATGTATGTATGTATGTATGAATGTATGTAATGTATGTATGTAATGTATGTATGTATGTATGTATGTATGTAATGTATGTATGTAATGTATGTATGTAATGTATGTATGTATGTATGTATGTTATGTGTAATGTAATGTATGTGTAATGTAATGTATGTGTAATGTAATGTAATGTAATGTAATGTAATGTAATGTAATGTAATGTAATGTAATGTAATGTAATGTAATGTAATGTAATGTAATGTAATGTAATGTATGTATGTAATGTATGTATGTATGTATGTATGTTGTATGTATGTATGTAATGTATGTATGTATGTATGTATGTATGTATGTATGTATGTATGTATGTATGTATGTATGTATGTATGTATGTATGTATGTATGTATGTATGTATGTATGTATGTAATGTATGTATGTATGTATGTATGTATGTATGTATGTATGTATGTATGTATGTATGTATGTATGTATGTATGTATGTATGTATGTTGTATGTATGTATGTATGTATGTATGTATGTATGTATGTATGTATGTATGTATGTATGTATGTATGTATGTATGTATGTATGTATGTATGTATGTATGTATGTATGTAATGTATGTATGTATGTAATGTAATGTAATGTAATGTAATGTAATGTAATGTAATGTAATGTATGTAATGTAATGTAATGTATGTAATGTAATGTAATGTAATGTAATGTAATGTAATGTAATGTAATGTAATGTAATGTAATGTAATGTAATGTAATGTAATGTAATGTAATGTAATGTAATGTAATGTAATGTAATGTAATGTAATGTAATGTAATGTATGTATGTATGTATGTATGTAATGTTATGTATGTAATGTAATTTAATGTAATGTAATGTAATGTAATGTAATGTAATGTAATGTAATGTAATGTAATGTAATGTCATGGAATGCCCGGGGGGGGCTATGGGGGGGGGCTACTTCAATTATGCACAAGCACAGGATTAGGGCGTAGTGGCGCTTTCTCTGAATAAACCTTTAATAAGGTCTTATCATAGGCTTATCAAGGCTTTAATAGGGATTTAATAAGTACTTATCCACACAAAATGGATAAGCCCTTATTAAGACTCTAATAAGGCAATAATAAGAAAGTTTCTCTTTCCAAGCCTAAGCAGCAGATCCCTTAGTGGAGAGCTGCAAAAGCATGGTTTTACTTCAGGCCCTCTGCTGGTGGCAAATGGTCTTACGTGTTTTGTTTTAGTGGGGTGACCCGCATTGACAGGTGTCAGGTAGTCAAGAGTCTTTCCATCACAAGTCACAAGCGAGTGCTGTTCCACGTGGTACGTTCGGCGCTTCTCAGGAGGGTGCTCCTACGCTTTTGGAAGCGCCTTGTTCCCCACGTTTCTTATTAAGAAATTAATAGCCCTCGAATAAGGCCTTAATAAGACCTTATTAAAACCTTATTAAGGTCTATTAAGCCCTTACGGATAAGCCGAGCATAAGCTGAGGATACCCCCAGGGTAAGCCCAGGATATGCCGAGGATAAGCCCAGGATAAGCCCAGGATAAGCCGAGGATAAGCCCAGAATAGGAGGACCAGCTCGGGACGCCCAGGGCAGCCGCAGAAAAA
>CAUJNA010000624.1:488956-566456 GCA_963377175.1 Effrenium voratum | reverse complement strand
AAAGTGGGTTGCCTGCGCCTGCAAGCCTGGCAGCCGGGCAGCGGCTCAGCGCCGCACAGGAAATTCGCGGCCCAAGAGGGGTCGCAAGGCATGCCTCAAGCGCGGATTGTACAGCTTCCCCTGAACTCCCACCCGTGGTCAGGGTCGCTTACAGCTGGACCCAAGATCCAGTGGAAAGACGTTGCGCTGAAGCTGAGATCTCTCAAGGCCACGACTCAATTGGCAGCCTATCGTTTTGCCCGACTCGGCTCAAGGATCGCGACAGATCTCCGCGACCTGTCCTTCTTTCTTACGTAAACTGAACCCTCAACGAAACGCGTGTCGTGGCTGCGTTGTGTTTTGGTCAGTCTTTTGCGGGCCTCGCACGTGCGAGCATTTATACCTGGCACTGGCCGAAGCTAAGGTGCATGGCTGAAGCGCAAGTGCCAAAGAACCAGGCCCGAGCAAAGGACTGAAATGTCGCTGCGACTGCAGCCTGGCAGGGCATCCCAAGATGTACGTGCTTCCTTTTCGTGGGAGCGATTACGTGTGCTGCTGGCTTTTTGGACCTGTTCTCCGTAATGGTTGGGATTGGACAGTTCAAGGCAACCACTGAAGCGGTGGCAGGTCACACCATGGTCCTCATTGGCAACATCACAACAGCTCAGATGGTGAACGGCCTTGGTAAGCAGTGACCTTGGTTGGGCTTCCGGGCATGGCGCAAGGCGCCCATGCTGCTTGCTCGCGGCTCGCTGAGGTCTGCGAGCGGCTGGGGGAGCGTGGCTTCGAGCGTGTCGCAGCCTGGAGAGAAGTGAGGGAGGGAGCCGAGGTTTTCAGTAAATGGTTTGGGAATGTTTAAGCGGACCTGAGAAAATGGCTGGGAATGCACCAGGCACTCGCTAGACACTGAGCTGAACCCAGCCATGCTGCAGGTGCTGGCCTGAGTTTCCCTCACAGTCCTTGCCTTGCTGTCTTTTGTTAGGCAACCCGCAAACTTGTGCTCCCTTCAAAACCACAAAAAAGGATCTGGGAGCCGCACATTGCTTCCAATCTCGACACCATGTCTTTGAAGGTCACGCAGTGGCTCACTACTTCCATCGACGCCATCAAAGAGTTCCAGCACGGCCAGCCGCCTTTTCGGCGTTTCGAATTTCGACACGTCGGCTGGAAACTCGCGCCAAGGTGTTGACACCCTGCTGAACGTTGCGGGCTCTACCATTGATGGTACCGTGAAATTTTACGCCGCGGGCTCAAGATGTGGAGCGCTTGCGGCTTGCGCCCCGGCCACTATGAGAGAAATCATTCGAGTCGTTGAGTCGTGTTTGGCAGGACCCAAAGAAGGTCGACGAGCAAAGCTTCAAGGCCGGGTAGGAGACAATCTGGCTTAAGCGGAGATCGAATCGCCACGTGAGGCCAACGCCAAGCAGCACATCCAGGTGGTCGCGCAGAAGGCTTTGGTCAAGGCCCGCTGAAGACTTTCAAAGGGCCAAGCTGTTGGGAAGGGATGGTATGCAAACCGTCCACGAAATCGACCAAGCCAACATTCCAGTTTCTGCTTCTTAAAAATAATAAAATGCGGACGTCCCGGTCCATTTCTTGGCGATGGCTCTGAGGTGCAGCCTTTGACGCACAAGGTGATGGAATCTCTGCAGCCCGCCCTGGCCCAAGTGGGAGACTGGCCGGCGCCTCAGAACAGAGGGAAGCTCCAGGGGCACGTGAGGGTTCGAGACCTGAGGCATTTGTCCAGTGCACTTGGGGGAAAGTCAAGTGCATCTTTTGGTCCAAACTTGGGGCTGTGGAAAATGGAAAGAAAGGGAAATGGGCGGCTTGGACCATGGTTGTGGAAAAGAAGGTTTTAGCGCCATTTTCTGTGATTCCAAGCCCTCCAAACAACAGAAACCCACTGGTTTTGACCTGTACCCTGAAAGGCCTTGTTCAGGGTACAACTTGATGCCGCCCAAGTGGCTACGATTTGACAAGTGGCCAAGACCGCTTGCTAGCAGCTGTCGGGCACATGGCTTCGTTTTGGAGGCTGGAGTCTTTCAGCGCCAAGATCCAGGATACCCTCGAGGAGTTTGGCACAGTCACCGCCGCTTGGCAAGAAGGCAAACCCGGCTAGACCCGAAGGCCCCTGAGCTCAGGACAGATCCCAGAAGCTCGTTGACCAGGCACAGAGCACCAGAGATCCGGTGTTCACCTGCACTCTGTTGAATTGAGCCACAATTAAACCCGGATACGGATAAGTGAAGGCTAGTTGGAACATGGTGTGCTTGTCTCACATAGCTTTGACTGGCGGTGCTGCAGTCAGGGAGCTGGTCAGGGTGCTGTCAAAATGTCTTTAAAGCTGCAATGACCTGATGCGGGTCTGACAATAGGGGAGCACAAACACACACAGTTGGTGGGCTCCTTGGGTTTTGCTTTGAACTAACCTTGCCAAGGGTACCCTCAAACAACACACTGCCATGTGGTGTGATAGAAGGCGGCCATGCGCTCAAAGTGGCTGATGAGCCCCTGCAAATGGCAGCGATTCCCCTTTGAGCCGCGCCCAACACCCCAACCGAAATTCAAGGGGAAGGGGGGGTCGGGCTCACCGGTGCACCGTTTTCGGCAGGTCATGGGGCAAGTGGCCTCTTCAGGTGGCATGTACGAGGACTTGGGGAGTGTAAGAGTGCGAAGCTGGGTAGGTAAGCATTTCAACATTTTGGGATTCTTTCCTTTTGGGTTTTCCCTTCAAACGGTTTGGATTGATTTCGTGGGTGTCACTTTCAAGCCCGCAGGCATTCTTTTGGATCAAACTGATTGAACATCGTTGGGACTGGTTTCAGTTGTCTTAGAGTCGTTTGCCACATTGAGATTTCTTACATGACACCGCTTCCCCACAAAAAAGCATGGGAATCAATCATTTCTAGCATCCTTTAGGGCAACCGCCACGATTTGAGACCTTTTCCGACGTACCACGCGGCCATTTGGGACCATGGAGGAGATGGTTTGGGACACTTACCACATGTTCGATCCATTCGATGATGGCGCGAGACTCAGAGCATTCGATTTGCCCCGGTTCGTTGTATCTAGTTCTGACAAGAAACTCCGGCCATGCAGATGGAGCGCCGCAAACGCTTCTAGGTGCCCTGCAAAGCAGAGTCCTTCATTTGCTGTCTTGAAAGCTAAGAAACTAGAAATGGTGTTAGGAATGCTAGTTCATCTACTTTGGGCGTTGGGGGAGGTCAAGGATACCAGGACCAATGTTTTTTGCAGCCTGTGCAAGAGCACATGACATGTTTGTTTATTGATGGACCGCGGGGAGTAAAGCCAAATCTATCGTTGATGCAGCCCCAAGGCATCTCGCTGACCGAGTTGCACAATGCACTTTGGCGCACGCCGGATGAACCCCAGGCATCCCCAGGCATCTTCCAGGTATCCCAAGCTAGCCCAGTGCAAGGAGTTGAATCAAGATAAGATGGCCCCGGCCTCCTCGATTTTTGGGCAGAACTGACACCACGTGTATTTGGCCAGCTGCAGAACTGCCACCATTGCAAGCGACTATCCGCTGTTTGGCGCCAAGATACCTCGGGGCACCATTGAATTCTGAAGACCATGGAAGACATGAAGGGTCATCGCTAGACTGTTCTGTGTACGTAGCTGCGTGACTGGACACAATCAGTCCCTCTCACTCCAGGACCATGCATAAGAACTGCCCAGCTTCGCAGTGAAGCTGGCCCTCCTTTTCTGTTGTTTGTGGTTGAGGGTTTATGCAGGTGGGGGTCTTTTCACTCCTGGTCCCGCATGATGCTTGTACCCTCCAGCTAAGCCAAAGCGCGCGCGCGTTCGTGAGGCAGCTGACCAGTACGGCATCTCTGCTCTTCAGGGTGAGAAGGCAGCGCACCTGATGGAAACGTACGACACCAGTGGGGATGGCAGCATCGGCATCAACGAGTGACCTCACCAGTCCTGGCGATTGGCCAAGGATTTTAGTGGAGTCAAAAGTCAAGAAAACGCTTGCAAGCGTGCTCTCGACTTTGTGGCTGCAATTCACGCGTCAGGTACGAGCAGCTGGTCACAGATCCTTCTCTGCCAGGCCATGTTTCTGCTTTTCGGTGAAGCTCATTGCAGTCCATCAGTCCACGGTGCCAAGGCTTGATGACCACCATCCTCAGAAACTACGCCAAGAAATTGGGGGGCATCGCTTCATCCCTCGGAGCTGCCAAAATGAGGGCCGAGGCGCGGATCGTGCGGCCACGCTCGGCGCTCGGCGCGGCGGCGTGTCTCTCGGCTCAGGTTGCAACGGTGATTGTTGAGTACTTGACCCTGGTGTGCACCAAGAACCTCACGAAGGACGGACGGCGTGGCAATGGGCGGGCTCAGAATCTTGAAGCCCAGCTCTGACTCGAGCATAGTCCGTCGCCTCGCAGGTGGGATGGATCAGCGGAGACCTGGTGAACGGGGAGCTCCCGCTGGAGCGGTTGTTAAGCAGCACCATTCTGAGCGTAATCTGCTTTTGCGAGGGCCGTTTTGGGGTTCTCCCCCCGGTTTTGTGTTTTGGGGCAGAGGAATATGTTTGAAAGGAGAACCAACGTGAACCGTCTACTAGGTTTTTGGCACCGACCCAGAAGAGTTGCTATTCTATCCAGGTGTGCTGTCGTCTTCTGTGGCCACAGATGAGCCTTCGGGCTGTACGTCCAGGTGATCCAATCCGAGAAGTTTCCAACTTCCCATCAGTCACCGGCCGGCCAGGAGTTCACTGCAGACCTCTTTTATGAGTTCTACCAGGCCAAGATGTCCCCCAACAACTTGTCTCCCATAGACGTAGGCGCTTTGCCGAAACATATCTTTCAATCAGTTTTCTTGAACAGGACTGCCTTCCGTTCTCTGCAGATGCGAGCTCCTGAGGCTCAATGATCCTTAACTACACGGTGAAGGACAACCCCAAGCACACCGTTGCAGCAGTTGCTGGGCTGAGATTTGGGATAATCTCTGGATAGAGGACCGCCCCCAAAGCGGGTGTTTGATGTGTTTGTCACGGGGCTTTCGCTCGAATTTGACTCGTTTTGGGGGATTTCCGCCTGTTTTGATCCATCCCAAGCTTTAGGTGGACTTGCTGGCGTCCCCAGACTTCTTCGCTTCGGAGGGCTTCGATATCAGCATCGAGGACGAGACCATTTTCCAGGTGGTCAGCTGGCTGGAGATGTCAAAGGAGGGACAGGACAGCTCGAAACGCGCATCGAGGGGATATCCATGGCCGGATGGATATGCCGTTGATTTGAGGTCTCGGTTTCATCAGACAGGACTGACGTGTAAAAGGGGCAGTCACTAAGCCGGTCAAGGAATGACTGCAGCTGTCCTGGAATGGGTGCGCCCGGTACCCAAGACACGCTTTTTGCAAGGCCACATTGGGGGCACAGGGGGTACCTTCCACGACAAGACTTCAATAACAGCGACAAAAACAAAAATAATAACGATAAAAAATTGAGCTTCATACCACGACAAATAAAAAAGGTTCATACCACGACAAATAATTTTGGTCCATACGGCTGTTCCAAAGAACGTGTGTTTTGCACTTTTTGGGTCCCAAAAGTGCAAAACACACGTTCTTTGAATCAACCGTCCATTGTTGGAAGAAGGAAAGAAGGAAGAAGGAAGGAAACAGGAGAAGGAGGGAGCCCTGTTTCAAAGAAGGAAGGATCCGCTTTTTGAGCTTATCGTGATTATTATTATTATTGTTTTCGTTCTAAGAAAAATAAATTCCGAGTCGTGGTAGGAGCAATTTCTGTCGTGGTTGGAAAGCTGTTGTGAAGCGTGGTTGGTGCACCCCCTCCATTGGGGGAGGAGAGTCGCCCACAGGACGCCCTCAAGAGGTATGCCGAGATCAAGCCGCAGCCCGGGCAAAGCTACGCGGAGACGTACAGAGATACGGTGCCTTGTCAATTTTGAGGAGCTGAGCCACGATAACAACCAGGGCAAGGGAAGGCCAGTGCAGCCCCTGCCATGGGCCTTTTGGTTCACATGGTTTTGGTTGGACCCCTTGAACCAACATTGATGACCAAATTTGATGCAAGGGATGCCCTTGCACTCCACGGGAAGTTTTAAAAGGGGCGCTTCGCGCTGAGGTGATTCAGAGGGAGCAGAAGTACACAGCACTTCACGGGACTCAGAACGTGGAATTCCAGGCTCAGTCGTCCCAGACTCTCAGGCTGGGGGAAGGACTGTGACAATGAAGTCTCATAGGGTTTGAAGTGCTTAAGTGAGGAAGCGGCATCGCAATTCAGTTGGTGGTTCTCCTTTTGGTTTCCCTTTACATCACCAAAGGGGTACCGTGAAGAAAGACAAACCCACTTGTTAAACATGTTATCGGCAAGACTTGTCGGAGTTTCGGGCTGCGAGGGACGTGCTGCTGGGCGGCTCTGCAGCGTCAAGTGCTGCAGATGACCCGCAGGCACAGAGTGCGGGGGCCGGGGGCTGCATCAGCTTGCGTTTTTATGGGATAGCCATGGTCTCACCGGAAGAGCACTGCTGAACACGACTAGTTCTTTAGCAACAAAGCCTTTGCAGCTTTCCACTCATGCCACGGAATCCCGCCTCCCATCTCAAGTGGGTATTCTCACACTTAAAGAAATGCTGCATCGTCCAGCGCGAGGGAGGACATGTTATCAGACTCTGGTTTGGCATTTTCAGCACTTGACGTGCCATTTTGCAATTTCCAATGAAGATTGGTTTCTTTCTCAATCTCCAATGAAGATTGCTAACTTAGACCCCATCCGACGTTTTTGTCAGGGGAGCGAGACTTCACACGGATGGGGCCATCTCACTAGTCAACAAATTTGCTGTTTCAGTCCGTAAATCCCCACAAGTGGCTCATCTTTCCAGTCCCTCCCTGCCAAATTTGGAGCTGCCCGGACCTCCGGGCGATTTTCATCCCGGGAGTTCCGTGGCCGCGGGAGCGCCGCGTCTTCGCAGGCGCAGGCGGCGTCCGGGTCCTCGGTGCCCGCGAAGCCGGAGACGCTGCGCTGGGCCCAGGAGCTGAAGGCGAACGCCACCCGCTCCGCGACGGACCGGGCACGGGGAGGGGGCTGAGGGGGCAGGCCGCAGGTTTACGGGCACCCCAACCCCGCCTCCCCCCCAAAAAGGGAAAAGAAGAAGAAGAAGAAGAAGAAGAAGAAGAAGAAGAAGAAGAAGAAGAAGAAGAAGAAGAAGAAGAAGCAGTGTTTCACTTACACAAACGGTCACAACAAGGACACCACCCCTCACCCCCCACCCCCCGCCAAACTTTGATTTCTTTCTTTCCAAGATAAGATCCAAATCATGGGCCCCTTCCTCCAATGCGCTCCCAAATCAGAGCCACGAAGGCTTTGAGGAAAGGAAAGGGAGGTAGATATGAGCGGGGTTGAGGAGAAAGGGGTGGGGATGCAGTGTCTCCTCAAAAGGGAAGCCCCAATTGAATGGAGCGCAGGAGCCAAAAGTTGATGGTCTCAAACTTTCGGACTCGCCCGAATGTTTAACTCTGAGCAGAAGACCACTTGTCTACAAGTACTCTGCGACATTCATCATCATGCAGATTCGTTGCAGCCACAAGCACTGGCAGCTTATGATAGCAAAATGGCGAGCGATATTGGCAGGGAAAGGGTGAACCGAAGCTGCATGTTTTGCAAGGAATGCAATGCGAGATAATATGTCTTCTTTGCCAGTTTCTTCGCATCAATCGGCATGTTTCTTCAGTTGTTGTGGCTAGGCATGAATGGCTGACGTTTTCCTTGTAGCTTGCCTTGTTGGGCTCCGCGAACAACATTTAAGTCACATGCAGCTGGACGCAGCCTTGATGTTTTGTACTCTGAGGGTCAGGAGCTGATAAGGGTCTTTTTCGCAACCTCCGCTGCCTGGGCTTCAGGACTTCAACAACCAGTGCTATGCCTACTCGGGCACCAGCTCCAATCCGCTAGAACCCCGGGCTGCATACACGCTGCACGGTTTCGCCACCGACTTGTCTCGACACTCGACGCCCCCGTTTTTTGTGGGGGAGTGTCGATCAGCCGTTGCCGAGGATTCCCTTTGCAACAGCATGAACGGTATGGTCAAGAAGACGCAGAGCTTCCTGACGTTGATGGAGAAGGTGGCAGGCCCGGGTGGAAAGGAGTTCCTGGACAAGCAGGCGGACCTCTTCCTGAACGGCGCCTTGGATAGCTTTGCGGCAATTTTGGGCCCACCGTTCTGTCGCCCGTGACACGAAATTGTGCAAGCAACCCCTAATGTGCTGTTGAAAGGGAAATGACACGAGGGTGCCCACGCAAGCTGTATACAGGGGGTTGGGAGAAATAAACACACTTTGTTTCAATAGTCGGTTGGGCAAGGCACGGTGGATGACATCATGATGGTGTCGGACGTCATCCTGGACAAGAGCATAGACACGGTGAAGTGTGCCAACGGGGATACGGCGGCCTGCAACTCGCAGAGCATCGACCCCGACCTGAACATGAAGCTGACGGGGGCAATGACCTTTGTCACCAGCGACCTGAAGAACTTGCAGGGCATCCTCCCGCAGGCCCATCCGTCAGATGCCAGCCCATCGACCGCTGAGTTCTCTCAATTCGTGATCAGTAGAATGGTGGCCGGCTTGCTTTGAGGCCTTGAGCCAACCTGGAACGTCTGTGCAGGTTTCGAGGGTTGTGCAGCGAAGCGGCATGCTTCTGAGGTCCTCAAGAACCTGGACTTCGCCAAGCCGCCTGGATGCAAGCCTGGGTTTGCAGGCAGGCTATGTGGGCACGAACCATAGATTCGCATCCCTGCAAGCAACCAGACATACTCAAAGAGGCGCCAGTTCGAGGCGTGAGGACGGACTGGTTTTTCTTGCCCGCAGCGTGAATGGATTTGGTCGCCCAGGAAGGAGGTCTCATCTGTTTCCGGGGTGATCACCTCCGTGTCCCAGGCAGGCGTCGAGCTCAAGCAATAGCAGACATCAATCCCCAGCCTCTACATCTGCTTTGTCTGCAGAAGTGCAGTTCTCCTCTCAAACCAGGGGTTTCCGAATGACCCTGTTGAATGGAGCAAACCCAAAGGGAACCTTCCGCCGGCAGCCGGTTCATGACAGCGCCTTCGAACTCCCGAGATCCTGGGCCTGAAAGCGCCGCCGCTCATGGAGCAGATCTCAAAGCTCTATAAGACGCCGGGCCGCATTCGGGTCGCGGCGGCGGAGGCGGTTTGCCAGGCATAGCCAAGCTGTTGCCGGGAACCCACCCTTGGCCACCGAGCTTTGACCTTGCTGCGCCTTACAGGAGTCACGGCCCTGTGTTGCAAATGGGATGCACGGGCAGATTGGACGGAGCAGCAAGGACTTTGTGGATTGTGTACTTTGTGTTCTTCTTCCTCTTCAGCTTTGGCATGTCACTCAGTTCAGAATTATGACGTGCCCTTGCTTGACCATGATTTGCAGTAGAAGTGACATTTCCGCGCTTGATGATGCCACTGGTTTGAATTTGACTCTTGCTAGCATATTGGGGACTCATTGGGGACTTTGCGCAATCTTCAGGCACCAATTTTTTGATATTGGATGGGTTTTTGGAGTGCCGCCTCAAGCGCGAGGCTGTTCTACGGCTTCTGGTCCAATGGATTCTTTGGCGGCCCACAGGTGCCAGTCCTGGCCATTCACCGATCCGGCGCGAGCGTTGACGTATTTGCGAGGGTTGGATCAAGCATGCGACTTGCTCGCCGAAACCTGCTGCTTGGGTCGCATGGGTCAGTTCTGTTGAACGTCACTTGCGTCACTTGTGTCACTTGTGTCACTTGTGTCACTTGGGTCACTTGGGTCACTTGGGTCAACATGGGTCACTTGTGACGTGGGCTACACACTTCGCTTGAGGCGTATCCGATGGTTTTGCAGGTCGAGGCGGCCGCAAGCTCGGAGCCGCCTCAGACCTTCGGGCAGCGGCTGGCGACCTGCTGCTCCAGCTGCCTCGCAGCTTGGCTCCGGATTTTGGGTGTCCAACTGAGGTCAGTTCGCTCCGGTCTTTGGGGAGTTGCCTTTCCTTGCACGGGCCCTTTGAAAGGCCTCCACAACGTTCTTGTTGGTTTCATGAGTCGTTCTTCGCCACGGAAGCCCCAGAAGTCAAGTCGAAGCCGCCGAAATGCGCGTCGTCGCCCTCGCGTGCGGTCTGGAATTCGTGTTTTCGCGCGTCTTATGTTCTGCCGGCCCTGTGTTTCCACGTTCTTGCGTTTTTCGCGCTCTACTCGCTTCCTGCTTTCGGAGTTTTCGATTTACGTGGTTCTCGCGTTTCACGTTTTATCGCGTTTTCGCGTGCCTCCACAGAAGTGGGTTGAATTCCAGAGTCAGATATTGTGGTGAGTCGCCATCACTCTGCAATGTCGAAGATTAGCGAGCAACATTGATTTGAGGAATCGCTTGCGATTGCTACACTCCTGCCACAATCCCAAGTTGACATTGCTAATTGGGAACGTGACCAACAAGAGAAATTCAAGGTCCCAAAAGTGGAACCATGCATAAAGAAAACGACATGAAAACGAGGATTTCACAGGGTCCCTAGCTTTGAGACATGCTAAGATTCTGTGGTGCTGGGCCGAAGGATTCATGGTTTCATGACCCAACCTGGATGGTTCAAAGCGGCAATCAGTTCCTGTGAAAGCTGTGCTTTGGCCTTCTGGTAAGACGAGAAGCAAACTCTGTTTCAGGGTCTTCCTTGTTGCCCGGCTGCAACCTTTCGGGACTCAGCCGTACCAGTGCCGGTTTGAGTGATGGACAAATCCATCAGAAAAGCGAGTGGCCGCAAGGGCCGAAGCTTCTTTTGGAAAGTCGAAATCTCGCGAGAACCTGGCCACTGTAGTCATTTTGAACCCCGAGCTGGGCAATGAAGATCTCTGCCAGGGTTGAGCAATCCCAGGGAAGTTTGGTGGTGCAGCCAGTCTTGGCATCAGTCGATTCTGGGATTCTGGCTTCCTGGGAGTTGGGTGCCTGAGCAGTCCGCATAGCTTGTTTGCTGCCCTAAACATGAATGGAAGCGTGGCTGCAGCATCCTGTGCCCTCTTTTAGCAAACCCTGCGCGAACAAACTGGAATTCACCGGAACTCCATGGGTTTTTGTCTTTTTCTATTTCTGGGACTAGCGTTTTGGATACGACCCCCCAAAATAGCCCCCCCAAGAAACGTCTGGACCTGGACCAGTTTCCCCGCAACCGGAGCCCGGCGCCGGGCACGCGCAGGCCTGCGTCAGGGGCTGCACCTCAGGGCACCTCTGCTTCTGGTCAATGCTGCTGTTGGGCCAGATCCTGGTGCTGGTGCTGCACCCCGGCGACACTGACTGAAATCGGATGGACGAGGTTCTTTCCTTGTTTTGCCTGGACCTGTCCCTTTTTTTATCTTAAGATGTGGAAGCAGAGGAAATGGCGGCTGTATGCCCCACCAAAACTCAGCTTTCGTTCTCGATTCGATGTCTCCATATATATATATATATTCTTGTTGGAAGAGAAAGCGCTTTGGATCAGAGGTGTGATTTTGGATGTATGTAGGGCCAGGCACAACATATAGCCGTTGGCCAAAATATAGTCTAGCTACCTCGACCATGATCTTTTAAGGTTGTCGGAAGGCCAGGCGTGAAAGGCTTGGAGATGCCGTTGCCGATTGTAGCTCTCGCCATTCCAGCGGGCAGCGAAGCTGAACCTGAAGGTGTGTGTGTGTGTGTGACCGCGGCGGGTTGGCGGTTCGGCCATGTCTAGGACTTCTTGGGACTTCTTGGGACTGAGGTTCTTGGTGTCTTTGGTCATCTGCTTGATCACCGGCCTCCAAGCGTTCTTGGGCGCTGGCTGCTCCAAAGTCTACTTGCTGGGCGATCAGAATGTTTGCTCAGCAGTCGCTTGAATGCAAGGCCGTTTGAGTCGTGCTTTTTGAGCTTAGAGAGAAGCCTGTGTTCACTGCAGGTTCTCTCAATCTTTCAGATCTTCTTGAAGACTTTTGGCTCCTCGCACGGAGAGCCAAGTTTGCATCACGGCGCTTCACAATGTTGATGTGGGTGTACTGCCAATTTGCGGATTCACTTCGGAGACAAGGCCATGTGAGCTCAGGTTTCAATGAGCCGTTCGCTGACACCTGCGTGGACCGAAATTTGATGACCTGCAAAGTTATCCGCGACGCGACGGCCCGTACTGCGCTGGTGGCGACGCTTGGCACGCACTTGGAAGGTTCCGATCGCTGTGCCGATGGCTTTTCTCTTGGACACGTCCCGCTTGCAGGATCATTGGGGGCTTGCTGGCTTCCGCGCGGGCCTTAAGTTGTTCGAGTGCTCACCCGTCCCAGACTCAATCTGGGAGGGTGTGTTTGTGTCGGACGGAACGCTCCGCCAACGCACCCAGACACCCATGGACGTGTGATCGAAGCAACATCAAGCATTCACCTGGTTTCCAGGCAGTCGCTGAGGTGTTTTCCTTCCAGATGCTGCTGGACTCTGCCACCAAGCATGAGCGCGCGAGATGCATCCGAGTCATGCAGGAGGAGGGGTTGATGAAGGAAGAGCCGCCTGGATGAAAGGGTGAGATTGGGCTTATGTTACTTTGGCTCGTGATTGATCAACGTTTCTTGGAGTGGGGCACTCGAACCTTCAGCAGGTTTCTGACATTGCGGGAGTCTGCTGGGTGGACTGCCACATACCAAGGTGAGTGATTCGAGCATCGGATTTTGCAAGATCTCTGGCCAGTGGGCTCACGTAAATGTGCCGCTCCGTGGTTAAAAAAAAAGCCAAACTGTGGCTGTTTGGGCTGGGATTGAGTCTGTGACATTCTTTGCGCACTTCCGCGACTTGGCTTTTGGCTCTAGTCAACAAGTACCAGACAGCCCATGGAGCATTGAGAATCGAACCCTAGACCAGACCCCCAAAGCCAGAACCCTGAGCAGTCAGCAGCTGAGGCTCACACCCAAGTTGAAAAGGCGCTCAAGCAAGTCGTGTCTTTGGTTTCTTGGTTGTGCTTTCGTTTGGTCTTGCTTTTGCTTTGGTTTGGCGTTTTTAGCTTATGGCCGGGACCTCGGCCCCTGGCCAGGGCCCCAAATTTCAGAGCGTCGCTGGCTCGCGCCGGCGAAGCGAGCGCGTCAGGGCCGCAGCTCCCGCGGCCGACGAAGGGAATCACCAAAGCGATCATCTCTGCGGCGAGCAGACCCACGGCTTTGGACTCCAGGCGCCTCGCTCGAAGGTTCCGCACAGGGACACGAAGGAAGGCAAGCGGACCAACGGGAGGAAACGGAAACTCCGAGGATTTTTTTCAGCACCTGAATGAATCAAGTCCCATCAGCTCGGCTGTATCTCCGAGAAAACTAGGAAAAAGGGTCCAGCTCAAAGAGATCGTGGAACCGAAATCCTCGCGCATCAAGAATGGGAGGGTGAAATTCCAACAAACTGTTTGTCGTCATCACAAGAAGCCAAAATTGGTTGTAGTCTCCCTCCGATTCAGGAAAGAAACAAACAGGGCGAGAGGGCAACGTTTCAACATGCAGGCACCGACCAAAGCCGCTCATTGACATTGAGGGCACGACGCTGATCTCTCATGTGCTGCGCCAATTGTACAGGCGCGTCGCTTGGTTTGATGGCTTTTTGGCATGAAAACACTGATATTACACTGGACGCATTTCGGTTTGGGGGCATTTCCTAAGGATGTAATCCTAGGGAATAGTGCACCAGCCCTTAGATTGGTGCTGCCTCGGAGTCGCCTGCGTGCCAGGGGTGGTATCACCCACATCGTGTTTGTGGTGTCACACAACGGCAGGGGACCTAGTGCCTAGGTACCTGGTGGCATGCGTGTCTATCCCTCATTGGGGATGTGAATTGGTGGTTGGATTTGCTTGTGTTCACCCACCAGAAAGGTGGGTTCCACAGCACTCAAGAGTTCGGCACAAAGTGAAGCGAGCCTCACTGATTGCATGGGTTGCCCGATTTTCCGGTTTGTGTTTTCTGGTTTGTGTTTTTTTGGTCAGACCCAAATGCCATCAGCCAGGTGCCGCCATCATCGAGGAGCTGGAGAGGTGCCGGGGGAACCTGCGGAACCTGGAGCTCGAGGCGTGGAAGCAGGGGCCCTTTTGGCAGAAATCCGCAACTCGGCCCATCCCTCCCAAGCCCATTGCCCCATCAAGACTTATGCTTGAGCTACACATCGGCCCCTTGGCTCGGTTTCTCCTCTTTGCATTTTGTACACTTCCAGTGTACATGTGTGGAGATTTGAAGGGCGGATTTCCATTTGGACGGGTGGCCAGGTGGTTGACCTTGGGAAAGACTACGCAGGTGCGAGCTCGGAGCTGGACCTTCCCTGTTCTTTGACACTTTTTCCTTTTGCCATCTTAGGACATTTCAACATGTCCTTTGGATAGTTTACCAGCTTGCTTCAACCATCTTCTCCTCACCTCAAGGCCTATTTTTTTCAGATAGCTGAAAGCTACAGGGGTTCCAACTTCTAATAAGGAGGGGACATTGATTTGCGAGATTGATGGGGGGCTAGGGGCGTGCAGTTTGGGTTGCTGGTGTTTGGGGCGCTGTTGGAGGTGCTGGTGAGATTAACGGCTGCGTGCTAGCGGGCATGCAGGTGATGGTGCGGGCGCATTTTTGCAAGATTGATGGTAGGGTGCAAGGAAACAGTTTGGCGTGGTGGTGGTGGTGGTGGTGGTGGTGGTGGTGGTGGTGGTGGGATGTTGTTTGGGGTGCTGTGTAAGGTGCTGGTGATGGCGCGGGTGCATTTTCTCGAGATTGACGGCTGGCTGCTTTGGGGGTGCTGTTTGGGGGGACGGATGCGGGTGCATTTTTGCGACAGGGGGCTGTTTGGGACGCTCTTCGGGAGGTGCTGTTGGAGGTGCTGGTGTACAATCTTCGGCACGGTTTTCGCTATCTGGGGTCTATGCTGGTGTATATATATATATATATTAATATATATATATATACATATATTTAGTTGCCATGGGGTTCACGTAGAGGCTTCTACGCGGTGTCCTTGCTGAAAGCCTGGGAATGCTGTGCGACGGACCTGGTGCTGATCGCCCGGCGCCCGGAGGTTCCCCATGCATCCCCAAAATGCTGGGTTGGGGGGTGGGGGGACCAAATATGAATAACCATGGGGCATAACCTATGGCTCCATTGAGTGGATGAACATATATTTGCCACCTATTTTGATGTTTGGCAGGGGTACAGGGTGTTGACCCACACAGCCATATTATGGGTGGATTGCTGATACCATTGTGCCACATATTGTATGTGCAGGCGGGTGGATAGGTGGGTGGTTGGTATGTGGAATCAATTTGATGCTCGTGCTTCATTGTTTGAAAGCTCGTATTACGTAAAAGAGGAAACCAGGATTCCACAACACACACACTCGCGCGCACACACACACACACCAGTCACTGTGTAGTTTTTGCGAAGGACCAGTGCTTGATGTTGCCCATACAGACAAGCGGATGCGGTGTTCTTGGATGGCTCCAAATGCCAAGAACGTAAGGCAACTGCCGATCACATCTTTGATGAGAGCTTGGTCGCTGACATTTGCAGAGTTCCGTACTGCAGCCACGATTGCGGGAGGTATGTTTTAAATCATATTGTCCCTCTCACAGGTCCAAAGATATTTGCCTTTTCTTGGGTGGCCGACACTTCCCACATTTCCCGGTTGGTTCAATTTGGCAGCACACCCGGGCGGTGCCCCCGAGCGCCAGGCTCTGCCCGAGGGAGCTCTGCGTTCTGGTGGACTTCTCTAGGGAGACCTGGACGGGTCTACCAGCGACCACGGTGGGGGTGCAGTGCTCCGAGGACCTGCACAAAGCCCGGGGCCCTACCGTTTTTTGGGAGACCGAAGCGAGGACGTTTCAAGGTATCCAACAGGTTTCAAGGTATTTCAAGAGTTCCATTCGGACTGGGGATCTCCTTGGCTTGGAAGCCGTTGCAACCAGGAATCTGGGAAAGTCAAGTGGGCTTTCGCGAGGTTTGTGAGCTTTCCAGAGCCTTGGGCGAGCCAATGGTGAAAGGCGCGCCCCGCGCCCCGCGCCCCGCGCCCCGCGCCCCGCGCCCCGCGCCCCGCGCCCCCCGCAGCTTGACACTGCGCGACCGGAGGCGTTCCGCGGCTCCCTTGCGTGGGAGTGGAGGCGCGCAATGGAGAGACCAGTCAGGACGTGGACTTGGGGGAATTCTCTGAGAGATTGCCCGTACCCATGAAGAAATTCTTAAGATTCGGAAACACAGATTGAGAGAGGCCTTTGTGCTAATTTTGCTTGAGCTCAACAGAGCAGCTTTCAGGCTGGGCTGTTTGCCTGCACCAGCTCAATTTTCGAGAGGCGCGCCAACTAGCGACTCGTGCCTCCATTGAATACGGACCAAAGTGAAGGCTCTCCACTTTGGCAAAGTCCGGCGAGTATTTCACCATCACAGATGCCATCCAGGACCATTCAGACAACGCAATGGCCATTGGAATGCAGATGCAATGTGCTGCAGGTATTGCAGGTATGGCAGTTGCATGAATGTGAGTTTGTTCAAATGGGGACATTACATCCCAAATTGGGTGTGTTTCCTTTGGTTTTCCTTTTTCTAGTCCCGTCCCACTTGGAATACACTGGGCCCCTGGCTTGACGCTGGCCCTAGGAGTTGGCTAGCGAAGGCCTGGTGTCCAGCATGCCCACCCGGGGCAGGTGGGGGGGGGGGCGACAGGGGCAGCTGGGCCCATGTTTCTTGAAGGAAGATGAGCTTTGATGATATGTTGATATGCATCAGCCTTTGGGGGACTCACTCATTTTCCCATGGCCTTGAAGGGTAGCAGCATATTTGCCGCAGGGTTTTGATGGTGCCAGGAATTGGCTGGCTATTGAGACCATTACCGAGCTGCAGGCGCGTGCTGCGACAATCGAATTGCCCAATGCATGGAGGACATCTTTCGGGTGAAAAATCGTGTGTCATCCGCTCGGCCGTTTTGGAGCGCGACGTACAAAGGGCAAGGCCCAGAACCCACTCACCAAGCCTGTCGGCAGCCCTAATAACGCAGGGAACCACAATTGACCCATGAATCCACATGGAAGAGACGCAGCCCCCCAGCCCACCTTAGCCAACACTCAAAAAAACAGCATCCTCATGGCGGATGGCATCCGGGACACAGGCAACTCGGCTGATGGCCCTGCTGGACTGATGTGCTGGCTGTGATTCCTGACGCTGGGGACCCTTTGGTGGTCGTCATGTGCATAGGGGTGGCCCACCAACCATTTTCAAGGATGTTGCCCACTAAGATTCATATCAGGGTTGGCTCACTGGCCAGTGTTTCCAGCGGCTCAGGCATCGTTTGTGCCGGGCCGCCACTGGACTTCTCCTTCAAGGAAACGCTCTCAGCACCTCTCGGCACCTACAAACTGGGGACTCAAATGCACTTCTGAGTTTCGGCCAGCTGTTTGGAGTCTTGTTTTTCCTTTTTTTTTGAATAGGGGACTGTCTGGCGCCGACGTGCGTCCCCGGAGCACCTGCGTATCAGAACTGTGCAACTTTCATCCGTTTTTTGGGCAAACCAAGCAAGCGTAAGTCCAAACCTTGGGGTTGAGGGCGACACCTTACACTGGACACATCTCTTTTGTTTTTAATATTTTTTTTTTCTTCTTTCCGCCAGGAGCTCCGGACCTGCGCGGAGGTGGAGACCGAGGAGCCGCGGAGCGGGGTAAAGCGGAGCGACCTCAAGGACCCCGAGGCGCAGCCGGGCCGTGGGGCCGTGGGGCCGTGGGGCCGGGCCGGGCCGTCCCGCTGGCACCCCCCGGTCCTCTAAGTAGCTTCGACTGCCATGAGCCAAAAAGGCAAACGCTTTTTTGGGGACGTTTGATGGGGAATGGTCGGGAAACCCAAGAATCGCGCGATTTTGGCGGCCTCAACCGTCCTTTGTAGGAGTATCTTTTCTGGAGGGAAGGTGCTTTGCACATGGTCGGTCGGTCGGAAGGGCTTAGAGATGATGTTTGGCTGAATCGGGGGACTTAGTGTGGTTTTCTTGCGGCCTTAGGGTGGGATTCGGGGCGACTTTCACAGTTGGCAGGTTTGCTTTGGGGTGTTTGGGGAGCGCGCCCCAACACCAATCTAGCAATACCGACCCTAAGCACACAAGAATGCACTCTACATCCCACCCAGATTCAGCCGAGCATCATCCCAAACCCTGCCTAAGCCAACCCTAAAGGAACACAATACGAACCACTCTCCACCATTAAGTTGTTTAAGATCAGAGCCTTGCCTTGAACCAACCTCATGGCCCCAAAAGGATGCGTTTTCGCCGTTTCTACTGTGGAAACGCTGGCTGGGTCTTGGGGACGAGCAAACGAGCAGGGGACGGCCAGACAAAGGGGGAGGGGCCAATTGGACTTTTTCTCTGATGGGTTTGAAACACCAAGGAGATGCCGCTCTGTTGAAGACACACACACACACACCATCAATCAGCGGAATCAATTATGAGGTTGTCCTGAAATAGGGGGGAGGTCCTCTCTCAGATTGTAGAGGGAGTAAAGGGAAATCTGTGCATCCCAGTTTCCAACCATGAGACTTACCTCCCTTTTCCAGACGGTCTTCCCAAACCCCTCTGGGAAAGAGGGCACTGGCCTGGGGATGCGTTTGGACGAGGCCCCACCGCGCGCGGAGACCGGCCTTGGCCTCAGGGCCTCGGGTAAAAAGCTTCCTGATTCGACTTGGAAGAACCTGCGCCCAAGACCACGATTCTTCGCATCCCGGTTTTTTGGTGCTGCTTTAAAATTTAGGCCCATGAATCGTTCCCCAAAGATTTCCTCGGGTGTTGGGGCGGTGTAACATGTGGCACTCCCGAGGAACCGCCAAGGCTGGGGCACGGGGTTTGTCGAAGCAGACAGCTGGCAGTTGACGTGATTTTCAGTTGTTGTGGGCGAAAGCAGCAGACAGCCCCGGTTGTTGGAAGTTGTCAGCGAGGAGGCTTTGGATCGGGCTGATGGGTGCTATTGAGGTGTCGCCTTTCTCAGGTTCGGGAAGCAAACAAATCCTGATAACCACCGGCAAGCAGGAGATCAGCAGATGCTGGCATAGAGCCCCAAACAGATTTGTACTTGGGTCTTTGCATTTCCCTTCGGCTGGGGCGATCTTTAAAAGATAGGAACCCTGTCAGCTGTGACACGATCAGGTCCTTCTCTCCCCCATTCCCAGCTCGCGACAGGAGATAGTGCAGCCGGTGGCTGGCAGCACCGCCTTGCGCCTCGCATTGCAGCCACCGTTTTCGGAGACGAAACCAAGCCCAGACTTCAGGACCTCCAAAGGTAGGGGCGCCTTGCCATTTGGATGCTCGACTGGCGTCGGCGGATCGGATTCGTACTTCGCGGGCGGCGCCTATGAGAGGTATGCTCAAAGGGGGGAAACCCTGTTTGCAGCCGGGTTTGAAGGGAAACCAACATGACACCAACCGGTGGGGGGACAAGTTCCCGCCCGCAACCTGCGGTTAGTGTTGCGAGGTCTCGGAAGCTGGTGATCCGAAAGCTGACCACCTGCGTGAAGTTGAACAACAACATGCTGGAGACGTTGACGCCCGGATGGCTTTGAAGGAGAGGTGACAAGTGCTTGTTTGATGTCAACAAAACGTTTGCCAGGACTTTAAACATTCCATCTTGCATTACTTGGCAGAATTGTCGGCCTTCTGTCTGTCGCGCTCGCCCAGCAATCCGGGTCGCAGAACATCAGCTGTTTGATTTGGGGTGGCCCAAGCTTGGCATCCCTATGCACATGTGCAACTCTACATTTGAATTGTTTGAGGTCAACAAGACAGGCGTTGTTACTTTCAATACATTTCACATCCCAGCCCAGCAACCCAGCAGTCCTGTCGGGGCATAGCGCTGGGTTTGTTTCCAAAAGTTTCCTGGATGTGCGAGGGGTATGTCTCAAGAGGAGGGACGCCTCTGACTAGCTTCCGCTTGGTTTCTCCTGAAAACACCAATGGAGCGGGTTCTCTTATTTGGGTGTGGCTCAAAATCAAGCAACTGGGGTTACGCGGGTTTTAGTCTACTTGTCCATTTGCCAGGGTTACATTTTTGGATCCCCAGTTTTGAGCCACGCCCACTTCGAGACATACAGAGTTGGTCAGCTTAGGACTGGACTGTTGCCAGCACTGGAGACGGCGCTGCCGTCGCCCATGCAAAACCTGCACTGGCTGGACGTGTCCTTCAACCAGCTGGCCACGGTGGATCTGGAGCTGCTGAAGTTTGTGAACCTCAAGGCAGGGCTCGGGTTGCGGGTTGATGGTAAGGACAATGGACACAGGGATCATTGGAGGTTTCGCATGGCAGGACCCTCCAAATGGCTGGGTTTTTCTTTTGGCTTCCCTTTGAACGATCCCAAAAGTAGGCCACCAGATTCGACTCATCTCCAGGGCCGAGCAATCCAGAATGCAAAGCGCCAATAAGGTTGCGTGGAATGAGAGACTCCAACACACTAAACGAATCTCCCAGAATCCTCCAACACACCGGAACCCCCACCGGTAGAGCCGGCGAAACCGGTTGGCGGAAGTTTCAAAATAGAAATATAGTTCTCTTTCTCTTTCTCTTTCCCTTTCCCTTTCTCTTCCTTTTCTGTCCCTTTCTGTCCCTTTCCCTTCTTTCTCTTTCTCTTTCTCTTTCTCTTTCTCTTTCTCATTCTATTCTGTGTCCTTTTCTCTTTCTCTGTCTCTTTCTCTTTCTCCTCTTGTTCTTTCCTGAATGCCTGTCTGTGGAGAAACTCTTTCGGGTAGGTCACATATCTCTGTTTCTCTTTCTTTTTCTAATTCTCTTGTTGTATCTATCTATCTATCTAATCTAATCTAATCTAATCTAATCTAATCTAATCTAAATATAGTCTAATCTAATCTAATCTATCTTATCATCTTATCTTATCTTCTCTTATATTATCTTATCTATCTATCGAAATCTCATCTAATCCAATCCAACCCAATCCAATCTAATCCAATCTAATCCAATCTAATCCAATCTAATCAAATCTAATCTACCTAATCTACCTACCTACCTACCTAACCTAAACCTAACCTAAACCTAACCTAACCTAACCTAACCTAACCTAACCGAACCGAACCGAACCGAACCGAACCGAACCTACCTACCTACCTACTACCTACCTACACATCTATCCATCTATCTATCCATACATCTATCTATTTGTCTATCTATCTAAGTACCCAATCTTCCTATCTATCTGATTCTCTATCTATGTATCGATCGATCGATTGATCTAATCTATTTTCATCTAATCTAATCTAATCTAATCTAAATCTATCTAATCTATCCATCTAATCTACCTACCTACCTACCTATCTACCTACTACCTACCTACCTACCCACCTACCTACAGACCTACCTACCTACCTACCTACCCACCTACCTACCTACCTACCTACCTACCTAATCTATTTTTCTATCTATCTATCTATCTATCTATCTATGTATCTATCTATCTATCTATCTATCTATCTATCTATCTATCTATCTATCTATCAATCATCTATCTACCTACCTACCTACCTACCTACCTACCTATCTATCTATCTATCTATCTATCTATCTATCTATCTATCTATCTATCTATCTATCTATCTATCTATCTATCTATCTATCTATGCACAAAGCACCGAGGCACTTTACCTGCATGGCAACTGCATCCAGAAGCTGGGCAGCGTGCAGAGACTGCAGAAGCTCCCAAAGCTGATCTCCCTGACGATGAACGGGAACCCGGTTCAGTCAACGAACATCTACCGCTCTTTGGCTGCACGTTGGTTGGCACAAGCTCCGTACATTTCTTGCCCACTTTCCATTTGACCAGATCCAGACACGGACAATCCTGCTTTTTCCGCAAACCCACACACAACCTGTTGATTTGAGCCTCTGACTTATTGGTCTATCAAGCAACATGTTGGCACTTGTTGGAAGAACACGGCTCTCCCAGGTTCAATAAATCAAGTCGGCCTTTGGTATGGTTCAATGAGGTTGAGCCTCCTGTATGGTGCGTTGGGTCTATAAAACAACAGTCGGTGAAAACATTGAGAGGGACCCAATTAAGGGAGCAATGGCTCACATGTCGAGACTCGACATGGACAGATCTGTGCCCATTTCAGGTGAGT
This sequence comes from Effrenium voratum, assembly GCA_963377175.1. Classification (NCBI taxonomy): domain Eukaryota; class Dinophyceae; order Suessiales; family Symbiodiniaceae; genus Effrenium; species Effrenium voratum. The sequence continues at coordinate 544,395 of CAUJNA010000624.1, read as the reverse complement.
TTCCTTTTGTGGCATCTGGCTGGGTTGGACATCGTGAGGCCTCAGCCAACTTGCGCAGGACAAAAAACATAACTTGAAAGCTTGAAAGTTGAGCCACTTGGAGCGGCCTAGATCCGAGAGGCACGTTCATCCTGGGGGTGCTGCCGCAGCTGAAGAGCCTGGACCACACCTCCGTCACCGAGGAGGAGGCGATGGGGGCGGCCGCCTGGTTCCGAGGCCTGGGAGTTGGCTTGGTTGGCTTGGGCATTTGCGGTGAAGACATGTCCGCAAACGACGCATCAGCCATCGATGGTTGTGTGGCTCATTTGGACGGTCTCTTTTTGTTGCTTGGGGTTGGTAGGTCAACTTGGGGATTTGAGACTGCCAGCGAAATTCAGCCCGTCTTTGCCCAGGGCACCTCCACAGAATGAAGGTCCGCAAGGCGGGGCGCGAACGCGGCCTAGTTCGAAAGAAGAAACGCCCACAATCTTGAAGCGGTCCTGAACCCGCCTTGGTTTTCTTGCCTTGAAACAATGTCGGCAAAGAACCGGCCAGGACGGTCTGTTGATCCGATCAGAGCCGTCAGGAGCGCATGGAGGAGGCCTCGCGCCTGGCGGATCTCGCCTGAGCCGTTTCGAGAGCGGCCTGAAGGCACATAGGCTGCAGGTCCTGTTTGGCAGGCAACTCCTTTTTGTGGTTGTTTTGAAGCGACCAAAACGGAAACCAGGCATTTTGAGGGATGATACCTCCCTCCCAACCATAAATGGATTCATTTTTCGGGCGTGCTTGGATTGTTGAACCGAATCTACTAGAATAGGGGCTTACGGAACCCTTTCATACAGATCCGGGTAGAAGTGCACCCGGGTTGTGCCAGCTCAGTCAGCTACAGTCAGTTACAGTCGCTCGCACTTGGCACCAATGGCTGTCAACACGGCGCCGGTGCACGATTTTCAAGCAACCCTCGTGGTGACATTGAGGAGCAGCAAGGTGGCGTTGACTCGGATGGCTTCAGTCAAAGTTCTGGGCTTTTCCATTCTAAGCTTAGGGTTTCTGGAGACTGTTGATTAGCCAGGCACATCGCAGAGGTGCGAATGATGCAACAGAGGTGAAACCTCTTGTTTTTGCACGCTCTAGGACCCTAGGAGTCGGCTCATAGCTGTAAGCACCCCTTCACAACTGAAGTGGGGCGGACAGATCAGGTCTGAATCCGAGTTCATGCTTGGTTCTGTCACATCCTAGACCGACCGGGCGAAGACCAAGCAATGCTTCGCGTCAAATGGCGCGCGCCCGTTGCCACGATCGACGCCTGTCAAGCGCCCGATCAGCGCCTGTCAAGCGCCTCAGGAGTCCCGATCCAGGCTGCAGGGCCGGGCGGACACTCCGGGTCACACGCCGTCGGGCCACTCGTTGAGCTGCCAGCCACGTAGGTGCCAAGCTGCGAGCTCTGGGGCCCCTGCAAGATCTGGGGCTGATTTTTCGGGAGTAGCCTTCTTGGGGATGGTTTAAAGGAAACTATCTCAGGGCGCGCCCTCTTAGGTCCTTGGAGGATCCGCTGCCGGCCATCTTCCTCGCGCGCCCCTGAAAGTGCTCTGGGTGGGGGCACGGCCAGCGATTGGCTGCAGGCGGAGGGCCCCATGTCCACCTGACAGAGCCTGCGTTGAACAGGCTTGACAAGAGCTTTGTCCAGTCTGCGAGAGTTAGATTTCCATGCTGGGGAAGCGCGGCCCCCCCGGAACTCGGAAGGCGGCCACAGCGTGTATGTGTGCCGCATGCTCGCGTTGGCCAGGCGAGGTTGAACCACTTGCTTAGATCCCATGTAGACTATGTCTTGCACGTTCACCGTGCCCTAGATGTCCAAAGGCCGCGGGACATATCCCGTAAGCAAGTTCTGGTGTTTGCCTTGGCAAAGGCCCTTGGTCTTCCCGACTTCCAAGGTGCTTCAAAGTCAAGCCCCTTTTTGTTGCAGAAAAATGAGGGCCTCGCCTTCCTAAGGTGCCAGCCTTGCGCGGTTGCACATTGGTTGTTCCGCACGTGTTGGCTTACACCCCGCAGTCGGGCTCGAGTATGAGGGGCCTACCCATCCGCGCAGGCAGGGTTGCATTGAATCGTTGGCCGACAGGGTTTGTTTGTCGGACGAAAGTCTTGCTGCATACGTCGTTCTCTCCCGACATCGCTTTCAGACCAGCCCTGAGGTTTAAGAGGCAACGTAAGGTGGCATCTTGTCAGGACTCCTTGCAGTTGTTTGGTGGCATTATGTGGCATTGCAAGCTTCTACTTCTGATTAGACAAGAAGTCAGATATTTGTCATTTGCCATCGCAGCGCGTATGTGCCATCGTGCTTCCACTTGGGCTTATGCATGTGACGCGCGTGGTCTAACACAGCTCAACTGGGTGTTGGGCAGCAATGGCTGAAATGGTAGTTTCTGCCTATGGCTTGTCTACAGCGTGCCAAGTCACCAAGGTTCCTCGGTACTTGGATCGTTTCCTTTGCCAGGCCTCAGCCATGCCCGGCTCCGGGTGCAAAGACTCGGCTGCGAGGCAGGGTTTGAATCGACTCGCGCCAAACATGTTTTGCATTCTAAGAAAAAGCAACACAAAAAATCAGCCGCCAAGCAGAAACACAAGAACAGCGCACAGCGTGTTTTGCTTTGCTGGCCTTGTCCTGTTGTGTCTTGGTGTGTTTTGTTTTGTTTTCTTCTTGCTTGTTTATGTGCTTGGTTGTTTGTTTGTTTGTTTGTTTGTTTGTTTGTTTGTTTGTTTGTTTGTTTGGTTGGTTGGTGCTGGCAATCTGAATGGTTGGTTATTGGCAAGGGTTGAGATTGTGAATTATTGCTTGTTTGATTGCACTGTGACACATTCATGTCGAAGGCACCGCAGCCAAAATGCTGGGCCAAATGTTCTCCCGAGGGATTGACGTCATGCCATGTTGTCTCCTCGACTTAAATGGCTGGTGAACTCCCTCAGCAAGGCAGCTCAAAGCTGTGTCCAACAGTGTGGCGTCACATCTGTCATCGACTCCAACGCTTGGGATTCCGAAGCACAGTTTCTTGATGCCTGCGCGGGAGAACATACGAACGAACCTGTGCTTTCTGAGCTACGGTCATTATGGGCTGCCGCCCAGGGCTCATGCGCAGCCGCCGTCAGACGAGCGGTCAGCACTTTTGCGGAGCACGAAGCACACGAACCTGCATCAGTAGACCATCGACCGGCGCCCAGCCAGTTGCTTGCGGGAGGACGCTGCGACAAGAAGTCAGACGTCGGCGCTGCAAAGCGACGTAGATTGCGGGCAGCTGAGCCCGAAGAAGCTTGCTTGCATATGAGCAGCTTGCAGCTTCGAGAAAAAGCTGCCGTGGAATCTGCGTGCAGTGACCTGTGGAAGCTGTTCTTGGAAGTGGGCGAAAGCGGATCTCAGTGGGGGGAATATGTCTCTCTCAGCCCCACTGACCAAGACAAGTTTGCCGCCATGTTTCTCGACAACATGTGTTTGGTTGCTGTCACAACACTTCAGTCTGCCCTGCGCGTGGTGCGACGATGGAAACGGCACTGCTGCGATTCCAACATATCATTGTGGAAGCCTTCTAGTGTCCACGTCGCGCTGTGGTTAGGGTCCCTTCGCGAACATGGGCCTACAGCCCCGCAAGGAGCGTACAACACTGAAGTGGCTAGAGAAAAAGCTCGGCATGTGCTTCCACTGCGGTCTGTCCCTTGTCCGGGACCAAGCCGGTGTGCTGCAGTCACACATTGAGGTGCAAGCCATGCCTCTACTATTGTCCGTCATTGTTGGCCTGGAATCGCTGTTGACAAGCCCGAATGAGGCTGTGAAGGCGCTGGCTTTGTCATGGTTGCTTCTCACCTTCGCATGTCTCCGCTTTGCCCACCTGCAACGGTCAACCATTCTGGAAGTGACGAGCAATGGCGTCATAGCACGGGCTTTTCTTGGCAAGCGCCGCGCTTTGGGCAGGCGCAGGCCTTTTGAGTGGAGGGCGCCCAGAAAAGGCGTCACCGAGGTGGACATTGGCAAGTCTGCGCGTGCTTTCCTCAGCCGTGCGTTTGCGGCCGGTTCGGGGCAAACCTTTTTCTTGCCAGACCTTCTGCCCAAACGTTGCACGCTGGAGTCCGCTACTGGTTTCGCTGGCAGGGGCATGTCGATTGGGCGTTTTACCCGCTTGAGCCAGCACATGTTCCAGCAAGCGCCATTTGCCATGTCAGAGATGGAAGCTTCGGCCTTGACATCGTGTTCTGCCAGACGTGTGTTGCCCACCATTGCTGAACTTGGGCGATTTGACCCTCATGAGCTGCTTCTGGTTGGGGGTTGGAAGGGCAAGCGGCACAGCCAAGAAGACTTGAGCATGCCCATGCGATACGCAGACCAGAAGGAGCACGCAGGCTTGGCAGTAAAAACGGAATTGGTTTGCGTCATGCGTCGTGTTTGTCAATGTGGTGCCCAAACAAGTGCATCCTGGGATAGGCTCAGCAACTTGTTTCCAGATCGCCAAGTGTCAAGACGGTTGGCAGCGGCCGCCTTGCAACAGAGTCTGGGCACGTTGGGCGTCTTCCCAGAGGAGCAATGTGATTCTGCCCAGGACATAGAGCAAAGTCCCACGTCATCCGCATCCAGCGATTCCGACTCCGACTCCTCTGAATCAGTGTCCACGGGCTCCACTGAACAAACAGACAGTTCAAATGTGCAGTGGGTCCTCAGCAAGGGCCGCAAAGGGCATTTACACTTGTGCCGGCCACTGCAACTGCAAGTCAAGAGGTGGCGCACTATGTGCAACCGTGGCCTCTGCACTCCTGACTTGGGCACTGGCCTTGAAGATGCCTTTAGCACCGGCAAAGCCTGGTCGCCACGATGTTACCAGACGCTTTCTGCCTAATACCGCCAGTATTGGAAGGATCTATGCGCCAACGGCGCTTAATCTTTCGACAGATCAATGGTGCCAGTTCTGTGGGAGCTGCAGTGATTCAGTTGCGTATTGCATGCTCTGAATCTGTGTCACTGCTGTGAGGCTTCCCGCACCATCTGTCAAAATAAGAGGGAAGCTTGCTGACTCGCGCATTTTGCAGTTCTGTCACAGCCAGCATGTTGAGCAATAATGCTGGCAATCTGAATGGTTGGTTATTGGCAAGGGTTGAGATTGTGAATTATTGCTTGTTTGATTGCACTGTGACACATTCATGTCGAAGGCACCGCAGCCAAAATGCTGGGCCAAATGTTCTCCCCCCCTCTTTTCGTTAACCGTTAACCCGTTTTCCCAACCCGAACATTGCCAATGAAGCGGATTGGCCTGGCCTTTGTGGCGGTCTCCGCGTATCAGTTGTTGCGGAACCAAACCCATCGCGGGTGGCAACAGCAGCGTCGAGTCTCAGTTGGTTCAAGCTCAGGTTTCACAAGTTTTCCTTTTAACATCATGACGACAATGAAAGAGGATCTGAAGTTGCTTCTGACACGCAACGGAGTGCACGCAGATGTAGTTGCCTGGCTGACGGCCAGCCCTCAAGATTGTCATGACATCAAGAATTTTGCAAATATAGTTGACGCTGCCAACCAGTTGAGCGCAGCAGTCCTGCAGCACACCAGCCAGAAAGACAATATCGGCCAACTGGCGCGGCTTAAGCAAGCTTGGAAAGAGGCCGAGGGCATCAACCAGTTGGACAAAGCTGAAGCGGATTGCCCAAGGAATCGCGGAAGACTCCTTGGACGAAGCGCTTGACCCGGAGACTCGCAAATCAAAGTACGCAACCTTTCAGAGCTTCTACCAGTGGACTCTGAAGTCCCGTGAGATGGTGTGTGACCCTCTTTGGTCGCATAGTTCGGGAGTTCGAGGCAGGGCAACCAACCATGTTTGCTGTCTTGCGAACGCAAAGCCTTGCCACCTCCCAACGCTCCCAGCCAACAAAGAAGCATCGCATTTCCGATTCAGTTTTACTCAATGTCTTGCAAGATGATGAAGATGGGCCCACAGAGGACGCAGAGAAGCTCCGAACCTACTTTGCATGCTTCCGCACGTTGGGCACAGGCTGGGCAGTTGCAGGTTGCTTTGACATCTCGTACGAAGGTAAGATGGTCAAATTCTGCCACTGGCAGCAAGTGTGCACCTACGTCAGCAACCTAGAAAGCAAAGCCTGGAGTGCAATTGACAAATTTCCGGAGGACCTAGTGCTCCATACATGTCCGACACTGAAGAAAAGATCAGGGCCACCGCCATTGAGCGGTGCCGCAGCGATAAGGTGGAACGACGCCAGAGGCTGCCCTGGCCGCAATTGCACCAAAGGCAAGGCCCATGTCTGTGACGTGTTGCTGCTGACTGGTGCGGTGTGCGCCAGTCCGTCCCACACCAGAAATTAGCATGACCCGAACAGGCACGGGCAGGTCATGCCCTTTGCCAAATCTTGACTACCTCGGGTCCGCCTTGCCTGCTGGCTCCGCAGGCAAGGTTGCAGACCGTAGGAGCTTCATATTGATTGAGCTTTCTGGTCGTGCCATGCCTTTTGCAGCTTGCGCAGCCGTGGTGTGCGCAGAAGACATGTTTTTCTCTTCAACCACGGCTGACGAGCGGTTTTTGGCTGGCTCGCATTTTCCCCACAGTTCCGATATAGGTCCCATCGAACACATCCATGAAGACGCATTGAGAAGCATTTTGCTCCGTCATCCAAGCAAGTCAGTCATCGTGACTTGTGGTGTGCCTAACATGCCGGATCGCCTGTTGCGCGAAGCTTGCAGGATCATCAACCTGATGTTGCAAATTGAAAGCCACCAGGCCTTTTGGATGCTTGGGGGCCTGACACGCGGCGGTGCGGCGGATGTCGGGCAGTTGCTGCCCGCCGCGCAGGTCTTTGCCTTACAGGTAGCTGGCGACAACCCTTTCAGCTCCCACAGCCGATGGTGTGTGGCGCGAAATAGGTTCAGGCTTGTGGTGTGCTCATTGCCAGCGCCAGCCTTTGCTGAGCACCTGTTGTCTGGATGGGCCCCGGCCTGGGGCAATATGTCGCGACAACAAGCTTTACTAACTCAGGCTGTAGTGTGCGCTCGAACTGGCCGCCGGCGGGGTCTTGTCGCCCAAGAGCTGGAACTTCTCCATGGTTATAGCGCAGCCCGTACTGCCTTGCTGCTGCAGGAAGCTGCGCCCGGTGATGCTGCGGACAGGAACCTTGTGGAGTCCCGAAGAGCCTCGGCTGTGACAAGCGCCTTGCCTGTGACCGTTGCTGCGCTTGTTCTTCAAGGGTTGGAAACAGACGCAGCAATGACGCTTGTGCCGCGCCAGTCTGTTGATGGCAACACCAAGTTCATGGATGCCTGTGACTCTTGGGATGCAAGCATGCCGTGTGGCAACATTGCCTTCCAGCTACGCACGCTGTGCCCATACTTGTTGGACCGCAACGAACGTGGCCTATCAAGCCACAAAATTTTGGGGCCAGACTGGGCTGACACGCATGCCTGCCAGGCTGCTCGGCTGGCTAGCGGTGTGCAGCAAAAGGCGGACGGGTTCGCAGCCAGTCAGCAGCGCCTGCTACCCTACGGCCTGCCGCCTGAGACGGCCGAGGCGCTGTCGTCGCCGCTAGAAACACCGGTGCCGTTGGCGGATGACTTAGACTAGGCGGTGGGAAACTGTGGTTGCCCAAGGAATACATATTCGCGCTTGGCGGCAGAAGCAGTGGCGCTTGTTGAGCCAGCACGTGCGCCGCCTTCAGCCCTTGGCCAGCCACCTTGAAGCTGGGCGGTCTGCTTCTTCACACCGAGTCAGCGCGCGCCTCTCTCCGGCTTCTCTGGCAGCCTTGCGCTACAGCATATGTTGGCCTGATGTGCACGCGGCTGCAGCAATTTGCCAAGGTGTTGAAATTGTAGGTGAGCTCCCGTCATTTGGCATTTACCGAAAAATGCAGCAGCCCACCCCTGCTTCTCACTCGTGCTTTAGCACGCTGGACAACTAGCGGTGGCTTCAAGACTTGTTGCAGGGCCCTCTGCAGGAGGTGCGTGTCGTTTGGGAGAAGTCAGAAACTGAAAGGCAATTAGGCATTCTGGAAGGCTTCTATGACCCAGAGGATTTGCATCGTCGCTTTGGAGCGTACGAGTGGCGGCCCATGATTCGGTTTGCGATTTGGCAAGAAAGCCACAAAGCTTACAGATGTATTGACAACGCCAAGGCTAGCGAGCACAACCTCTGCACAAGCGTGGAGGAACGCATACACACAACTTCTGTTGACATGGGCATTGCTGTGTGTCAAAGATTCAGGCGCCTCATCAGCCAACCGCTGGAGGGGCCTCTGGCGCTTCACGCGGCTACCAAGGACATGAAGCGGGCGTACCGGCAAGTGCCAGTTAAGTGTTCTCACCTTCGCTATTCAGTTATTGCCTTGTGGCATCCATTCCAACACAAGTGGGTTTTCGGCATTTTGCATGGACTTGCTTTCGGGCTGCTTTCTGCAGTGTTGCAATTTAACCGGTTTCCGGCTTTGCTTGTTGCCATCGCCCGGCGCTGGCTGGCCATACCAGTCATCAATTTCTTTGATGATTTCAAAATCACGGAGCCTGTGTTTGCCAAGGCCTCATGCGGGCTGTACTTTGACAAGCTTGCAAACCTCCTCGGGTGGCTTTTTGACCCAGAAAAAGACAAGCAGTTCCAAACCACCGCCAAGTTCTTGCATGGCCTGGAGACTTATTTCCCTCCAGAGAGGGAAGGCGACGTCAAAAACAAGCTCAGCAGGGCTATTGCAATTCAGAAGCTTGAGCCAAAGGAAGCCCGGTCCTTGAGTGGAAAACTAGCACACATGGCCCACTTCTACCTCGGTCGAGTCGGAAGAGGGCAAATCCACGCAGTCTTCGAGCAAGGCTTGGGGAAGACCGCCAAGGTGTCGCCCAGGTTGTTGCGGAACCTCCAGTTCCACCTAGCGCTCTTAGATTTGAAACCATACCGACAGGTGTCCCTGCTTCCGGGTCGCTTGAACAGGCGAACTGTGTACACCGCCAGCGCCGCCTCGGATACTGCCTGTTGTCCAAGTGTCTTGGCTCGTCCTTGACACCGCTGCCGGTGTGGCCGAAGGGGGCTTTGCGATTGTGCCGGATGCTGTTCTGCATTCCTTCCAACAAAGATCCACGTACATTGCCCAGGGCGAAGCTTTCGGGCCCTTGTTGGCTGCCCACTTTCACACAGATTTGTTGGCGCAGGCTCACAACATTTTCTTCATTGAGAATCTTGGTGTGCTCTCTGCCTTGATTACGGGACATGCCCGGATTGCAGATTTTGGGGCTGTGATCCATGCCTTCCATTTGAGCATGGGGCAGCTGCATTCCACGTGCTGGTTTGAGCATGTCGAGTCACTTGCAAATCCAGCCGACGGCGGTTCTCGAGTGGGAGCAGCGTGCCCGCTGGCCCGGAAGCTGGGCGTGCGCATGCAATTGCGCGAGTTTCCAAAATGGCTTCCGGATGTTCTCAATGCGAGCCCTACGGAATGGTTGTCGTATCTCCGAACTTGCAAAACCGATTGATCCATTGTTTACCTCGCTGTCCCATGCGACTCGTATTGCTGAGTCAGCATCTGGAGAACTCGACTTGCTGTCAGCATGGCGATGGCGGCCAAGAAGGCCGACAAAGACCAGTGTGCCGCGGTAACAGCATACCGCGTGCCTGGGAGCTGCAGTGATTCAGTTGCATATTGCATGCTCTGAATCTGTGTCACTGCTGTGAGGCTTCCCGCACCATCTGTCAAAATAAGAGGGAAGCTTGCTGACTCGCGCGCATGTTGAGCAATAATTGGTTGGTTGGTTGTTTGTTTGCCTGTTTGCTTTTTTGTTTGTTTGTTTGTTTGTTTGTTTGTTTGTTTGTTCGTTTGTTTGTTTGTTTGTTTGTTGGTTGCCTTTGTTTTGTCCGTCTGCCTGCCTGCCTGCCTGCCTGCCTGCCTGCCTGCCTGCCTGTCTGCCTGTCTGGTTGTCTGTCTGTTTGTTTGCCTGCCCGCCGTCTGTTTGTTGTCTGTCTGTCCGTGTGGGCCGAATCTGGAGGAGTTAATGTCCGCGTACTTTTGTGCAATGGTTCTGTGTGGATGAAGAGTGGGCTGAAGAGGTGGTTGCGTGTTTGCATTTGACGCGAGAAAGAGACAATGACAGTGGCTAACGGGAGTACATTTGCAACCACAAAAAGGCTTGAGTAGATTCCTTTAGCGGTTTCGGGTTGCGACCCCAATGCACATGGGTTCTATTTTGAGGGTATCCTTCCCTTTTTGGGTTGTTTCAAAGGGAAAGCAAAGGGAAGCCACCGCAAGCCTGGAGGTGACTCGCCCGTGGGCCGGATTTGACTTGGCCTGAGCCTGCCGATGCATTGCATCGAGATGCCACAAGCAGAATCTGCGTATTCTTGGGTAGACTCCTGTAATGCCAAGTTTTGATTGTGACTCGGTTGAAGCCAAGCTGAAGCAAGGCACGATGTTTCTCTGACAACCCGAACTTCGATGTCTTCCAGAAGCTCAAGGATCCCCCTCAGGCGGGCTGGAAACAGGGAGCATCTGCTTCTCGATTTGGTCAATACCCGACTCCCAGGTTGGGGTATGGTTGGGAAGGGGTTCTACTTCCTGATTGGGAGGGGGGGTGGGTCATTGAGCCTCGATAACCATGGCACTAACAAAGCCAATGGGTTTTGAGAGCTTGGCGGTCTTTTCCTGAAGCTCCAGGAAGGTGGCGCTGGCAAGCGCAAGCCCTCCGACAAGGCAAGGAGTTGGCGTTTATCATCAGCGTGACGATGTGACGATTTGCGTGAGAGGTGCGTCCAGTGGATCGAGATATTAGAGGTGAAGCCAAAAGATCTTGTCGCGTTCAGTCGTCACCCTATTTTCTTACCTCTTTCGAAAGTGGAGAGTCGCCACTTTCGTCACCTTGACCAAGCTTAGAGCCTGAAATTCTGAAAGCTTTCAGTCCTCGCCATGGGAGAAGCAGAACCCGCGTCGCGGGTTGGCATCTTCAACTCCAGCTGCCTGTGCGGGGGCCAGGCGCCTTAACTCGAAAATGCCGACCTGGGTGGGGGGGGGGACCCATGGTGGATGGCCTTGTTGGGTTTCCTGCAAAACCATAAGACAGGGGACCCTCAAAAAAAGGCAACCACCACTCAACATTGGATGACTTTGCATGCGATGCAAACAGATAATCTGCAATAGATCATGTGTGATTCTCCTGGCGTTCGATGTCACCAACTGGGCAGACACCGCGCAAGTTCCGAACTCCCAAAGCTCAAGCTGGAGCCTTAAGAAAGACCGCCTTCTTTTGCACCGTGGGTTTCTGGAAAATATCAATTAAGTTGTTCTTTTGATTTGACCCAATCTTTGCGACTTTCTTGAGAGGCCTTTGGGTTCTTGGTGGGGGGAGGTTGAGGGGGGTGTTGGGGGAAGGCCGGATTTCGGATTTTCCACTCCCTTTTTGGTAGCAAAGCGCAATTTGAGGTGCTGCACTTCCACGTGGTGCGGCTGCAGGGCTCGGTTTTGATGTGGGTGGGGTCGCAGCTGAAGGGGCTGGAGGACCTGCAAGTGGCAACCCCTACGCGCTTCGACCCCATGCCCACGGTGGCGTCCCTGCGGGGGGAGACGGAGGGCAACGGGAGCCAGCTGGCCCAGAAGCTTTCCCGCCGCTTCCAGGAGCCGGAGCGGGCAACCCCGCGCGTTGGTGTGTGTGTGTGTGTGTCGTTTTTTGGGGTGGGGGGTTCGGAGGGGGGATTGTTGGAGTGTCTCGGAACGCTGGACAGCCTTGTGACTAAGTATTTCAAGGGAGACGAAAAGGAACTAAATAGCTGGATGGAGTCTTCCATTGTGAGCATCGCGAGCATCGTGAGCATCATGAGTTGTTTGTTTGTGTGTGTGTGCGTGTCTTTGAGTTGGCACCGTTTTGAGCTTGATCGTTGCGAATAGCAAAGGAAAGGAAACACGCACGCACACACGCACACACACACACACACATCTTCAAAACAGGGGACTCTGGCAGTGCATTTTCTGTTCTTTTTTCTACCTGTGTAGATTGTGTGTTTCAGTTGTTCTTGAGGGATGTGTGTCAATTTCTGTCTTTTCTGCTGTTCTATTGCATTCCAGCGTTTCCACAAAAACTCGATAACCCCCCGCCCCCTCCGAAAAAGAAGGCAACCCCCAGTTGGATCAGCAGTGCCCAAAAACCTCGAGACAACCAAAAGTACCAATACCAAACTTGACAGCAAAAATAAACTAGGCTCTCACTGTGCCAAGAGTTCTGGGAGAATGTGTCTTTTTGGGTTTGTTTTTGTTTTTCCAGTATTGTTTTGTTTTTGCTTTTTCTTATTCTTTCTTTTGCCGTTGGGCAGGGCTGATCCGTTGCATGTGTTTTGTTGACAGGCATTCCTACTGAAAGTTCCAGTTTAAAATGGACATTTGTGTTGAATTAATTGTGTTTGAATGCTGACTGATTTGCAAATGATAGTCTATAGGAACGGACATCCTGTGTAATATGTAATATGTAAATTGTAATTTGAAACATAATAAGTCTTAGTTAAGTTCTGAATTTGATTGTATATAATATATATATATATATATAGATTTTATATATACATATTGTAATTGGATTTCCTTGTCAACTTCTATCTAAGCCCGAATTGAATTGTGCCGTTCTATTTGGCAAGCAATTTCTATCTAAATCATAAACTAATGGTATAATTTCCATAATAGGAGTCGGAAGCCGTATTTCTGTACTGAGTTCTATCTGAATTCTATTTAGATTCTGAGTTTCAAAGAGCGGCCGTTGGTGGAGATGAACATGTAGCATGAAAACCGCTACAACACACTGTGCATTGCTGTGTTTCTGCTTATGAAATTATACTTGGCCTCCTTATCTAATTCTGTTCAAAATGTAGCTGCCTTTAAACGAATTTAATCAGGACGGAATCCAATCAGGATTTCTATTTCAACTAAGAACTCAAATCTATATTTGTTCTATTTCAATTCAAACTTTACACACGATTTCCTTTCCAACATATTTTTCTTTACAAATGACTCAGCATTTAAGCACAACATTACAGACTTGCATGCACAAGCAGACCACACCATAGCAAACAGTGAGCTGCCACAGTCCCCTGCCCTCCACAGCTTTTGGGCGCCCTATTTTGATACCTACCCATGCGTGAATTTCTATTCCAAAGGTCCCTGATTGAAACGACTCATACTCATGTGGCTGGGTGATGACTGATGGTTCTTGATGCTTCTTAAACTATGTGTTCGAACTTCACCACACGAAGCTCATGGTTGAAGAGCTGTGATGAGTGGAGGTAGTGACTCACCGAGTAGGCAAGGTTGGGGTGTCCCTGGCATTGCGCCTCGGGCTTATTTCCCTGAGTGTTCGGGTTCGGGTAGGTCCCAGTCTTCCTCAGCTTCAACCTGGAGGCAGAGCCCGAGGCAATGCTAGCGGTGCAGAAGGAGAGCACCCGCCTCCTCAGCGAGATCTTGGGCCCACCGGGCCCACCTGAGGCAGCCCCGGCCTAGCCAAAGGTCGGGAGGTTTTGCAGCCAAAGGCAGCTGCGGGAAGAAAACAGATGGTGGACGCTGGAGGGCTTGCATGGACCTGCCTGATGAAGTGTTCGAAGTGGCAGTGAAGAGCCATTCCACAGGTCTTGCGGCTGGTGGATGAGATCATGTCCCTGACATTGATCGAGGTCGGAGTGCACTGCGAATGATCAGGGCTCTCGGTTCCAACCACCGGCATGGCATCACGGTTTAGAACACCTGAGGGCAGCCCCGGGTCTACACTCAAGCATGTCAGACACTCGTTCGGACGTGCAAGGCAGCGGACCTTTGCGATCTGTGTCAGGAGCTGGGCTCAGCTAGCTCAACTTGATGTTCCATTCAGAAGTGGTTCTAACGCCTAAGGACTTTTGGTCGTTGAGTTTCCTGCCCCTTCCAGCTTTAGACTCCATAGGAGAAGCTGGCCCCTGGAAATGGAGCGCCCATCCCTGGACGGATGCCGCCAGGGCTCTGAGAGTCGGGACTGCCACGATATCCTTAGCCTAGGGACGTCCCCTTAATGAGTCATTTGGATGGCCGACTGCGCATTGGAATTCCAATTCGGCTGAGCGGCTTCCGGGCAGTGAGGTTCCCGCATCCTATGGGAATGTTCCCCGGCATGCCCATGCCGGGCGCCGCTCGGCCGCAAGTGAACAACTCAGTAGGACGCTGGGAACTTGGCAATTGGCTCAAAGGCTTGAAGGGTGTGGGAAACTCAAGTGCGCAACGCTTGGGTGGGCCGACCATTTCGGTGGTATCGAGTTTGCGCGTAGGCTCATATCCGTCTCTGGTGATAATCTTGTCGGTTCACAGTGCTGCCCATGTCAATCTCAGCTAAGGCTATGCCAATGGCTGCACCGGCACAGGCGCAGCCTCAGGCGCTCGGGCAAACATGTCACCTGGATCGCCAGTTGCTGTTTTTCTCCATGCACTGTACCCCCAAAACCAGCAACAGTGACTGAAAGAAGCAGCAACTTGGCTATCTAGGCAGATTGTTTGGAGATTGGGGCCTTCTAAACGGGACTTTTAAAGGGGAAGCACCGAACTTGGACGCGTTTCGGTCTCCAGGCGCAGGCGCAGGCACCTGCAGAGGCGCCCGCCGAGGAGGCGCCGGCAGAGGAGCGCGCAAAAGAGTCGACTTCGGCTTCTTTGAATCTTCTGTGTCTCTTTCTTTTGAAAGTTGGTAGGAGGTGAAGAAAGAGGAGAAGAAGAAGGATGTTTACACCATCAAGCTGGCGCCGTTCTTGGTCTGTGGCCGCGCTGGCTCACTGTTGCCCTGTGTGTTTTGCACTGGCTTCAGCCCAGTTGAGCTTCGAAGCTGCGAAGAAGATCAACGTCGTGAAGGAGGCCGCCTTGAGAGGAACCGTGTGCCCGGCGTCTTCTTTGGCCTTGCAGGTGCGGGCCATTACGAGCATCGGCCTGAAAGAGGCGAAGGCTCGACATCGACTCTCGGTAGTTCCATTGGTACCATCGATGTTTCGGCAGGAGCTTGTGGAGAGTGCACCCAAAGTGGCCGGGCGCCTGTTGTGCTGCGTTCCATGCAAATCTGCACCAGCCACCGGCCACGTGATGAGCACAACACGGCCATGCGTTTGAAGAACTTGGCAAACGGCCTGTCGGCCGGTGCCTTCTCACAGGTCAAGAAGGGGGTCCCTGCAGCCGATGCAGAGGCTGGCCTGCGATTGGTGTCTGAGCGAGAGTCTGTCGCAAAGTTGGGAAGCCCCTGAACATCGGCGTTTCCCTCTAACTTCCCTTTAACATCGGATCCAGTCCTCGCCAACAAGCAGATGTGTCTTGGATGAGCGTTGCAGGCCCTGCGAGACAAGCTGGTGGCAGTGGGCGCAGAGGCGCGCGAGTCAGGCTGCTTGAAAGCTGTGAAGCCGACGCTTGGCCAGGTTGCCCTGGAGTGAGTTGCCAACTTTCCTTCGGCCTGCGCCAAAACTTTCAAGGGACCGCGAGCGACAATTTCCCCTTTGCAGCCCCCTTGGTTTTCACTGGCGCGGCCTTCATCTGGATGCCGACGGATTCCGAGCGAGGGCAAAAGAGGCTTCCAGACAGTTTCCAGGGCTCGCAGCTTGTTCAGAGTTCAGCCTCGCCTCTTCCGGTGCCGCTTTTAACAGCCAAAGAGTCGAACGGGGCACAAGTGCGGACTCGAGATGGAAGAGAAGTGTGAGATTGATGGAGAGCGCCTGGGCAAGATTCTCCGTTCGGACATGGACTTGCGATCATTTGCAGGGCTCGCTCTTTTTCTTCACCCTCCAAGCTGGTTGTTTTAATCATTCCTTTTCTTAACCCATAAACGCTGTTTTGGAACCCTCTACAGGAACCTTGTTTTTCTACCCCCCAGGAATCCTTTCGATCCCTCACCTTGGTCTTTCACCCGCCACCTTGTGCTTTTCACCATCGACCTTGGTTTTGACCCTTCCTTTTCACCCCCAATCTTTATGTTTTAAACTCTGTTTAGGCCTTCTTTTTCCTGTCTGCTTGGTCGAGCTTTTGCTGCTTGAAAACCTCATGACGCAGAATAGGGATGAGTTCTCGAGGCACCTTTGCCTAATTGGAGTCGGCTTGTCCAGCCAAAGCCTAGCAAGATCTATATGACCAGCCCTCACCCTAACCTCAACCCAAACCAACTCTAGGCCCACTCCAACCTAAACCACTCTAAACCACCCTAAACCACCCTAAGCTTAGCCCAACCCCAATCCTAGCCACCCCAAACCAACCCTAAACCGAGCCATGCACATGCCCTCAACCATCCCGAAGCTACACCTATACCAGCCCTAAACCAACCTCAAACCTGCCCCTAAACACGCCCTAAACAAAGCCCCCTAAGCAACCCCTAAGCCAACCCCAAACCTTCGGAGCTTCCAATTTGGAACTTGTGGATTTACAGGTCCCAGGATCATTTTGGAACGTGCAGGTTCTTACTCGTGCATCCTTACCAGATGAGCTGACAATTGCTGCGCCTGCCACGAAATCCAATTTTAACACACTTACCACTCAAGAGGTAGCGCGGGACTGTGGCGCCAGAATGTCTTTTCGACCGATTTTGCCAAACTTCAAGCTCACCACAACGAGCCGATTGTATGACAAAAAATGCCACTCGCGCAGACGCTTGCCCACACATTTCAAGGAAGACACCTCAAAACGGTCCCTGGAAGCAAACGCGCAATCTTCCAAAACACAGCGCAGCGAGATGGCACGCAGCGCCGCACAAACTACGATTTACGCACAGACACAATCAGAGCATATTTGCGCAATCCAGGCAAATCGCACATTCCCAGCCTTCCCCAACGGCACAGCCTTATTCCCATGTTGTGGACGGTTGCGAAAGGTTGCGAACCCTGCCGCAACAAGTCGCGAGCACGACCTTCACCCCCATACTCCGACTTATAAACGGGAACCGTTCGCTACGCATCTGGGAGAAAATAACTGTTGGACAAATAGTTTGGAGGGAGGGAACGGGCTTCCCTTGTTTGCAAGTGACCTTGCCTTTTCAGGCCTGTTTGACTATTGAGCAGATGGTTGTTGCATCGGCATATGGTAAGTATTTTCAGTCCTTTTTTTTTTGATTTGCCCCGGCCACCAAACAAAGAAAACCCTGCCTCTCTTTCGCTTTCGTTCTGTTGGGCACCCCGTCGACTTGTCTCATCGGAAGAGCAGCGGCAGAGAACCAATGACAATGTCTTGCCAAATCAACACCCAACAGCTCGCCGGGACCTGCGTTGAGAAAGCATTGTCGTTAATGTTTCTCCCGCCCTGAGGTTCTACGAAATTGTTGAAGGCGAAGAGCCAGAGGGATGGCTTTCAGGGATAAAAAAAAAGCTGCAGGGTTTGAAGATCAAGGCGGGCAACTGCATCCCGGCTGCCACTGGCACTCAGTTTCCCCTTTTGTTGGGCAAGTCAATCAATCGAAGGAAAGGGGATGCTACTTTTTCGAACATAGCAATCTGGGCTGAGGCATTGGCACCATATGGAAGCAGCTTGTGATCTTGTTTGTCACCTTCTCTGTGGCCTGGTCGATCCCTCTAGCAGTGTTCATGGTGCTGGGGAGGACGGTGGGCTTCGTGGACCCGTTTTTCGCCGCGGTGGCTTCTCTCGTGTATGCTGATCCTAGGCGCGAAGACATATCGCGCATGTGGGACAGAATTCGATGCCGTTTGGGAGTCTAATTCAAGCCAAGGGCTGCCAGGCATGAGCAGTAAATATGGTGGTCAAAAAGAGGCATCACACAGCAGGCGTCAAACAGGGATGATGCGAACCCCGCACAGTCGTCGTCGCCAGCCGGCTTACCTCCTGAGCCCAAAGATCGCTGCTAGAGGCTGAAACCAACTTAAACGCGACCGTCCGACTAGCCTACTACGACCGAAAGCCATTCGAATGGGCGCCGCGACTGGCCGACGGCGATATTAACTGGGTGTTGTTTTGGCAACGCAAATATTTGTCTGAGTGGTGCAATGATATCAGTTTTTTTTGATGATGTAGTTTGTGCCACTTGTGTGATATTTCGAAGAGCCAGCGCCTCAGAAGTGGCTTTCGACACTTAACGTATTTTCTGTTGCCGGCGACTCGCCCCGTAGGGAGATGTACTTGCAGCACCGCATGACGGCGTTGGAGGGGTGGATCCTGAGCAACATCCTCTTCCTTCAGCGCCGCATGTTAATCGCCATTGCGGGGCCCATCTTCGCCGTGGCGATTATATATAAGAGCAAGGCCTTGGCCGACCGGCAGCTGCGCCGTTGCTTTGCTTAGTTGGCTTGCCCACAATGTCGCGTTGCATCTTTGCTTGCAGATTGCAGGGGGCCTGGTTGCGACAGGGCTTGACAGACTTGAGCCAATTTCTTGAGAGATGCAACTCCAATCGTATTAGCCCCGTGGATTTTTGAATCGCTGCAGCTGTTGGAGTTTTCGCTTTTGGGGATAACACCCATACGCAGTTACACAATCTAGGAAACTAACACGTGCCAAAGTCAAAGAATAAACCATAGTTTATGGTGGTTTGACGTGATCGGGCAAAAGTCGGTGCTCCAAGCTCTGAAAAGGTCCAAGCTTGCTTTGGAACTCTATTCATCTATTCGACTTGCTGGGTTGCAAAGAACAACCTCCGGTTTTGGGTGTGCCGGGGGACTACGAGCGCCAAGACACGGAGATGCGCCCCATTGCAGTTTGACCAGGGTAAAGCCACATTTTGGGAGCGCTGGACTTGATGCGTTGCAGAGCAAGTTCCGTTCTTTTGGTGGTTTGGACGGGGCTTCGATTCCAAATGCCACCGTCGCTAGTAAGCAGGGTCTATTTTGCTTTCTTGCCTACTTGGCATCTCTGAGTCTTGCTGGCTTGTTTTGATGGTTGTTGGCGGTCGAAGTTCGCAACCTCAGCTTTTCAACTCAACTCGTCAGGATATGCCTTCCCCAACTAACAGTCCCTCATTGTGGGAAAGGTACCACGGACCCGATCAGGATTGGCCGAAAAGGGTCTCAACCATGGGAAAGAAGCGCTACTCTCTGGCAGGAAAGGGTCTGCCCATGCCAACCACTGCGGCGCACAACTACTGAAGCACAGGCTGGAGATGCCTCCGGAACTCCACTTGGAAACTGTGGAATTGGACGCCACCGCGCGTCACCAAAACTGTTCCGCCTGGGGCTTCAGACAGGGCTCTTCACCGCGCCGCTGCAACCAAACTCTGCAGACGCTTCCTGCCACTCAAAGGCTCCAGGAACCAAGAGCTCGCAACTTCCTGCAGCATTGCAGAGGCTGCAGCATCACCCAACCGCCGGAGGAGTGTCCGGGTATGCTCCCGCGGAGCGGGTCCTTCGCGCAGGCCTTCCACGTCCGCACCGCAGCCCGGGCCCCAACCGCCCCGCCCCCGGATGCCCCAACGCTTCCCTGCCCAGTAGTCACTGCCAGCCCCCCATGTCTGTCCTGGGAAGAAGTCCCGCCTTCTCGCCCTCGGTGTGCCGCGATGGCAAGCACTGACCGCAGGCGAGCACGGTTCTTTGGTCTAACGCTCGAGCTCCACTGTGAGTTCCGTCGTGTTTTCTTGGTTCATAGACTCATAGGTGCCGTTGTCAGTCCTCTTGGTTGAAAATTAACCTGCGCCGTATATGTTCAATGCACACCCAGTTGGATGTGCGGGCAGCCAGTTGCAACTTACGTTGGGTCTTTGCCTTTTTCTTCGCCCCTCCCCCGCTTTTACCAAAAGCATATCTGACGTTTGGGTTGCCGCTTGGTTGGAGCGGTGACGTAGGGCTGCTTTGTGGCCGTTGTTGTTTTGCTTGATGGGGTCCGCGTGCATGCTCCTAGCGTTTCTGTCGCATTCTAGATCCACGTGAGGCTTGCCATGCAATCGCAATCTCTCCCCGGTTTAGTGCGTGCGCGCGCGCGCGGGCAGTGGGTCGCTTAGGCGTCGCGCGAATGGTTCGCTTAGGGATCGCGCAAATGGATCGCTCCGGGATCGCTTTTTGCAGAAGGCTTATCGCGCATGCATGCGTGTTGATATGTTTTCCTGGCGATGTATGTTTATATACGCGCATGCGCGAGCAGGAATGCGCTTGTTTGTGCTTGTTGGCGTGTATATCGCATGACATATGTGACGTGTATGTTTCATGACATATGTTACTATGTATGCTGGCGAGTCCATGTATGTGGTTGTGTGCATGCGTGTTGAAATGTCAGTGGCGGACCCTTCCATTTTTCAGAGGTCGTATGTGGGTCCTGTTTTGGTTAGATGGTTGCGATCCTGTTAAGCACGACCCCCAATGAAACCAAACAAGACCACATGTGATGCGGTATCATCCCCCCACCCAACCCCCCCCCCCCCAAAGCCATGTTATTTTGTAATCCGGTAGAAGAGTTGAGCGGATATGCTTATCATCCCACCCAGCCCCCCGCCCCAGAACCATGTTATTTTGTAATCCGGTAAAAGAGCAGGCTGGTCTGCAGCAGTTGAGCGGGTGTGCCTATCATGCCCCCCACCCAAGCCCCCCCCCCCCAGAACGATGTTGTTTTGTACTCCGGTAAAAGAGCAGGCTGGTCTGCAGCAGTTGAGCGGGTGTGCTTGTCATGCCCCCCCCCCCGGCCCCACCCTGTTACTTTGTAATCCGGTAAAGGAGCAGGCTGGTCAGCAGTTGAGCGGGTGTGCTTATCATACCAACCCCCCCCCCCCCCTCCCCAGAGCCATGTTACTTTGTAATCCGCTTCCCCCCCACCCCCTCCCCAGAGCCATGTTACTTTGTAATCCGGTAAAGGAGCAGGCTGGTCTGCAGCAGTTGAGCGGGTGTGCTTATCATTGCCCCCCCCCCCACCCCCTCCCCAGAGCCATGTTACTTTGTAATCCGGTAAAGGAGCAGGCTGGTCTGCAGCTGTTGAGCGGGTGTGCTTATCATCCCCCCCCACCCCCTCCCCAGAGCCATGTTACTTTGTAATCCGGTAAAGGAGCAGGCTGGTCTGCAGCTGTTGAGCGAGGGTAAAGGAGCAGGCTGGTCTGCAGCAGTTGAGCGGGTGCGCTTATCATACCAACCACCCCCACCCCCTCCCCAGAGCCATGCTACTTCGTAATCCGGTAAAGGAGCAGGCTGGTCTGCAGCAGTTGAGCGGGTGTGCTTATCATCCCCCCCCCGCCCCTCCCTCCCCAGAGCCATGTTACTTTGTAATCCGGTAAAGGAGCAGGCTGGTCTGCAGCAGTTGAGCGGGTGTGCTGTCATCACCCCCCCCCCACCCCCTCCCAGAGCCATGTTACTTTGTAATCCGGTAAAGGAGCAGGCTGGTCTGCAGCAGTTGAGCGGGTGTGCTTATCATACCATGAGGGCAACCAAACAATGTTGTACATCGTTTCCAGAAGGAGGTATATTAAATCAGTGTGCGCTAAAAAGCGGTCTTTGAAAAACATACGAGTATCTCTATAAAGCCGTAACGAGGTGTTGTGCAGTGTCTGTGTGTCAAAAACAGCCTGGGATAACCCCCCCCCACCCCCTCCCCAGAGCCATGTTACTTTGTAATCCGGTAAAGGAGCAGGCTGGTCTGCAGCTGTTGAGCGGGTGTGCTTATCATCCCCCCCCCACCCCCTCCCCAGAGCCATGTTACTTTGTAATCCGGTAAAGGAGCAGGCTGGTCTGCAGCTGTTGAGCGAGGGTAAAGGAGCAGGCTGGTCTGCAGCAGTTGAGCGGGTGCGCTTATCATACCAACCCCCCCCCACCCCCTCCCCAGAGCCATGTTACTTCGTAATCCGGTAAAGGAGCAGGCTGGTCTCCCAGAGCCATTTTACTTTGTAATCCGGTAAAGGAGCCGGCTGGCCTGCAGCTGTTGAGCGGGTGTGCTTATCATCCCCCCCCCCCACCCCCTCCCCAGAGCCATGTTACTTTGTAATCCGGTAAAGGAGCAGGCTGGTCTGCAGCAGTTGAGCGGGTGTGCTTGTCATACCAACCCCCCCCCGCCCCCTCCCCAGAGCCATGTTACTTTGTAATCCGGTAAAGGAGCAGGCTGGTCTGCAGCTGTTGAGCGGGTGTGCTTATCATCCCCCCCCCCCACCCCCTCCCCAGATACTTTGTAATCCGGTAAAGGAGCAGGCTGGTCTGCAGCAGTTGAGCGGGTGTGCTTATCATACCAACCCCCCCCCCTCCCCACCTCCGTCATCAATGAATGTGATCCCTAAGTGATCCGTGAATGTGATCCTCAAGTGAGCGTGTATCCCTAAGTGACCGTGATCCCTAAGTGAACCGTTTGAGCGATCCCTAAGTGACCTGTTTGCCCGCGCGGGCCCCTGGGTCCTGAACGCAGTTTAGCAGATGCATCACGGGAAACATGTTCTTGTGTTTGGTTTTTGGTTCCCGGGGTGACCTTGTTTCAACTCGCTTGAGTGTCTTGAGGCTTACAGTTCCGGGACTATTGGAATCAGGCGTGGCAGACGCTGCAAGGCCTACAAATTAATACGTGGATCTTCATGTTGGCGCAACAGCTGGTAAACTCCTTTGCCTACTTGAGCCTCGCGCCTCTGGCGTCTTGGTTTAGTTGAGTGACTCAGTTCTTGCTTAGCATTTGCTCAGAAGGTTTGGCTTGGTGGCTTTGGTTGTTGGCTGGTTGGTCGGTCGGTTGGTTGGACACTGTTTTAAGCCGGTTTGCAGTGCAAGGCAGGATCTCCATTTTGCATGGTGCAGTAGTGCCACGTAGTGGCCGGTGTTTAGGATCAGGGTGGCTTCGGCGGGTTAAAATGAGTTTTGGTTGTTTTGAAGTGCTTCTGCTTGGCTGCGGGTTGCCAAGGGGCCGTGCCAAGGGGTGTTGAATTGGGTGATTTCGAGACTTGCTGGGATCCACAGAGGATCAGACCATAGGCTCATCAAAGCCTTGGCCGTGCTATAGACAAGTGCATAGGGTCGCGGTTTGCCAGTCTTGAATCCAAGGGTAGAAGTACATATCTTGGCTTCCCTGGTTTCCAACCCGCTTTATAAGTGATATATATATATATATATAATATACCCCTTTTGGGGAGAGGGGTATGAGCGTCAGCAGGCCTTTTGGGTTCATTTGCCCAAGGGGGTATGTAAAAGGGGCATGTACAAGCACCTTGGATTGAAGGTACGGTTGATTCTCGATCGCGATCAGAGCAGGCAGGGGGCGGGGAGGGGCAAGTGCAGACTTCAGGGAAACTTCAAACGTGGCCACCCGAAGGGAAACCAACCCCACGAGTCCACAGCGTCCAGCAAAAGGGGGTTGGCAGAATTTGGGCAAAGGGGTGAATATAATGGATT
The DNA here is from genome assembly GCA_963377175.1 of Effrenium voratum. Lineage (NCBI taxonomy): Eukaryota > Dinophyceae > Suessiales > Symbiodiniaceae > Effrenium > Effrenium voratum. The sequence continues at coordinate 521,179 of CAUJNA010000624.1, read as the reverse complement.
GCCCGCATTGCAGCACCATTTGTTCAGAACGCCTAGCAATTGAACAACATCCCAAGCTGCCTTCGCCCTGAGTTCACAGGTTGGGCATTGCCATGCTGATAGTCTCGGGTCTGGGCCTGACGACTGGTCTGTGCACGATGGGCTGCTGGCTGGACGTCTCTTGGGTCGACCTATGCAGCATCAAGAGCATGACCAACACGATCGTGATCGGCGTGCACTTCTTCCTGCCTCACTATCTTGCCTTAGGTCGGCAGAGCTACAGTGAAATCATCCTCCTCATCCACATCTTTCTGCTGGTGCTTCAGTTTGATTCCAAGATCCAACTCGTTGAGGGTGAGGAATGGAATGCCGTGGTCACGGGGCATTCGCTCTTCATTTTCTTTGTGGCTATTATGTTTCGTGAAGCCATCTGGGTCGATCTTACTACCTTTGCCGCATTTGCACAGGCGGAACATCGAACATAAGTGGGCAATTCGCAGCCATCCCCAACAGGATGCCAGCACTGAACATGAAGTCTGGGTGTCATCTAGAGTCTAGAGTAGAGTCTGAGTCATGACTCTTGAATTCTCTCTGCAGACGCGCAGCTGGACTGAAAGAAGGACTCCTGCTTGGGTTTCGAAGCACGGGGTCAAAGAGGTTCCAGTTTCCATGGTTCGCAGATTGTTCAGCGTTGCCTTTGGCTCGACAGCGTAGCGGGCAAGAGGCGAAGGAAGACACGGAGAAACGGAGACATGACCGACTCCCCGAAGCGTCATCGCGGACCAAGTGAGACCGAGCCCCAGAGCGAGCCCCTGCCCAACGATTTCAAGGAAAAGGTGGTCGACAGTGTGCCAGTCGAGGTGGTGCTGGCGAACGGAGTTCAGGTGGAAAAGAGTGACTTTGGCTTTGGCACGTGCCTGGGCCTTATGTTGCGTACACCCTCCCAGCCCAATTTTGCCGCATTGCCAGATCCTTCCTGGCCAAGCAGTTTGAAGCTCGGGCAGTTGCACTCAATCCATGTCAGAGGTTGTTTCCTCCTTCATGCATACTTCCAAAGGCTAGCAGATGAGGATTGCAGTCTCGTTTCTGCAGTGGAGGGGTCCTTTGTTTGACAACCAACACCAAACGGATGTGTGTCTCTTGCCGGGGCGGGGAGTCAGCCTGGCACCTGGAGTCTTCTCAGCCTCAAGGCCCATGTTTCCGTAGGGTGACGGCTCAAGCCGGAGCCACGTAGATCTGCCCTGTCTCGAGCCTCTCTTGGACCTCTCGACACTGGACTCTGTGGACTCCCTCCACACTTTCGACCCATTTTCGACCCTTTTAACCCTCTTCACTCCGCTGCCCACCGTGTTTCACTGGGCGTTTGTTCTTCACCGACCTGTTCCCTGACTTCCTTTTTCCTTTGGCTCTTGAGTGCACAAGAGCTTAGGTGGCTGCTGGTGGAGGAGGAGGAGAAGATCAAGGGCTGTCTGTGCGAGCTGCTGGTCTTCTCCTGCTGCCTCCTGGCGGGGCTGGTGACGCTGCCGGGCCTGGCGGCGCTGCTGGGGCTGACGCTGGGCTCCTCGGAGGCCGTGCTGGTGGCGCTGGGCTGCCTGCTTGGCACCTCCGCCAGGCGGGGGGAAGTTCCTGGAGCGAAGGGGCCCACAGCGGGAAGAGAGCGGCTTGGGTTTTGGTTGGTTGGTTGGTTGGTTGGTTGGTTGGTTGGTTGGTTGGTTGGTTGGTTGGTTGGTTGGTTGGTTGGTTGGTTGGTTGGTTGGTTGGTTGGTTGGTTGGTTGGTTGTTTGGTTGGTTGGTTGGTTGGTTGGTTGGTTGGTTGGTTGGGTTTGTTTGTTTGTTGTGTTGGGTTGGTTGGTTGGTTGGTTGGTTGGTTGGTTGGTTGGTTGGTTGGTTGGTTGGTTGGTTGGTTGGTTGGTTGGTTGGTTGGTTGGGTTTGTTTGTTTGTTTGTTTGTTTGTTTGTTGGGTTGGTTGGTTGGTTGGCTGGTTGGTTGGTTGGTTGGTTGGTTGGTTGGTTGGTTGGTTGGTTGGTTGGTTGGTTGGTTGGTTGGTTGGGTGTGTGTGTGTGTGTGTGTTTGTTTTTTTGCATGCGTGTGTGTTTTTTTTGTGTGTGTGTGCGCGCGTGTGTGTGTGGGTGGGTGGGTGGGTGGGTGGGTGGGTGGGTGGGTGGGTGGGTGGGTGGGTGGGTGGGTGGGTGGGTGATGTTGAGCAGATGAGAGTTTGGCTTGTGTTTGTCCGTTTTTTTTGGGGGGTTTTCAAGACATAGACATCCATTTGCAACTGCCTCACAAATGTGCATATCTACCAATCATTGTTATGTCCCGTAAAAAACCAAGCAAGAACAATCACATATCCGCTTATACTCGGGGGGGGGGTCAAAGTTTGTGCACCCTTTCTTGAACCTCCATCGAAGGAAGCACTTGCTTAACTTGGGATCGCCTTTGGTGTTGAAAGGGAGGTCTTGCTTCCGCTCTTGCTTCCGCTCACGACCCAAGCTCCCAAGCCAAAAACCCCAGCGTGCGGATTTATGGGAAGTTGCCATTTGTTGAGTTTGTTGCATGAAAGATGCTGTTGCGGAGTCGGATGAAGTGTTGCAGACATCTTTTGATGCTCTTTTCCTTGCTGGTTTGAACGAGTCTCAGAGTCAGCATGTTCCTACCTCGTCAGTGCCTCTTCGGTTCGACACCTTCCAATCTCTGGAAGCTCACTTTCATGGAGCACAAAACCGGCGGCTTAGGGTTGAACAGTCTTCAGCCTCCCAGAAGCCCCTTTGATTTCGCTTGCTTGGGCAGCTTCGCTTTTCAGGGTGATGACGCTGCAGCATCGCTTGATGGCGATGCTGTCCTGGCTCTTGCAGTTCCTCCTCTTTCGCCAAGGGCGCATGATGCCCGCCGTTGCGCTGCCCTTAATCTCCGCGGGGATTATATACGTCAACAGGGAGCGGAGCAGTTGCTTGGCCAACTTCGAGACCTTTCTGAGCCGTCCGTGTTTCTTCGCCCCTTGCTTCGTGCTTATTCTGCCCCCAAACCGAAATAGCTGCACGCCAGCGGTTTTTGGTCTCTGAGGCTTGATGGCGGCGGATTGGGTGAATCTCATGGAGAACATGAATTGGGTCATGGGCGTCTTCAACCTCACCAGCCCCCTTGAGAAGATCGGCCAGGAGGCGCAGAAGCTGGTGGCCTCCGTCTTCATCTTCCAGGCTTCGTCTGGTTTGGGAAGGGGCACAGGCGGCTTTCGCCATTTCAACGAAAAGCGCAACGAAGAGGAAGAAGATCGTGCGTTTCCGTTGGTTTCCAAAGAAAGCACCCCGAAACAGAGACTTTGCGGGTTCCCCGTCGGTTGAAACTATCCCAAAGAAAGGGCGCCCAAGCACCTACTCGTGGAGACCGACTCATGCGGGTTGGGATGCATTCAAGTGTGGGTGATGGGTGTTGTGTTCCCCGCCATAAAGGTGAAGAACATGGGACGCCTGGATGGCTTCAGGTGGAAGTCGCATGGGAGTGACGCATGTAGCTCGGGTGAAACTGGGTTGTGAAGCTTCCAGCATCTAGTTCAGAATTCAGCAATGGCCTTTTTTGCACAGCAACTTCTTCTCCGAGGCCTTTCTGAATCCTTGAGCCCTTTGAATTAGTCAGAGGGCAGAAGTTTTCCTATGGTTCCGATTTGGTCCCCTGCTGAGGCAGTGTACAGGGTCACCGGTGCTGTCTACGCTCGCAGCAGCCGCCGGCCGGGGGGGGGGAATGGGGGCTTGTTGGGGAGGAGGCGGGAGGCGCGGCGATGGGTGCAGGATGTTTGGTGCCTGTGACCTCCCGTTGTCAAAGGGCATGTTGCTTCGGAGGCAGTTCCCCTACCTGGTGAACATCATGGGAGGCTTTGCGGGCCTGATGATCGGGTGGGTCACGCGAAACCTGTGGTTCAACATGGTGTCCCTGGCCGATCCATTCAGCCTCAAGAGCATTGTCAACGTGACTCTGATCGGCGTGCACTTCTTCCTTCCAGGCTATTATGCCCGCCGGGCCCTTCCAGCAAACCCGGGGGACGCCAGTCTAACTCTCCTCTTGATCCACTTCCTTCTTCTTGCGCTCATGTTCGATGAAAAGAGCCAGCTCGTGGACACGAGTGGGCAATGGAATGCTGTGGTCACGGGGCATCTGCTCTTTCTCAGCTTGCTGGCTTTCATGAGCCGTGACGCCATTTCCAATTATACCACTTGAGCTGCGGCATTGTACATATCCAAAGTCATGGCAATCGTAAAATACGGTTTTGTATGCAGCTGGCCAGATCTTCCAAATCTGGCTTTCAATTTGTGCACTTGTCCGACAGGAAGCAAGCATTGCAATTTCAAGTGCTGCAGAAGCAGTGTTCGAGATGAATCTGCAGCCGTCTTTGTGCTTCCCAAGAAAAGGGCTTTTTGCTGCTTGGGCTTTGAAGATTCCTTAACTTGAACCAAGTGTCATGCACGTGATGTGACTGCGCGTGGCTCGCAGAGCTACAGTAGAGTTGCACATGCTTGCAGAGGCGCGTGAATTAATGAGACATGGCCAGCGTTGAAACTATCCCAAAGAAAGGGGGCCCGAGCACCTACTCGTGGAGACCGATTCATGCGGGTTGGGATGCATTCAAGTGTGGGTGATGTTGCTTTCCCCGCCATAAAGGTGAAGAGCATGGACGCCTGGATGGCTTCAGGTGGAAGTCGCATGGGAGTGACGCATGTAGCTCGGGTGAAACTGGGTTGTGAAGCTTCCAGCATCTAGTTCAGAATTCAGCAATGGCCTTTTTTGCACAGCAACTTCTTCTCCGAGAGAGAGGCCTTTCTGAATCCTTGAGCCCTTTGAATTGGTCAGAGGGCAGAAGTTTACCTATGGTTCCGATTTGGTCCCCTGCTGAGGCAGTGTACAGGGTCACCGGTGCTGTCTACGCTCGCAGCAGCCGCCGGCTGGGGGGGGGGAATGGGGGCTTGTTGGGGAGGAGGCGGGAGGCGCGGCGATGGGTGCAGGATGTTTGGTGCCTGTGACCTCCCGTTGTCAAAGGGCATGTTGCTTCGGAGGCAGTTCCCCTACCTGGTGAACATCATGGGAGGCTTTGCGGGCCTGATGATCGGGTGGGTCACGCGAAACCTGTGGTTCAACATGGTGTCCCCGGCCGATCCATTCAGCCTCAAGAGCATTGTTAACGTGACTCTGATCGGCGTGCACTTCTTCCTTCCAGGCTATTCTGCCCGCCGGGCCCTTCCAGCAAACCCGGAGGACGCCAGTCTAGCTCTCCTCTTGATCCACTTCCTTCTTCTTGCGCTCATGTTCGATGAAAGAGCCAGCTCGTGGACACGAGTGGGCAATGGAATGCTGTGGTCACGGGGCATCTGCTCTTTCTCAGCTTGCTGGCTTTCATGAGCCGTGACGCCATTTCCAATTATACCACTTGAGCTGCGGCATTGTACATATCCAAAGTCATGGCAATCGTAAAATACGGTTTTGTATGCAGCTGGCCAGATCTTCCAAATCTGGCTTTCAATTTGTGCACTTGTCCGACAGGAAGCAAGCATTGCAATTTCAAGTGCTGCAGAAGCAGTGTTCGAGATGAATCTGCAGCCGTCTTTGTGCTTCCCAAGAAAAGGGTTTTTTGCTGCTTGGGCTTTGAAGATTCCTTAACTTGAACCAAGTGTCATGCACGTGATGTGAGTGCGCGTGGCTCGCAGAGCTACAGTAGAGTTGCACATGCTTGCAGAGGCGCGTGAATTAATGAGACATGGCCAGCGAGGGGAATCAGATGCCGGAGACGGCTGACACCGGACCAAGTCTTGGGTGGAAGGTTCGGCCATGGCTACGATGTGAGCTTCCAGGCCTGGCTTCCCCGGAGCTTCCCCGGAAGTGCGGGAAAACACAAAGGGGGGGAGAGATTCACTGGCTCTATCCGACTCTCCGAGGCAACAAGGATGAAGGCGGGACCTGCACGCTGCACGATGCTTTGGAGAAGGGCAGGGTGCTGGCAGGGCTCTCTGTTAAGAACCCATGGCTGGGGATTTGCATCCACAGCGCATCCGAACTAAGGTATAGCTTTGCATGTCTGACGCAGCTGGGCGCGGCTCAAGCCTGTCTCTGCCGCGCAGACAGGACACTTGAGGTTCCCTGTTCTCGCAAAGCCAGATTTCTGGCATCATTTTGGAGGGTGTCATCTTTGACTTGATCGCGTAGAAGATTTTTCAAATCCCCCCCCTTTGTGCCTCGAAGACGCTGGGTGTGGCGCAGTGGCGGCTTCTTTGGGGTACGGGGGGTACTTGGCGCGGTTTGGCGCCCGGGAATGGATCCGGCCGATTTGGGTTTGCCGCGGTGCCGGACCTCCGCGTGGAGTGAGATGCGGATGGGATTCCCAAGGAGCAGGCGGGTCAGGAGGCGATTGTGGAGACTCTCTCCGACGCCGACAAGATCGAGGTCGAGGCATCCTTTGCCTCGAGCAGATTAAAATGACCGAGCCGCAGGAGGATATGGAAGAGTGGCTGGCCATTGTTGAATCTGAGTTTGCTGCGAAAGTGCAGCCGATTGAAGCTGATCAGATGGCTGCTGCAGTGAAGATGAATGCTGGCTCTGCTGCACACCACCTGGTGGAGAAGCAGCATGAGAAGGATGCCGAGCAAGTCCTGCACAAAATCAACATTGGCAAGAATGCGGTGGACGACTTTGCCAAGGAAGTGGAACACTTGGCCACCATGTGCAATGCCGCTGGCGAGGCGGAAGCCTTGGGCATCCTGATGGAGGCTGCGCTGACGCTCCGGGATCACGATGGCAAACCCGGTATTGAGGCAGCCTGTTGAGGCAGAAACCATCGCGAGCAACTGGGTGGTCAAAAAGAAATGCGACACCCTTCAGACGGTTAGTTTCGTCTTAATTGCCTCGAGCTGAAACCGGTGTGAAGGGACGCCGGTGCTTCCTGTGGCCCTCAGTGTCTATAACATGACGAGTAAAGCATCTTTTAACGGACCTGCTCTGGTTTAAGCAGATTGGTCAGCGCAGGTCGCCTGATTTGGACTGAAAGCGGAGGCTCACTGTGATAGCTCCTTTCTGGAGCGGTGGCTTCAGGTGGTTATCCCACTTGCAGGAGCTGGAGTTCCACGCCAAGGCAGCCATGGCGTTGCACGACGAGTCCAACCGCCTTGGTCACCACGTGCGCCACTTGAAACAACACACGGACCACCAGGACGACGAGAAGAGCCGGCCCGGCATCTTCATGAACCACTCTTTGGTGAGCCTCGTGCATGCGAAGTCGCTCTACGTCGCCCATGGGTGATACCCGCGATGCGCACAGTGAGCGCGAGCACATGGCAACACACGAGCCGAGCCATTGGTCTTTACCCAACGAGGATGTCAAAGCCTAGTTTGGCTGCATTTGTACCCAGCGGAGACCTTCTCTGGTTTGTAAGGCGGTGCACGCTGATGCCCTGGCGCACTGGGGAATTGGAGGCCATGATCCAGGAGCATGCAGGAGATGGATCGCAGCCTGACTCCTTGGTGAACACCGCCGGGACGGCCCCGATCTCTGCGATTCAGAGCTATACGAATCACAGCCAAGAGGATTCCCATTGGCCCTTTGTGACAAGCCGCTCTCCTGCAAGGTATGCACTGGCCAAGGCCTTTGTGTCCCCCCCCCTTTGAGGTCTCTGTTGAAGCAGACACCCCGGCCACAGCTGGGGACTTGGCCAAGAACGTGTTGAATGTACTGAAATCGTATGTGCTTCAGTGTGAACTGCTGCGCTTGCATAGGGCTCAATCCTGGGGACTTCCTGAACTTCATCATCTCCCGGGCAGCTGCAACAACCCGCACGTGTTCTTTACCTTGGGCTGTCGGTGTGCTTCGGCAGCGGCTCCGCTTTAGAAATCTTCCAGAAGGATCAGATTTGTATGAGTCTCCCACCATCGAGTACTATCCCTTCACTGGCAACCATGACCCTGCGCCAGCACAAAGAACGATGCGGAGCTGATGCCAGCCTACAAAGTGTTCGGCAGATTCTATGGCCACAACCCAAGCTTGCGCCGTGGTGCACTACAAAACCTCAAACTGCCATTGGTCGCCAGACTTGGCTCAACGAGAGTGCAAGCAAAGGTTTAAGGCCCGTCGCTGGGAAGTCTACCTTCGAGTGAAGACTTACCACCCGTGGAGTTTCCGCATGAAAACCCGCTTTGAAAGGACTTGGACAATGAGCAGATTGCATTTATGTAAAGGCAACACTCACAACACGTGGGATGCTTCTAGATGACATGCGGCGCCGGATGGCACAAAAACGGCTCCATGCTTGGTGTCGTGTAGCTTAAAAAAAACCCTTGATGGAAAGCGGCAAAGGCAACAAGGTTGCGTGGACGATCGCAGGAAGCCGTGAACCAAGCCTACCTTCGACAGTCCGCGGCAAAAGTTGTGAAAAGTGCAATGACTGCAGTTGCATAAAAGTCAGTTACCGGAATTCCTTACGTTCAAATCTTACCAGGAGTACGCCCTACCCTTCCCTTCGAGCGGTTTCCTCACGTGCGATCCAGAACGATTGAGAACGGCTTGCGCGATTTGAAGTGCCTTGACTTGAGCGGTGCACTGCACATGGCTCTCGTGGCCCGGGCTATAGCGTTGCACATGCTAGAGGCACATGAAGTAATGAGACGTGGCCTAGGAGAGTATCTCGGAGCCAAGAAACCGCAAAGCATTTGATGCACATGCCGGAGACGGCTGACATTGGCGGGCCAAGTCTTAGCTGGAAGACTCGATCATGGCTACGATGTGAGCTCTCCAGGCCTGGCTTCATTGCCGGAGCTTCTTTGGAAGTCGGGAAGCGCAAATGGGAAGATTCAGTGGGCTCTATCTGAGTATCCGACAGAACCATCGGCAGTCTTTGGTAGTATTTGGGGCGCCCTGAGGGGTTAGCAGAATCAGCAAAAGACCGCAAAACCGCTAGGGGGCCTGAAAGCCGATAGGGGACTGCCCGACTTCCTTATGGCATTGAGTTTAGTGCAGGATTTTGTCCGCTCATCTGACTCGCCGAGGCAAGGATGAAGAAGGCAGGGACTTGCACAAAGCTGGGAGAAGGGCAGGGTGCTTGCAGGGCGATCTTTGAAAAGCCCAATTTCATCGCTATGACGCGGCTGTGAGGTGGTTCAAGCGGCTTTTGTTCCTGCCGCGCAGAGAGAACCCTTGCTGTCCCTTGTTTGAACCTCGGGGACTTGGGCTCCTACACTTCAGCTCCTCGCCAAGCCAAGCGAAGTGCGTTTGCTCCTCTCTTTTTTTTTCGCGCCGAGCCGCCCCGACGCGCCGGTGACCGGCGGAATTCGTAATTTGCGCCAGCGATGGAGAGTGTGCAGGTGAAAATTCACAGAGGCCATGGGGGCAAGGGGTGGGGTGGGGGGAAGTGGGACCGATGGGCCATGAACTTCTTTGTGCAGTCACCTCTTTTTACCTTTGCACGGCTGATCAAAAGCTAAATGCGCCCATTGCTGAACTCCAAGGGCATAGTGTTTACGGCAGCAATATTGTTTGTGGTACCAGTAGTCTGTTGCAATAGCATGTTCTCAGCGCCGAGCAACCAATGATTCCGTGTTACTTTCCGAACAGTGGCTAATACAATGGACACGGTTTGGAAGGGGATGATTATTTGTTAAAGAGGGTTGGCATGACTGAAAGTAGTGATGGTTTATCCTGAGCACTTCTGGGGCGGACATGGGGACGCAATCCCGAAAAAGGGGGAGGAACATGCGACGTGGATTTCCCATGAACAAACTGGGCTTCCCTGTATATCCATCCCATTTTGCCGTGCTGGAGGTATGTGGCCCGTTCAGTTTTGCTCGGAGGTGCTTGGGACCCTTTTTGCATCCCTTTTGCCCGTTTTCCCCTTCCGGCTGTTTTTGGGGGAGTAGTTTTTTGTGCGTTTGTCCCCTTCCGGCTGTTTTTCGGAGTGCTTTGGGCCCATTGGCCAGAACGGAGGGTTTCCTTGGGCCTCCAGGCCTGGATGGCGACACCCTGCAGCTGTCGCTGGTGCCGGAGATGAGCTTTGCCACGGTGGTGCAGCCGCTTGGCCCGAAGGGCTGGCTCAAGCTGGCAGGGCTCGTTTTGACTTGAAGCCAAGGTCCGCTTTTTCGCGGGAGAAATGGGACTGTGCGGAGGAAGCCGAAGATTGCTCCCTCTACTTCAGATCTTGAAAGCCAAAAGGGGTTTACTATGCAAGGACAAAACAAGCGCAGACTCTATCTCTCTCTCTATCTCTCTCTGTCTCTCCCTCTCTCTCTCTCTCTCTCTATCTCTCTCTCTCTCTCTCTTTCTCTCTCTCTCTCTCTCTCTCTCTCTCTCTCTCTCTCTCTCTCTCTCTCTCTCTCTCTCTCTCTCCCTCACACACACGCGCACGCATGTGCTTTTACACATGTTTGCGCGCTTTAGACACCTTGTCACTCAGTCCTATTTCCAAATATGCAACCAGGTATCCTCAAGCTCCGGGTAGGTGCTGCTGCAATAGAATCTGCCACATCAGTTCAAAGCCAGAACGGACAAAAGGCTGCCAACATGGCTGTCCCCCAGTTCCGGCAAGGGTTTCAGCTACCTCCAACACCCCCAATTATCAGATCGCCACATATCGCCACAATCTAAGTACATGTGTATTTCTCTTAGAGGCAGCGGTTGCTGTGGTTTGTGGAACTTCGCGCCCAATATTCAGGCAGCTGCTGGAACAGATGTCTGCGGAGCCCAGCCTCAGCGCCGTGCTGTCGGCAGAGGGGCTGCGGATCGAAAGCACGGGGGATCTACTGGAGTTCCAGAGCGGCCGAGCTGAAGTCGATCGCCCTCTTTTGAAGTCGACAATGCGGGAAGGCCCTCAATCGGAAGGGTGCAAAGATGGACCCCCATAAATTTCTGTCCAAAGGGTCCCAGTGAAGCTTCATACCCATTTGAGGGTTCCAAGCCCTTGTTTAGTATTGGGTTTAGCTGTCAAGTGCCCTGTTTGAGAAAGAGGGAGGGTCAGGTGTGTTGGCCTGCTTCAGGTTGGGACTTGCCATGAATCGAAGACATGAATTTGACGTTTGAGTAGCAGCGTCCCAGTGATGAGAAGTCCCAGCTGGCTCTTTCGCAGGCAGCTTTAAGGACCAACCTGGAGTCCTTTTGAACAACCATGAATCCTCCACACATGAACCACCCTCTGGTGAAAACAAATTCTTAGACAGGCAATTCTTTGTTGTTTTCTTTATGCACTTTTTGCCCCGGGGCTCCAAGGCAAGGGCAGCCTCATCTTCGCCACTCTGGTGCGACCGGTGGAGAAGATGTCCCTGAGCCAGGCTGGGTTGCCTGACCTGCAGCCCGGAAGCTTGGATTCTGTTTGATGTGGGCAATTCAGGGGGTCAATTTGTGGAAACCGTTCCCAGACCCACCGAGCTGTCGCCAGGGTCGCTTGGGTCAGTTTGACTCTTGCGACCCATTGTCAACATACGAGGCATGCTAGCCGCATTTCATGCGTCAGTAGAGTTGGATGGCCCCGCGCAACGGTCGGGTTTGGTCTCTGAACACTCCGCCAGCAAAGTAAGTCAGAGGTTTCACCTAGCACGTGCTCGGAAAGCAGAAAACATGCGTGTCTGAAGATCCAGGTTCCGTTTGAGGCTTGGACCGCTCCTCAGTGTGTCTACCATTTCTTGCTTGTTCTCAGCATGACGTGTGGTTGAATAACCTGAACAACGATTCTTGGAGAAAGGATCCGTCTATGGTCGGATGCGGGTCATTTAACCGCATTCCATTTTCTGAAAGCCCTTCAGTCTGCAGTTTTTCGTATGATCATGTTGTATATGAAAGGACATCTCTTTGCTTGCCAGATTTTGGATGTGATTTTGTTTCTGGAGTGGGCCTCCCCAGTCCTTTCCACTACTCTCATCAACGCCGTGCTTTTTGTTCGGTTTTGACGCTGTTGGTTTCCGCCCGCCTGGCTTGGGTATGTGTGAGATTTTTGGGAGCCCTTGGATTTGGAGGGAACCGCTGTGCATAAACACATACATGTTCCGTTTTTTCAAAAGGGACACCAAATTGGAGTCCCCCATTGTGACACATCCCCACTTGACCACAATCAAAACCCGTAGATGAAGGTTAGGGACAGTCGCAACCAGAGATAGGTGCGGGTATTTCTGGCCTCTTGCTGCCGTATTACCATGTTTGGGTGGACTTCTGGCCTGGTTTTGATCATGACTCACTTGGGAGTTTCTCCTGGGATTCTTACCCCGCGGTTGGGAATGATGATTCCCCAGTAAATACCAACAAACAATGGAATCCCATGGTTTCAAAGTGGTGCGAAATGATTCCGTCCATCTACAGTATGTCCAGGAAAGATAGGAAACCGCGGCCATGTTCTTTTCGGGAGGTGGCGGAGGAGCTGGCCCTGCCGGACCAGGAGTTCCGGGGTCACCTCTTCGTTCTGTCGAAGTACAAAAGCGGCTTCACGTACAGGGATGTGGCGAACTACCTCTCCCGGAACCAGGCGAGCAGAAAGAGAAGAAAAATCGGTTGGATTGGGCGGCCGCTGTTTTTGTGGGCCAGGGGCCTTCGGAGAGTGGTTTTTCTGAAAGGGAAGACCATTTCCTGGCCACGGCTTGGGTGCGTTTCCTCGCCCTTCGAAAACGTGTCAAGCGACGGTATTTGCGGCAGGTCTTCCTGACGGGGACCCAGGCCACCCAGGTCTTCCACCAGCTGTTGCCAAAGATCTCCGCGCAGGTTCCCGCCCAAACTCCGGGCGGCTTTTCCTTGGATGTCGGAATGGGAATTGGGGACCCTCTGGGCACTTTTGAGGTCAGGGAAAAGCGCAAGGGCGCGGACCAGACACTGGAGCCATGCAGGTTCCGGAGGAGGGGCGAGATCCTGGTCTTCGGGGGCAGCTGATCATGGCGCTCCACACCTTCTGCCTAGACCCCTATGCGATTTGGGAGGCCTATTGCGAGTTTTGGAGAAGATGGCTCCGGGTCGGATGCGGGGATTCTGCCTTTGGGTTTGATTTGAAAGGGAAGCCAGGACAATTCTTAGAGGACAAGCTTGAGAAGAATCCGACCAAAGCGGGAGGTTTGCTTCCATGATGTTACCGTGGAGGTGTAGGAGACAGAAGAAGAGTTGAAGCTGAGAAGGCCAGTTGTTGGGCTGCTTCCGGTTCAGCTCCTTCAGGTCGATGATGGCCAGGCTGAGTGCCTTTGGGCGCATATGGAGCAGCTTGGCCGCATCTTGGGGGGGGCAGGGCTGCGCTTGCAACGCAGAAGCTGCCTTTTCGCGTCCAAAAGGGACATGTTCAAAAAAGCCCTCTAAATGGTGGTTCAAAGGAGATTCCCTCAAAAAGAAACATTGAGAACCCTCAAATCAGGATGCTATAGTTGGTGGTTTGGATTGGCGGTTTCGAGATTTGACCCCCTGGTTCTGGTAGTTGGATGCGAGACCCCACCACCAAGCTACCGGGCTCCAAACCACCCCCAAATCCACCCCCAAAATGGCAGGTACAACGGGCGACACCTGGGCGCCAGCGGCCGCTTCTGCCTGCCGGGTCAGATTTCAAAGAACTTTCTGAAAGCCGCCGGGTCCTTCTCCTCCGAGGTTCAGGACGGTTGAGGCACACGTGTGCGAGGCCGCCTTCTTGAGCTTGGTTTAAAGGGACAGAAATGCATCAAAGACCACCATTTTCGGTGGCCTGTTATGACACATGCCTCGCAAATTTAATACTCTCCCCATTTGCTCCGCGGCTTTCTCGCTTGCCTCCCACTCTCACCGCTTTCTTGCGTGCTTTCCCCCTGTTCCCGGCAGGACGTGTCGAACCTCCGTGGGGTGCTGCAGGCCCGGCGCGAGGGTGGCAAGGAGCTGGACCGTTTGGTGCCGGTGCGATGCAACGGCTTCGACGCGTTGAAGGCCTGAGGCCATACAGTCGCGCCGCGGCGCCGAGTCGACGACTGCGGTACGCGCTCGCGCCGCGGCGCCTCTCCCGGGCGCCTTTCAGATGAAAGGAACGGCGAAAAGTGTACAGATGCCCTGGAGAAGCGGCTGGAAAGGCGGCAAACAGAGAGAGGGGTGCAGAGAACATTGGGGGCCAACAGCGCCATGGGTGGCAAGCATCATTTGCACGCGTCATGCAGCCAGTTGGGCACTTGTATGTGTCAAAGTTATGAGCCCCCCCCCAAAAACGGCAGAAAGGGATGTGGGCTTTTGGGCCTCCTTACTACCTTTGGCTTCTGATCTTCAGAGTTTCAACACGAAAACAGCATTGAGAAATCGAGAAAAGAAACACGCACTCTGATGTTTGGATCTTTCTTACAAGTCTGAGACCGAACAACATCAATACAGTTACAAACACTTTGACAAAGGGAATGTTTGGACCAGTCAGATGCTTAAAACATATTGAGACGTCAAACAACAATCTTCTAGCATATACAGTACAGAGATAATGGGTATGCCAAGAGCTTCCCTTGCCATGTTTTGTCGATTTCTCGATGCCTTGTTTTCTTCTTTTTCCGGTTTTCAATTTCCGCATGCCAACATGTTTCGTTCTTCCCCTTTTTTCTTTCGATTCCTGTATGCATTTTTGTGAAAAAGGAGTTCCTTTCCAAAGAAGGTCGATGACAAATTGTTTCGAGCTAAATGACATTTAATCAGTCAACAGTTCAAGTAGAAACTCAATCTGAAGCTATCGCTTCAATAGGAATTCGTGTCCACATGTTTCTTTTTAAAGTTGATCTAGATGTTGAATGGAACTTAATACACAAATAACGTATTGCTATTTCTTTCAATTGGCCTGCCCCTTAAATGAGTTACAAACCAAGCATCTTGAGAACCATGCAATTTCAGTGAGTTCAAATACTGTAATCAAGTTGAATTCTTTCCGAATCACCTTAAGTGCTGATTAAGGTAAACCAGAGAATTATTTGGCAAAGACGTTCCAATTTAATTCCTAACTTAAGATAGACATGCTAACGATATCTTTTCTCGTTATATATTTTACTCTATAACTCCTTTGTCGCTGCAATAGCTTTGCTGTAAAGTGACCAGTGTCTACATCTGCAAAATTACACAGAGAAACACTCCACTCACAGCATGGCCACCTCGAAGGGTTGGTTTTGTATTGGTTGCCCTTTGCGCCATGCAAAGGGCGGGATACCCCCAAAGCAACTCATGGTCACAGAATCTCGTCTTGCAAAGGTGGCGCAATGGTCAGTCACCTTAGCTACCCTCGGTCGAAGATGTAAAATTTCCGAAGGCTTTTTTTTTCCCTCAGCTTTTCCCTGGTTGTTGGGCTCTGCTCATTGGTTTTTTTCTGCAAACAAAAACATGACAGTTTTCTTTTTCATGAGCTAGGCCTGCGAGAGCAGCGTCCTTTTGCTGGCCATTGCCGGCTCCTGGGTGAGCGTGGGGCTCTCAGGGCCTTTCGTTTCCCAGGCCAAAGGGTTCCCCAAAAAAGTGCGACCCCCACTGCCAGGAATGCGATGAGCCGTTTTGTGTGTTTGGTGTGTTTGGGTTGAATGCTGCGGTCTTGTTTCAGTTGAAAAGGAACTCCGCAAGAGAGAGGCCGGCTGGACTCAGCCACTGTTTGGGGCAGTGCACTTGCGCGGCAAGCTGGCGCTCCATTGTATTCTTGGGCACCTGAGCTTATCTTAACGTGGGATGTCTTTTTCAATCACCTGCTAGAAGGCGGCAAACAAATCACAATTGTCAACAGCTGAAGTGGGCAGAAAGCTTTCCGCCATTTTGATTCTGTACATGCTTTTGGGTAGGCCACAGATGTTGATTTCGGCTCACTTGTGCTCTTGTTGCAAGAGGCCGCATCCCTTGAAACAGATTGTCACGGGGTCTCCTCCGCCTTTCAGTCGTTCTGGCTGCATGTTACAACAAGGACAATGGGAAGAGGATGTTGGTGGACACGCCGCCAGTCAAACGCAGATTGCAGAAGTCAGCTATAGGTGAGATGAACTGGTTTCGTTCTCATCACCTCTCATGAACCTGGGCTTTATAGCTCTTGTGTGTCAGTCAGGAGTTAATTTGCTCAGAATCGTGCTA
Source organism: Effrenium voratum (assembly GCA_963377175.1). Taxonomy (NCBI): domain Eukaryota; class Dinophyceae; order Suessiales; family Symbiodiniaceae; genus Effrenium; species Effrenium voratum. The sequence continues at coordinate 505,188 of CAUJNA010000624.1, read as the reverse complement.
TGCTATTTCTTCCATAATGAGATGAGCCCACGCTTGCTCTGCAACTCAACCCACTCAGCGCATGAGACAGCGGCAATGCTTGCAGACGTGGGTCACCTGGTCTGAAAGATGCGTCTAGGCCGTACTTGCGTTGACAGAACACGTCAACACATGAGCAAATGAACAAACAAGTAAGTAAGTAAATAAGTAAATAAGTAAGCAAGAAAGTCAGTCAGTCAGACAGAAAGTAAGTAGTTCAAAAGCCGACTTATAAACCAACCAAACATAAGCCCTTTACGACTGTTGCAGGCGCGTTCTGCGTTTCAGGTGGCGCAGCTGGCACGCGCGGCAGAGGTGGCGACGCTGCAGCTACAGCACCACACCGCGCGGGCCTCGATGCGTCGATCTTCGCTTCCGCTCGTTGGGTTTGGGCGAACGGATGGCTGTGGGTCAAAGAGGCTTGGGGCACTTGGGGCACTTGGGGCACTTGGGGCACTTGGGGCACTTGGGGCACTTGGGGCACTTGGGGCACTTGGGGCACTTGGGGCACTTGGGGCACTTGGGGCACTTGGGGCACTTGGGGCACTTGGGGCACTTGGGGCACTTGGGGCACTTGGGGCACTTGGGGCACTTGGGGCACTTGGGGCACTTGGGGCACTTGGGGCACTTGGGGCACTTGGGGCACTTGGGGCACTTGGGGCACTTGGGGCACTTGGGGCACTTGGGGCACTTGGGGCACTTGGGGCACTTGGGGCACTTGGGGCACTTGGGGCACTTGGGGCACTTGGGGCACTTGGGGCACTTGGGGCACTTGGGGCACTTGGGGCACTTGGGGCACTTGGGGCACTTGGGGCACTTGGGGCACTTGGGGCACTTGGGGCACTTGGGGCGCTTGGGGCGCTTGGAGCGCTTGGGGCGCTTGGGGCGCTTGGGGCACTTGGGGCACTGGGGGCACTGGGGGCACTGGGGGCACTGGGGGCGCTTGGCGCACTTGGCGCCTTGGGGATGTGTGGTGGGAGGGTCGAAGACGGAAAGTCAGAGACCAAGTGGAAGCCAAAGGCCAACTTTGGGGAAAACCAGAAAACACATCATAGATTCGTCAGTGAGCAGCTTACCGGCCCAGATTCAACTCCCAAAGATTCCGGCGCTTTCCTCCCATGTTTGGTTTCTAGAAGGCAAATTCGCGTGAGGGTTTGCCAAGCTCTTTAGGTGAAAACAAATGGGGGTGTCGAGACCCGAGGGAGCGACACGACACGTGATTTATTGTACATTGGGTAGGTGTGTTCCTAATGACATGTAACATTGTGGCTTCATTTGGACCAGTTGTACTAAACTGCCGGGTTTGGTTTTTGACGCGCACAACGTGGATGTTCATAGCTACACACCTTGTTTGTTGTCTTTGTTTCAACGGGTACTGCGTTCAAGTACCAATCAGTTGGCACCTGGAGCCCTAGCTGCCCGGTTGACAAGTCCGAATGTGCTAAGCGCCAACTGCATGGGACTCATGGACCAGACCCGCTTCGCAACAGTTGATGTATGCCCTATGCAAGGGGTAGCTACGAACCGGTGGGAAGCCACGAGTCGGCAGGTGGTGCCCCTGGTCACCTGGGCCAACTCCACGGCGTGGATCCTGCTGGCCATGCCCTACATGGCCATGAGGCGCGGTGAACCCAAGCAGCTTTGCGAACGGTCCCAGGGACTAGAACGAGGCTACCAGCCTCGGCTGACCTCCACAAATCGGTCACGAAAAGCGGACCAAAGTCCGTAACTTCAAACAGACACGAGAGCCGGCAAACGCGACATAGCAGTCAAACACTCCCACACATTCTGAAAGGCATCCCGCTTGCACGAATTGCAAGGGAGGCCAAGTACCGCCAAAAGCAATGCATCTGTATTCCACAGGCCCGTTCGATGTCGCAGGCGGTCCCGCGGCGCGGAAGGAGAGGTTGGGAGGTTGTGCGATGGGGCGGTGTTTGAATGACCCTTCGGTGAACAAAAATCGGGTTCGTGTTCAACCACTTTAGAGGTCCATTGAAATTCATAGCCGATATGGAGTGCTCTTGTTGAGGGCATCCTGTTCAGGTTAGTTTAAAGGGGAAACCAAAAGGAAGCCAACACTTTTGACACATACCCATATTCCATCCATATTTTGAGGAGTGGGTGTCCCTCAAGCGGTCAAAGCGAGCCCACCTTGAAGGGGGGGAATCCATTCCGACGTGATGTTTGACGATTGAGCAGAAGCCGACCACTTCCGACTCACTGAAAGGCTGTGAGCTGCTGGCCACGGACGCCTTCAAGGCGACGGACTTGGAGACCTGGAAGCCCAAAAACCACGTTTCCGCCGGCGTTGTGGGAGCTGCCGCGTGTTTCTTCTTCTTCTTCTTCTTCTGCGTTTCCCCTGGTTTGCCTCCCTGTGCCCGGGCGACATGTGCGCCAGGCTTCCCAGCCCCCAAGGTTCTTGGCAGCGAGCCTAACCATTGAGAGTAGGGGCGTTGGTTCACCCCAAGAAATGCGGTGTCTTCCATGCCTTAGGGCCTTAGGGGGAGAGAAAGATCCCTCACTTTTGGCATCTTGAACCCAGTTCATCGCACTGACCACCAACTTTAGCTACATCAGTGCCAGGCGCCCAGTTCCCTCGTCGCTGTGTCGCTGTGCTTTCGAATTGATCGCCTGATCCAGGCGCTGCATTACTTGCCTGCTTCGCTGAACACGGCCATCTTCAGTAGTAGTCCAGTGGCGGCCTGATTTCACCTTGGCTCGGCTGAGTTCCATTTTGCCAGGAGTTCTCCTTTGGGAAAGCGAAGCACTGGGTTGAAGTCCACCCTGGGGTCAACAGCAAGGAGGGATCGTGGCATCGAGGTTTTTACGCTGCTCCTCCAGAGCGTTTTCCTTCCTGCTGAAGCAGGCGCCTTCATGGGAGGTCTCTGTTGAATCACATGCGACAATGGAGAAGGCCCCAAGCAGCGCACCACCCAACCTGCCCATTTGTTGAATGCTGAAGAACCACCATGCCAAGAAGTGTCTTCTCCCGAGGAGCGCACCTCAAAATAGGACCACGGAGGGATTCCAGGTCGCTTGGTAGGTCGGTACGTTGCTAGGTGTACAGGTTGCTCTGTCGGTCGGTATCGGTCGGTATCGGTCGGTCGGTTGGTTGGTCGGCTGGTAAGCGGTGTGGCCGTTTTTTTGGGGGGCCCAAAATGGGGGAAGTGGTGCTTAAAAAAGGCATGGCGTTGGTTGGTTGGCTGGCTGGCTGGTTGGTTGGCTGGTTGGTTGGGTGGGTTGGGTTTGGTTGGGTTGGGTTGGTTTGTGACAGGTTTTGACATCTGCCTGTGGTTTGTGGGGCTTTCGCTCCCAATCTGCAGGCCGAAGCCTGTCGCCCGGCTTCGGGGAGGCCGGGAGGCTTGGGGCAACCGGCTGAGGGGGAAGAAACCGGGAGCTTCGGACAAGAAAGTTGCCTGTTTTCGAGGTGCTCTTTGTGTTTCTAAGGGGAAACCAAGAGGACACACTCATTTTTGGGATCCTATTTTGCGAGAAGTCCACTTTTCCTTGGAGGGTAGGGGTGACGCAACCGCAAAAACCAGAGGACCTGCCAATTGCCCATGGGGTCAACTGCATGTTTTGGCGTGGCACACTGGGGCATGCGTCCAAAATGCCTGGGCAGGGGACAGTCACAAACATTAGTAGGTGCAGCCGCCCTGTTGATTCTTTGCACGGGTTTGGGTGGAATCAGACAGTCAGAATTCTTGAATAGAAGATGCTGATCTTGACTTGCTTGGTTGCTGGGGGTAAGTGGGATGGCCATCAACCCCTGTATAGCGAGTTTGCCAATCATGACAATGTATCCTGCAAATGGCCTGCCGGATCATCAGATCGGTTTGTTGTTGAGTCATGCACCGACCAGAGATCCTGCTTGGCTGGATCAAAGGTTGAAAGGTCGCTGCACCAGGGCGCCCTTTGTGATCACTTTTTGGGAGTGGAACAATGCAAACACACACACAGAGGACCATCCAACAGTTTGCGGGTGCCCATTGAGGCAACCCCACATCCGTCCGCCCTTTCCTGAGTTCGGATGAAGAAGCCCTTGCCACCGGAGCCGCCCCTTCGATGTGAACCCCAACTACTCGTCCGCGGTCGGCCGGACGCCAGGTGCGGGCTGCTTTATGCGGCTTGAAGGCTGGTGAGGGCTTTTTGGTTTTGAAACCATTGGAGCTTTGTTGCGTGCGTTTCATTGGTGATCTGGCAGTGATTTGCTAGCCGACTCAGCCGACTGCGCTGCTTCAGCTACTTGCCGTGCTGGCACCGGCATTGTTTCCCAGGTGTGCGCATCAGCACAGCTGAACATTATCAACACCGTCATCAACCTATGCACATCTATCGAGCTCAAGCATCAGAGTCAACGCCCATGACAGCAATATCGTCATCATTTCCAAACGCGAAACCTGGACACCCAGCTTCAGCATCAGGATTTGCATCGCCATTTTATCCAGTCAGCCTCAGGCTCAAGTTCAATATCTTTGCGAGCATCAGATGTCATCCAGACCACGCCACACACACAAACTTCTGCTCCAGCGAGATTGATCTTCCGATTGCACTCTATGCGTGCGTTGGGTTTGTTTGTTGCCAGGAGGAGTTCTTGATCGCGCCTTTGCTGATGGTTTTCAGTTCGATGGTGCTTGTCTCCACAAAAGAATGTGTTGGAAACACTGCCAAACACACTCTGGGCTGTAGGCGACGGTCAGTGGAGGCAACACACATGTGATGATTTGCGACTGCATGTTTTTTCAGCTGAAGCGAGGGATGCACCCCTTTTGCATGACACACACACACACACAACCCTACAAGTGTTCTTTTGGAGAAGGCTGTCTCTGGCCAGGCTTTGAGCGTGATCTTGTCAGTTGCTGTGGGCCTAGTTTCTAGTTCATGTTGATGTTCGAACTCGCAGCCTTTGATCAGTGAGAAGAGCACACAACGCACACAACCGTTTGTTGATTCTATCCCATGCGGCGAATCACATATTCGAGTCAGTGAGTCGAGGTCGGAGTGCTTTTGATCACTGAGCCCTGGCGAGATTCCGAAGGCCGTCGGAAAATTGGAAGGCCGCTGGCCAGGAAAAATCGGTCGAGTATGTGGGCTGTCTGGACCTGTGGATGGGCATTTGGTGATCGGGAGAGCTTGGTCCTGCTTGCTTCACGCATGGGACCCCAAAGACTGTTGGCTTCCATTGTTGTACCTTTCAGTGCCATCCCAAAAGGCCCCCCCCCTCCCCGACTCTTGGGGAGGGGACATGCATGTGGATAGGACTGTTCATGGGGAAGTTGGTGGACACAAATCCCTAGGCTGTCCATGAAGGTAGCCACGAGTCGTGCGGTAGCAGGCGACGATGGCCTGGACAAGCGATCCAGGACTCTGGACGGTGTTGGGGTGGAGTGGCATGGTTCACCTGGGAGATGCGAGTTGAGGGTACCCTTTTGAAATTGTTTGAAGGTTAGGGAACTTAGGAAACCACTTGTGAGGGCTCCCCTATCTTGAGACAACCCCGAACTGTTTCCGAAAAGCCCGGTGAATCGTCTTCTGGTGTCCCTTTCCCGAACAGGGGATCCCCAACTTTGGACACGCCCGAGCCCTCCCCACCCGGTTTTCGAGCGCGGAGGATCTTGGGCGCTGGCATGTCGCTCTTCGCGGCGCTGGGGACGTCCATCTACCAGGTCTACTTCAAGAAGGTCTTCGGCGACCGGATGAAGCCGGAGGAGGTGGGACGGTGGGACTGGGAGGTGGGACTCGCCATAGCTGACAAGAGGAGTTCAGGAATCTGTGTTTGACCACTGGCACGGAAGTTGCATCGCCGTCGGCACGCGCCTCTGTGCGTCGAGTGTGGTCCTGCCAGCGCCATCGGCTCAACTCGTACCATGGAAATCTGCGAGCCACAGTCAAGCATATGACCCATTTTTCTTGAAAGCGTGAATGAGTTTTTCTGGCAAGCAAAGTGCTCCAGAGCCAACTTGCCATGTCCACGCCTTTGTGCGGCTTTTGGATGGATGACCAGACCCTTCAGGCTAGGCAAAGAGAGCCCGCCATTCAGAGAGACTCAGCGATTTCTGTCCTGCATCCTTGACCCTTGCAACCTTGACGCTTGTGGGTTCCATGGCAAAGACTCAGGTCTTGAGCTGCCTTTTCTGAAGCCTCCTGCCCTGCGCAGGTTTGTGCGGAGCCGGGAGCTTGGTGCTCCGACTCCAGCTTGGCTTGGCGGTGTGTTCTGTCGCCGAGGCCTGGCTGCGTCTGCGAGGCACGGATCTCGCAGAGGCCGGCCGCATGTGGAACTTAGGTGCCAGGCTAGGTATTTGTGATGACTAGGGATCCACACGGACTTCCGAAGTAACCAGCTTTTGGGTGGAGACATTCGAGCGCGCAGTTTGTCCCGCAAGTGTGGTTCTTCTTCAGATTCCATTGCGCTGTTCATCGACGGAGACAACATCCCGGCCTCTGCCTTCCGACCCATGGTGCAGGCGCGAGACGCGTGCCCAAGCCTTTGCTGGTGATGGACGCTTGGCAGGCAGTAACGCTGGTGGGAGAGATCAAGTACAGCCCGGATGCCTTGCAATGCGAGCGAGACGGAGGTGCGCCGCATGTTTCGCAAGGTCGGGTGTACATCACCAACCGCCAGGCGTCAGGGCTGTGTCTGCGGGGAGGGGTTGTGGGTGGGCTCTCAGGCAAAGCTCTGGCAGGAAGAGGAAGGCGCGGGGTGTAGCGGCAGCTTGCGCACAGGCTTGCTTTCCTTTCGCCTTTTTTCTGTGAGGGGTGGTTCCTGTGCTAGCGCCGCAGCTGGCTGCCGGGCTCAAGGACGGCAGTGACGCCTTCTCTGCCAAAATGTGGATCTACCTGCCTTGCACTTTCAATACTTTTGAATCAAGAGTATCCTTCACTCTCCTTCCTCTTCAGACTTCCGTGGGTGGGTGTTTCATTTGCCGGGAATCAACTCTAGGGTCACCTAACACAAGGTGTGAACTTGATCCGATATCCGTTCATAGGAACCAGCGTTCTAACCAATTTTGCAGTTAGAAGGCACCCCCTTTTCGTGGGCTAAAGAGGGAACGGCTGCATGTGTTGGCCTTGAAGGTAGACTTAAAGCTAAGGGTTCCCCTTTTGGAGAATTCAACTATCCCTCGTTTTTGGCCCAGCTGACCCAGTGGAGGAGCAGAGGCCGATATTTTCCTCCAGGTTTTTACATGGTTGTTTCGCCTTGCTTTTATAGGGGTAAGGTAACCGGATCAAAAGGGTTGGGCAATTCCACAAATGGGCGTTTCTCAGAATTGTGGTCTTCCAAAATTGGTTGCTTTCCTTTGAAGTGCCAACCAAAAAGGGGGTCTACCATGACCATGTGGTCAGGATGCGGCCGACATGATGCTTGCCCTGGATGCCGCTGAAGAGTGCCTGAAAGGCCAGTGCACTCAGGGCGGGGCTGCGGCGGTAGGGTCTTTTTGAGGAAGCCACTGCAGTTTTCTTAAAGGCATGGACCCTTTGACATATTGAGAAGTAATGAGATTCCTCTTGGGTTCCATTTGGCCAATAAGGGGTCCCTCTTGTCAGGAACCTGCAAGCAGCCATTTGGCGGTTGTTGCTCGTTGCGACCCACCAAAACCCCCACACCTCTTTTTGGCCGGCCAGGCACAGCATCTGCCATTGCTGTGGCCTCGGAGGTGAGGTCGAACTTAGCTTCCTATAAGCCGGATGTTAAGGGAAACAAAGGGGAAGCTGCGCGTCGGGGCATGTGCGGTTTGGAGACAAGTTCAATTTGGAGGAAAGCACGGCATCATGTCATGACTCAATGGCCAGAGCCTTTCGTGCAGTTTCCATGCGTTGAGAGGATGTGGACTTTGCCATCCTCCTGCAGAAGGCTCCCGTTGACGGGTTGGGTGTTTTTGGCGCCTCCAGTGCGAACCCCTTTAGCCTTGCCCATGCCTTCCAAGGGCGTGTTTCTCCAGGATTTATTTCTTGATTCCTCAACGGAACTTGTTGCAGAGAACATGTTTGGATGACTTTCGTTCTGCGTGACGGGGCACGGATAGGTCTCAGAAGTGAAGGGCCCTTTGGCCCCTGTGCTCTGGGCAGAGTCAATTTCAGAAGCCTGTGCCAGGTTCGGAGCTGGGGCCGGCGGGCCCTGGCTGTGGTGCCAGAGCGCGAGGCCAAGTCCAGGTGCGACGGTTGAGACATTTTCAGCTTGATCATTTTCAGCTATCAGCGTGATGCGAAGTGCCATGCTTTGCAGGGAACCTCGCCCTTGAAATCCAAGTACAGGAGTGGTTTGAAGTACAGAAGTGGTTTTGCAATTCCCAGAACCCGTGTGAGTCTTGTGGTGTGTGTGTGTGTGTGTTTCCTTTAACCGTAGATAATTATCTAGCAACCAATTGCAATTGTACGAAACATGGGCAGACTCACGAAAGGAACGCCCAACACCTGCAACGCAACTAGGGGTTGATAGTGGGTATGCGTCAAAATAGAGGTACACTCATTGGCCATTTTGTTTGGGTTTCCCTTTAAACTCTGAACAAAACAAACACACGCGCACACACACACACACACCCTTTTGGGTTTGACAAGCCCATTTCAAGTTTGGGAGTTTTTGGATTTGGGCAGGTCGCGGCAGGTGCTGGAGTCTGCGGCGGAGCTTGTGGTGTACCAGCAGAAGGCAGCTTTGACCCAGGCGGGGTCGAGGATTCCGTGACAAAAACATCAGGTCAGCCCGAGTCAGCTCTGAGTGGTTGACCCCCATGCTTTGGATTGGGTTGGTAAAACAAGCAAGGAGAATTGATCTGTTTTGTCGTCGAGGACAGATTCCACGTGTGAAGCTTAAGCCTTCGTCCTCAGAAGGGAAGTGTTCACCTTGGACTTGTGAGATTCATCCGTTCCCCTCCAATTCCATAATTGCATTATTTGACTCAAGCATCAGGATGATCCTTGCATGTGGTCAAGGGTGAGATGGCAGGTCGGCCTGCGGTTGGACACAACATCCCTTGACCTCTTTGCAGAGGTGACGCAGGCATTGGCTTCAAACATGACCTGCAAGTGAAGGTGCCCGATTTCCTTCGGCGCAGGACGTGCGCCAAGTGCAGCCCTCGCCTCACCGAGACAGGCCTAATGACCAAGCTGGCGATGTGCTCTTGAGGGCTGCACTTGGGGCTTTCCCCACCTGTGCAGGTGTCAAAAGGATTCGGGGGCTGGGGCAGGCAGATGGAACACCTGCAGCACCTCCTGCAAGACCTCAACTACTTGCCCCAGCCTTGAGATCAGCCCCTTGCCGTGACTGCCGCCTTTGGCCTCGAGGCCACGCCCTCCGGACCGCGGCGTGCTGATCGCGGCACTGGCGAAGTTCTTCCATGTGAACCAGCCCGCCTGCCAAGCTCGCGTGAGCCCATTCGGGAGGTGCTGTTCAAGCAGGAATGAAACTCGCCCTTCGGGATTCCTGTCGATGACTTTGAATGGGTATAAGTCCCCATGTTAATGAGTTCCACCCAGTCACTCGATTGAGAATGATTCCATCGCGTGGCTGAAGCTGAGGCTGGGAAGGCTCACAGTTTGGCCGCTGCACCAGGCCTTGAACGAGGCCGGGGGGTTTGCTTCCGTTTTTTTGGCTCGCCGGTGGGTTAAGAGGAAGCCCTGGGAAGTTTTCGACTTGATTCTTCCCGCTTTCGAGTTTCCCTCTCTTGCCTTAAAGGGGTGTGGTTTTGAGCTGTGCTGATTTGCCTTGGCGGAAAAAAGGCGCACGCTTTCGGTTTCCAGGCCTTTGCCGCCTGCGCCAGGCCTGGAGGCGCGGGTACCTTGTGTCGCTTTCCCCAAGCTTTGCCACTGGGGCTGATTTTAGGAGACATTGGCCAACAGCGCTCAACACGGCCAACCAGAAACACCTTGATTAACATGATTTATTCAGCCAGGCTGGGCCAAAGATCCAAAGCACCTGGTCTTCATGCAGCGCGCCCTGCCCAGTTTGGGGGGAGGTGGGCGCAAGCAAATGGCCAGCCGTCCATTGCACCCGAGTCGTGTGGGTGTGTCTTTGCTGGGACCGCCTTTTTGGCTGGCGTTGAAACAGAAACCGACATGAAGCTAACTGTTGTAGGGGGCCCTTGAGAAACACCCATGCAACAAACTGTTGGTCCCTTGCCAAGGAATTCATTAATTTGAAAGACATATCGAGGAATCCCGACAAGGGTAATCATAGCAATGAGTGTGTAAGATTAGTACTGGTGCCAGACAGGACTTGCAGGCAGTACATACTCGCTCGCAACGGCACGAGCAGGCCGCGGGGTCGGGGCTCCGGCATTGCCAAGCTCCAGGCGACTCGGGACGAAGTCTCGAAGTCGGTTTCCTGTGCCACGGGTGAAGCAAAACGCAGCCTCTTCTTTGCTTAGACTTTGTTGAGCACAGCAGGTTAATGATGCTAGTGATGCTAGCGGTTGCTGCATTTGCTCCCCGGCTTACCGATCGCCACTTTCACATCATTTCTTTAGTTTTTTTTTTTTTTTTCAGGCGCATCATCACGCCTCGTCACAGTTGGCTCAACCCTGAACCCCCCTAAAACCATAAACCCACAAACCCGAAACCCTAATTCTAAAGAGAGAGAGAGAGAGAGAGAGAGAGAGAGAGAGAGAGACCCTATACCCAACCCCGTGCCGAAAGCTGCCCAGGCGTTGTATAAAATCAGCCAGTTCTGCTCCTCAGCCTGATAGGTTATGAGCAAATGTTCTGGTGTTTTGCTGCTCTAGGGCTGATAATGAAGAGCTCAGCTCCAGCGGCAGGTGTGGAGGGTTCGCAACGGTGGCACCACTGCGTGATGAGCATCTGGCACCACCATTTGTTCGCGCCAGGTAGCTGTGGATAGTTCTGCTTCAGCATCACCCGCAAGATGTGGGGTTGTGTCAAAATAGGGGAACCCCGAACATGGTTGTTGTCCTTTTGGTTTCTCTTTAAACCCATCCCGAAAAGGGTACCCTCGAAAAAAGAAACACCAATGCGCAGCTCGGGACATTCCTCCCGCATCGGTAGGTTTCACCTTGAACCTGGGTAGGGTCAGAATCAGAACGTGGCTCCCACTTGTCTGACAGGGAACCTTCCCCTTTGGCGAGCATTTGGAAAGCCTGGCGCCGGGCAAGTCCCAGAACCCCGGACTTTTTCACGTGGCAAATGAGCTGAGGTGGAACCGGCCTTGTCCATCCCGTTTTTTCTCCTCAAAAAGACCTCAGAGAAGCTTCGCCCGAAGGCCTGCGGTGGGCCCTACCTCACTGCATGCAGCCGGGGCCCAAAGGATCTGACACCGGAGGGTCCGCGACACCGTTGCCGGAAGTCACATTCTTAGGCTTGGGCGCGATGACGATTTGTCATGGCAAGTGTCCAAAAAGCAAGGGAAAGAGATGTGTTTTCTCGGGCAATCTGAACTGCTCCCTGTTCACTTTTTGTAGACCTGCGATGTTGTTTTTATCCAGCGCGGTGAAGCTGACAAGTCAATGCACTGGGTCTCTGGACGTAAGGCGAGGACTTGGTGTTTCGGGTGCTCCAGCGCTTTGGGTACTTGGATCCAAAGGCTTGATTTGGCCGGGCGACTGCGCCAGAGGCTTTGCTTTGGCATTCGAAGGGCTTTGGCGCCGCATTTTGGGATCATACTCTAGACAGATTGATCTTGTCAGATGACTCTCTGATAACTCTTTGCTGTTTCGAACCAGCGTGTGACGCAAACACCCTTGGATGCGTAGGCGATTTGTTTTCGCGTTTTGCTTCACACCGGCGGCTTTTGCTTGTTGAGCCAGGCTGCCGAGGAGCTAAGCGTGCACCAGCCAGAGGTCAGTGAGGCGAGGACACAAAATGGAGTCACACAGATGGAACAATCGCATGGACAATCACAGGGCGAAGGGCTGAAATTTGGCTCACAACTTGTACCATTTTATGAGGTTGCGTGGCAGCAGCCGTTTGAAGGCTGTTGAGCTCTTCTGCATCCTCAATCAGAAGGAGCTGCAGAAATGCCGCATCCAGGACTCACGCACTTGCAATGGCTCAGAGAGAGAGAGAGGGAGAGAGAGAGAGAGAGCCAGCCCTTCCGCAACACGTGTCAGGCAGGTGTTTCGCGCTGCGGGTTATTGTAGGTGCCAGTAGAACTCGACAGGGGTGCAGTTTTTTTTTTTTGCAGGGTACTGGTCTTTGAGATGTCTGGGGCTCCAAAAATGGAATCCCCAAAATGGCACCTCAGCCGCCAATCAATTTTCAGCCACACCGAGGTGGTTTTGAAGGAACACCGAAACGAAGTCGGGTGCCCCAAGCGCGGCTCCAGGAGGACGATACTTCCACCAGGCTCCGCAAGCTTCACGCGGCCTTCTCGGAGCCCCACCGGCTGCAGGCCCTTGGAGTTGGGAAAGCACGCCGTTTTGGACGGAAAGGCGGAAAGGAACGTCAAGGGAATTCAGGGAGGGACTCAGGGGGAACGAACCAGAGGCTCAACCACTTGCAGGAACCTGGCACAAAGTGTGCTTTACTGCCAAATTATGTGTCCCCGCTGAGCAAAGTGAGCGTTGCGAGAGCCGCAGGCATGGCGGGCTGCTTACGACGACAGGTGGCTGCGGGGCGCTTTGCAGGACAAGCAGGGATGGCCCGTAGGTGTACTTGGGATAGAAGCTGACTGCAGCGTTGCTCAAGACAGTGCACCCACGCTATTATGTTTGAAGCGCAGCATGTTCAGAGCTCCGGCTGACACCGGCATGCAGATACACGGCCAGGGACAAGCTGAGTTGCCCGGCGCATTGTGAGTAGGATCTGATTTCGGTCGCCCATGGCACGTCCAGCGTTGGTGGCCCTGCTGCTAACCCTGTCGCTGCGGAGGTGCTTCGTTCCCTCGTTCCCGTCTCCGCGAGAATCCCGGGTTCCACGCCGGGCGGAGGCCAAAAGTTACGACAGCAGCTCCTTCCGGGGAAGGCTGGCAACCACTGTGAAGCAACTCAATAAGCAGGCAGCGGATGACCAGTTGGAGTATTCGAAGGTTCTGAGGGTGTCCAAGGGTGTACCGCCACCCATCGTATTTCGGGTGCTGAATAAGCTGAAGAACAAGACCGACGTGACCAACCGGTTCGGATACATCCAAAGAGCTCTCTGGAACAGCTCGAGCTCGGTGGTCTACAAAGATCCGCAGTTCAAGAGGCCGGGGTGCCAACCAAACATGTTCAAAGGAACCCAAAAGTGTGTGGCTCAAAGAAAGGAGACCGGAATGGAGCCCCGGTAAATGGAAAAGAAAACTCAAACCGGCGGTCCCTGGCTCTTGAATCTTGAGCCACTGCCAAATGTGGGGACACGTAATCTTTCAAGTCTTCAGACCTGAGCAGCCTCAGAGGATGGGTATGTGTTTGAATGTCTCTAATTTCGCCCCAAAATGGGGTCACAGGAAATTTGTGCCATGCTCATTCTTGTTGCATTACAGCGCGGATCCAGCAGCAACAAGTACCATTTTGAGTCTCGGCAAATGTTTCATTAGAAATATCAACGTACCTAGTTAAAAGAGCAGCTCCTTCAATATGTGCTGTCGTCGTACTCACCCAGCGATGAGTTTGTCAAGACAGGATCCACAAGCGGCTCTGGTGGCTCAACGACGCCAGCCGCTTCGACGGAAAACTGGATGTGGGGCAGATCGCCCAGGCGGCCTACGGGCGCCGGGTGGGCTCCGTGTGGAACGCCCTGAGGAGCTTGGAGGCGATGGTGATGGTTACAAAAAGGGGTGCAAGCCCCAAAATGGTTGCTTTCCCCTTGGCTTCCCTTTAAACCCAGGTGAAAACAGTGGCCGCAAAAACAAAAGCACGCACACACACACAAGCACACAAGCACACAAGCACACAAAGCACACAAGCACACAAAGCACACAAGCACACAAGCGCACAAGCGCACAAGCGCACAAGCTCGCACGCACGCACGCAAGCGCACAAGCACGCCAGCACGCCAGCACCCTCACACAAGCACACACACGCAGACACAGACACGCACACACACACAGAGAAACACACAGAAGCACACAGACACTCACAATACAAAAGCACAGGAACACAAAGACACACACACACAGACAAACACAAACAAAAGAACAAACACAACCACAAACACAAGCATGCACACGCGCACGCACACGTGCACCTTGACGGGTGCACGCGCATGCACACACACACAGACACCCACACACATTAACACGTCTTCTCACATTAGTTTGTTTGAACAAGCGCACCTCGGCCACCCTAGATTGGCTTGGCACACTGAAAGGTAGGGATTGGGCCTGCCTTCACTAGGATGTTTAAACACACCAGGTGTTTGCACATGCTCAAGGGGATTGGCCCGACGTTAGGAGCGGCACAAGGAGCCCTTGACGAAGCCCACGGCCTGGCTGTGCCGGGCCTTGCTCCACAGCCCCAAGAAGCTGGAGCCGGAGGACTCCGAGGGATTCGTCTTGACCACGTCTTGGTGCCAACCCCTTTTGGGGTTGGGGAGACCAAAGGGGAACCAAAGCCTATTTGGGTTCGGGGCTTGGGGACTTTTCAACAGATCGGCCCTAGTGCCGGTTGTTTGCAGAGGAGGAGGTGAAGCTGAAGAAGACGATTTCGTACATGAACCGCGCTGGATTCAACGACTCGGTGACTGCGGATATGATTCTGGACGAGGAGTTGCATTGTCTTTTTGCAATCCGGTGAAAAACTCGAGGGAGAACTGACCTCCAAGCTTTTGAACAGGAGGGTTAGATGGTTTTGTCGTTTCTTCCAAAATGGGATCGCAAGTGTAGTTGTATCTCAACAATATTGAAAGGGCACTTCTCCTTTCAGCCCGCTGTAAAAGTGATTTTTAGATGTTTGGGCTGGAACAAGTCTCAACTTCTGGATGTTGTGTGGGATGACGGCTTGGTGTTCTCCCCAAAGTCAGCCCCTGAGGCGGAGTATTTGGACTTCCCGGTGGCAGTGGGGATTCTCACGAGGGCCTTCAAGACCCGGGATCAGTTGAAGGATCCCATGGCCTACCTGGTCCAAACCATGCGGAAGGTGCGTGAGGAAGCAGCCAAGAAGACGGAGGTAGGGGTCACAGCCTGACTCGTTTCAATCTGGAGCTCAGTCCCCGAGCTTCGAACATTGACTAGATGACAGCAGATCTTTATTTGGTTCCAAGGCCTGATTCGTTCCGGGTTTCGGGTTTGAATCTGTGGGCAGAAGACCCCAGAAAGTTCCAGCCGACAGCGTGCGAAAATGTGAGCGACTCATCCTCATTCGGTTTTCCCCCACGTTCGCCACTTTGTCACTCACGAGTGCCAGGAGACGGGAGATCTACGGGAGGCAGGCTGTAGGGTTTGCTCAGTAAAAGGAAAGGGCCCAGTCTTAGACCGATCCCGCCAATGTTACAGTGGGCCTTAGTGGCACCAGTGTCCCTGGAGAGTGGCTGGAGGACGAGGTTGCACTAAGGTTGTTTCACTTGATGCGCTGTATCCATATACCGATGTATATCTGTCATCCAACCTTAGCGGCTTTCGCATATCACCTTCTGGACTGCAAGGAGTTCCCTTCAAGGTGAGCTGATGTTTAAACAGGACTTCCAAAGCCCTGCGCTATTCACCGGAAGATTTGTTTGCCGCGCAGGCGATGCGGCGCTTCCTCTTGAAGAAAGGTCTTGCAGCGCCATTGGGCCGAGTTCATCACAAGCCACTAAGGGTGCCAGTGGTCATTCACTTTGGGCTGATCAGAAACTTCAGAATTCGGGGTTCCCGCTACAACCGGGGAAAGTGTACAACGCACGACATTTCCAAAATGAGCATGTGCAGAGCCAACCGAGGCAGGACCTCCCAAGGGGCAGGCCGATGCTGGTGGCAATGTGTCATTGGCAGAGCGAGGCGAGGCTGGGCTGAACCACACCCAACAACTTGGGGCACTCCCGACTCTTGTTGCAACAAGCATTGACAGACACAAACAAACAAGCAAAGCCAATTAAACAAGTAAGCAAGCAAGCAAGCAAACCAACCAACCAACCAACCAGCGAGCCAGCCAGCCACCCAACCAAGCATCCAACCAAGCAGCCAGCCAGCCAGCCAGCCAGCCAGCCAGCCAGCCAGCCAGCCAGCCAGCCAGCCAGCCAGCTAGCCAGCTAGCCAGCTAGCCAGCCAGCCAGCCAGCCAACCAGCAAACCCACCCACCCACCCACCCACCCACCCCAAACAAACAAACAAGCCAGCTGACCAACCAAACAAACCAAACCAGTCCGAACCA
>CAUJNA010000624.1:473956-481456 GCA_963377175.1 Effrenium voratum | reverse complement strand
CAAAGTGGGTTCGTCGCCAATCCGGGGAGTACGTTCCCTTCAAAAACGTTTGTACGCTTTATGTTTAGGCTGCGCCCGCGCAAGGACATGAGACCACGGTGAATGCATAGTCCGTCATGGGTGAAATTGCAATGCCACATGGCCAGGAGGCCAAACCAAAAACAAAAATCGCAAGAAGACCTAGAAATGGGGAACAACTGAGGCTGGTCCTCTTGCCTCCTGGGCGCTGGCCTAGCTGTGCTGCTGGGGAGGCAGGAGATACTCGAAGGTGGAGCTTTGTGAATGCCCCTTCATGCGGGGAAATCCTGCAGAGCGGCCAAACAGCCAACAGGTAGGCTACAGGACGAAGGAAGCCAAGACATGTCAAAAGAGGCTAGAAAACAGCGCTACAAAGGGCCACGGCTACAGAAAGGGATATTTTTTTCAGTGAGGGGCATCTACGAGCTGAACCTGGCTAGGGTGCCCTGGGCCTGTGCCTCAGACCATACGCACGCGCGCGCGAACTTGCGCGTGCACGCGGACTTGCAAGTAAACCAGGCATTGCCAAGGTGCTATGTGTGCTGCATCCCCAAAATGGCGGGGTTCCTTTTGGTTGTCCTTTGATTTCCAACCAAAAGGGACCTACCGCAACAAAAGCCACAGCCACGTTTGGTTCTGCAAGACTCGGCTGACCGATCTCGAGGCGATGGTCCTCTCCTCCTCCTTGAGCTCTGCGGCGGGATTTGGGTGTGTCTTAGAATCGGCCCCCACAAAAATGTAGCGGGGTTTCTTTCCGTTTGCCCTTACTCAAAAAGGGGTGCCATCAAAGAAGACACCCACGTTGGGTCCTCTTTGGTTTGAAAGAAGAAAAGTAACCTTGGAACTTCTTTCAGGCAAGGGACTGGTTCTATTCTAGCGGAAAGTTAACAACTTTTTGCTGTCAATGCAGCTTTGCATTGGGAGGTGGGTCACATTTGCAAACTTCACTTGGTTGAAAGAGCTTGGCTGGTAGATTAAATGTTTGAACTTGGAGTTCAATTGGGAGACGGGAGAGCATTTATCTAGCTGGGAATTCTGAATTCAGGGGTTTTGTGGCTGCATTCTCGCCCCTTCGGAGACAAGTGCCTGCAAGGGTTCGCCATCAAGGCCCCATGGGTTTGCCCAGAGACGTTTGGCCTATCTTCAGACCCCTCAAATGAGTTGTTTTATTTTGGTGTTCGCTTGAAAGCTGAGCCCAAAAGGGGGGGGTATCAACTCCAAAAAAGGCGAGTGACTCATTTTGGGGGAGCTTAGACCATTAGCATTTTGGCCAAGGGATTTTGTTTGAACCACTGCCAGCTCTTCAACTTTCTCATCAAGTTCGGGCTGTCGCGGGAGACGCCTGTGACTACGAGCTTGGGCACGCAGATAGGCCCGTTGCTTTTTCCAGACTCTTGCACTTATCTTCCGAAGTTGTCACAAATCCCAACGGCTTGGGTTTCTGTTCCCCATCATTTGCCGGTTCGCATCTTTGCAGCCGTTGAGTCCAAGAGAGTCCAAATCTGCAACCCCAGAGGCGTTGCTTCTTTTCGCGGCAGGCATTCCCTTGAACTTGCTGCTGGACGTGCTCGTAATCCACAGCCGCTTCCGGCGGTGTCAGGATTGCGCCTGAGTCTTTTCGGGACGAATCTGAGGGGCCACGGCTCCATAGGAGTCTTACCTTTGGGAGAGCCAGGCGGCAGGCGTGCTGACGATGCTTCTGAGCTTCAGCATTTGGCACCACTCGGAGGCCTGACGCCTGGCGCCCCTTGGCATTTTTTGTGATGCAGACCTGTGAGATCCTGTGAGGCCAAATCTGCAAAGGTCGCAGGACAGGGCGCAATGTGGATGAATGGAGGCCTTGATCCCAGAGGTTGCGCCATGGCCTCCACGTTCTCAGGCACTGAGTTGACTTATGCGGAAGCGGCCTTGCCAAAAGCGCCAGGAGCATCTGAGACCCTGCTGCCTGCCGAAGGGTAGATGGCGCTGGAGTGAGAGGTCAGGAGTCTCCGGCCATGGAAGAGCGAGAGAGAGAGATCCGCGCAAGAGAAGCTTTCAACATAATGACATAAGACTCATAATGACTCATGACATCAGATAGTAAGTGCTCAACTGGAAGCCTCATCATGCCAGAACTTTCTGCCCGCGCCAGCGCGGCTGCTGAACCTTTATGAGCCACGAAAGCGGGGCGAAAACGGGCGCGGATGGCGACAATTCGGCTCTTGGAGAACTCTTGGATCACAGCCGGTCCTGTGCAATTTGTGCCGCGAGCACGCCTCAAGTGCCGAAAAGTAGAGAAGGTTAGACCCCAGTCCAGTATGGGACTTAACGACAAGAATGACTTCCAGCTCCAAGTTTTGAAGGGATGCAAAGCGCGACCCCTGCAAACACAACAGACACTTCTCCAGCTGCAGCTGGAAGAGCGCAGCTTGCTGCACATCTCGTACGCGGAGTGCAGCTCTGCGGAGCGCTCGTTTCGGCCTGTCAAGCTCGCATCACCTGCGCAATGGTTGCAGAGGGTTGCCCGAACAAGCCCGAGGACACGCTAACAAGGTGGGAGTACGCGGGAGGGTTGGTTTACAGGTCCTTTTAGTTGTGGGCTGGTTCGACTGCAGGGTTCACCCCTCAAAACGGTTTGTTTCCTTGCATGTTGAAAACTATATTTGCTGGAGTGAATGAGTGGTTTCCCTTCTTGCCTTTGGCTTCCCAATGGGAACCCTCAAGTGAGCCCCAACTCGTCCGGGGTTCGGGGCGGTCGGCCGGACGCAAGGTGCGGTGCGGCCTGGAGGCTGGTTAGGGCTTTTGGTTTTGAAAGCATTGGAGCTTTGGTGGGTGCGTTTCATTGGTGATCTGCCAGTGATTTGCTATTGCTCTGTTGATCTCTAAATCGCTCGTCAGCTCGAATATAGCCGACTCAGCCGACTGCGCTGCTTCAGCTACTTGCCACAGATGAACATTATCAACACCGTCATCAACCTATGCACATCTATCGAGCTCAAGCATCAGAGTCAACGCCCATGACAGCAATATCGTCATGATTTCCAAACGCCAAACCTGGACACCCAGCTTCAGCATCAGGATTTGCAGGCTCAAGTTCAAGATCTTTGCAAGCATCGAATGTCA
Organism: Effrenium voratum; assembly: GCA_963377175.1. NCBI lineage: Eukaryota > Dinophyceae > Suessiales > Symbiodiniaceae > Effrenium > Effrenium voratum. The sequence continues at coordinate 478,336 of CAUJNA010000624.1, read as the reverse complement.
TCCAGACAACACACACACACAAACTTCTGCTCCAGCGAGATTGATCTCCCGATTGCACTCTACGCGTGCGTTGGGTTGTTTGTTGCCAGGAGGAGTTCTTGATCGCGCCTTTGCTGATGGTTTTCAGTTCGATGGTGCTTGTCTCTGACCCCGTGCTTTGGATTGGGTTGGTAAAACAAACAAGAATTGATCCGTTTTGTCGTCGAGCCGAGGGGTCGAGTTTTAGCCTTCGTCCTCCGAAGGGATGTGAGACTCATTCGTTCCCTCTCCAATTCCATAGTTTCATAGCTTGACTCAAGCATCAGGATGATGATCCTTGCGTGTGGTCAAGGGTGAGATGGCAGGTCGGCCTGCGGTTGGACACAACATCCCTTGACCTCTTTGCAGAGGTGACGCAGGCATTGGCTTCAAACATGACCTGCAAGTGGCCCGATTTCCTTCTGCCCAGGACGTGCGCCAAGTGCAGCCCTCGCCACACCGAGAGAGGCCTCATGAGCAAGCTGGTGTGCTCTGGCCCCTTGGCGCGTGCCCTGGACCGCGGCGTGCTGATCGCGGCCCTGGCGAAGTTCTTCCATGTGAACCAGCCCGCCTGCCAAGCTCGCGTGACCCCATTGAGAGGGTGCTTTTTTGAGAAAGGACCCGAATATGCGGGTTGATTCCTAGTGTTCACGTATTCCCAACATGGCTATGACTTTAAATGGGATAAGTCCCTTGGCTGAAGCTGAGGCTGGGAAGGCTCACAGTTTGGCCGCTGCACCAGGCCTTGAACGAGGCCGGGGTTTGCGTCCGTTTTTTTGGCTCGCCTGGCTAAGAAGGGAAGCCCTGCAGAATCTTCTAGATTCTTCCCGTTTTCGAGTTTCCCCGGCTGCGGTTTTGAGGTGTACTGATTTGCTCTCGCCTGCGCCAGGCCTGGAGGCGCGGGTACCTTGTGTCGTTTTCCCCAAGCCACTGGGGCTGATCTTAGGAGACATTGGCCAACAGCGCTCAACACGGCCAACCAGAAACATCTTCGTTAACCATAGTAGAGCCTAAACTCAATGGGGTTTGAGTTGATTCATTCTGCCAGGCTGCAAAGATCCGGAGCACCTGGTCTTCATGCAGCTCGCCGGAGGTGGGCGCAAGCAAACGACCGGCCATGGTAGGGGACCCTGATACTCTCAGGCAATGCATACTCTTGTCTGTACTCGATGCTAGCGCTGCAAGTCCAGATGCTGCATTTGCCCATCAGTTGGCTCAATCGCATAGCTTTCTCTCGTCACCTTCCGGCTTTGCCTTACCGATCGCCATGCTTGGCATATACATCCTGGCGGCCCTGGCGCCTCTCAGCCTCGTGTCCTCCGTGTCCTCCGTGTCCTCCGTGTCCTTCGTGTCCTCCCAGCCTTCGTGCCCGTCACTCTTGCAGGCGCAGGGTTACTCGGCTCGGCTCTCAGGGCTCTCAGGGCTCTCAGGCCCGCGCCTGACCGAACCGTTCGAAGCCCTCGATGCCAGGCCTCGAAGCGAGTGGCTGCCCATCCCGACCCGATAGAGGAGCATGCGGGTTGCAGCGCTCTTTGCATCTTTGGAGATCTGGATGCCGAGAAGGTTTTGGTGGGCGACAACGGCACTGACTGGGCGTGCGTGGACATCCAGTCCTTCATCGTCAGCCACGCCAGCAGCGAGGATTGTCAGAATCTCATCGACCACTTTGCTCCGCTCTGCTGCGAGCGCCAGCAGCTGGGTGCTGACAGTGCGCGTGAGAGGGGGGGGGGAGTATGTACGATCTGTCGCTTGCGCGTTTGGCACAAGTGTCTATTCTAGTTAGTCTTTTTTGTCTAACTTGGGTAGAACAAATAGAACATTTAGGAAATTCGAGGGCCATGCTTGTCCAACTTTTCTATTTTCTAGTTCCCGTAGTCTTCCGGTAGTCTTGCAGTTTTCAAGCAGTCTTCACAGACCCACTTCCCGGAACTTTGGGACCATGTTTTCCTATTTGTTTTTCTAAATACAACAACTAGGACATTCGAGGGTGATTCCATCTTTTCTATTTATTCTAGTTCAATTAGTATAGAATAGCAAAGCTACAACATTCGAGTTGTTTTTTCTTTTTACTTCTTCTTCTGATTTTGACAAAGAAGTAGAGCACATAACATTCCAGGGCCATGTGTTTCCTATGTTTCCTAGTTTTTCCAGTTTCTCTAATTCCCTTAGTCTTCCTTTATGCAGTCTTCCTGTATTCCCAGACCCACTTCCCGGAATGGTGCGACCAATTTTTCTCACAAGTTAGGACATCCGCGGCCCATTTCTTTCGATTTTTCGATTCTTTGGGAAACATCGACAAATCGAAAACATCGAAAACGTAGGTCCCAGGATTCCGGGAAGGTCTAGGAAGGCTACGAAAGACTGCGGGAAGACGACGGAAGAGTACAGGAAGACAAAGAAAGACTACGGAAGACTACGCGAATTAGAAAAGGTAGTGACATTAGGAACTTCGAGAGCCATTTGTTTCTAGTTTTCTAGTTGTTCGATTTAAATTAGACAAGTTCTATTTTTGCCAGCTCTGTAGTCTTGCGGTAGTTTTGCAGTCTTCCCGCAGTCTTTCCAGACCCACTTCTCGGAATTTTGAGACCATTCTTTTTCTAACTGAATTAGACAACTAGAACGAATTTAAAATTTGAGGGCCTTGTTTTTCCATTGTTTCTAATTTAATTTGAACAACTAGATTATATTGGACATTCGAGTGCGTCTTTCTTCTTAGAACAGAAAGGAGAAAGAACAAATGCAAAAGAAGAAGCAATAGGTCCCAGGATTCCGGGAAGTGGGTCTGGGAAGGCTATGAAAGACTACATGCAAAACTACAGGAGACTACAGGAAGACTACAAAAGACTATGGGAAGACTGGGAAGACTCCGGAATTCAACAAATTGGAAAACATTGGAAACTCGAGAACACGGTTTTTCTATTTTTCCTAAGTTTTCTATTTTAATTAGAAAAAAACATAACCTGATAGAAGCCACGAACCCGAATGCGGACACGAAAGCGGACTCTCGCGTTGCCACTCTAGTCACGTTTCTATAGTCACGTCTCTGGTCACGTCTCTAGTCACGCCTTTGGTCACGTCTCTCGTAGCAACTCAAACCTTTCATCGTGTGTCTCGCCGCGCCTCTCGTCACGACTCTGTCACGACTCTGTCACGTCTCCCGTCACGTCTTTCTTGGCGACTCCCGTAACGTCCCTTTTCATGTGAGTCGTCACCCCTCGCGTCGCTTCTCTGGACTTTTATCACGTGTCTCGCTGCGCCTGCCGTCACGACTCCGTCGCGTTTCCCGCCGCGTCTTTCTTGCCTCTAAACGGGAACCCTTCTGCTGCGCATTCGGGAAAATGGGAACTCGAGGGCCCTTTTTTCTAGTTGTTCTATTTCCCGTAGTCTTCTTGTAGTCTTGCAGTCTTCCGACAGACTCCCCGCAGTCTCAATTTTAGGCCTTCGGTATGAGACCAGCATATGACGACTGTCAGCCTTCTTACAGCCTTTTTCCGATGTTTCTAATTGTTTAATGGACAGGAATGGACATGAAATGAAAGGCGCGGAATTGAAATGCAACTCAAAGGGAAAGGAAGGAAAACAACATGGCTAGACATTTCAGGGAAGAACTGGAAAGTAATGGAAAAAAGGAAAGGACATGAACAGGAAATAAGGAATGGAAAGGACATGAATTGGATGGAAAAGAAGGAAAATAATGAAAGGGCATGGAAAGGACTGGAAAGAGCATGAAAAGAACATTTGAGGAAATGGAAAGGAAGCTCGCCGCTTCAAAATTCTTACGCGGGACATTGACGAGCGCTTTCTCGGCCCGGCTGGCCTTGGGCACTTCTAGCTAGGAAGAAGGTGGACAGGAATAGATAGGAATAGATAGGAATGGATAGGAATGGAATTGAACGGAATTGACATGCAAAGGAATGAAAGTGACATAGGAAGGAACGGAAAGGAGATGGACAGACCTGCAAGGATACTCGCCACCTTTTTGTTACAACGCTCTTTTTTTTCGCCCGGACCTTTGACACCTCGAGCCAGGAATGGAAAGGACATGGAAAGGAAATCCGGCGATATAGACGCGGGCAATTGCGAGATAAGTGCTTTTCCGGGCCCAGATGACCTTGGTCACGTGTAGGTAGAAAGACTTAAAAAGGACTGCAAGGAATAGGACAAAACATGGAAGGAGGTTGACAGAAACAAGACGACATGGGAGCGAAATGGAATGGAAATCCTTGGAGTCTTTACTCTGGAAAATTATGACACGTGCACCTTTTAAGCCCCGACTCCGACTGGACCATTTTGATTTGTCTTTCTATTTCTTTCCATGTCCTTTTGTTCCCTTGCATTGGCTTTAGTTCCTTTCCAATCCCT
>CAUJNA010000624.1:454892-464892 GCA_963377175.1 Effrenium voratum | reverse complement strand
AAACAACGCGCAACACACAAGCGACATTTCACAACACACAACACGCAACACGCAAGACACGGAAAAAGACACAACACACACACAACACACGCGCAACACACACAACACACACACAACACACACACAACACGCACGCAACGCACACACACACAGGCGCACACAGACACACACACACAGACACACACAAAGACACACACACAAACACACACACACAAACACAGAAACACACACACAAACACAAACATAAAAACAATCACACACACACAAACACACACACACAAACACACACACAAACTCAAGCACAAGCACAAGCACAAACACAAACAAACACACACACACACAAACACACAACCACACACAAACACACACACACACAAATACACAACCACACACAACCACAGACAAACACACCACAAGCACAAACACACAAACACACAAACACACACAAACGCACACACACAGAAACACACACACACACAAACACAAACAAGCACAAGCACAAACACACACAAATTCACAAACCCACACCCAAACACAAACGCAAGCACAAACACAACGCAACACAACACAACGCAACACACGACACGCACACACGCAACACACACACACCACACTTCACCGCATCACGCCTCAACGCAACGCAACGCGACGCGACGCAACGCAACACACACACACACCAACACGCAACACACACACACACACACATCGCACGCAGCACACAATACACACACACACACATACACCGCACGCAGCGCACAGCGCACACACACACACACAAGCTCGCGGGGATCTCAGATTTCTAGGCGCGAGTCAAGCCCTTTCCTGGCGAAGGTGGAGCGGCTCCAGAGCAACACCACGCTGCTGCAAATGGCGGCATCCGGCAACGCACGGGAAGAGGCAGGTTTTCTTCTCTTGGTTGCGTTTGCCCGTTTCTCGTGTTGAACTTAGATTTGTGTGCTGCATTCTGGCTGGCCGTTTTCTTCCAGCATCCTGCACACGCACGCAGAGCCCTCTGACCAGCTCTCCTCAAACTCTTTGGGCCTTGAGAAGCAAAACCTAGACGAACAACGCCCGGCCCATGAGGACCTATTCATTGATCCCTTTCAGACGTACTGCGCGCTCAGCGGTGGGACTGATTGCGCTAAGATCGGCAAGGAGAGTTGCACCTGTTATTGCCACTCGGCGCTCTCAACTGGCCATGGATAGTGAAAACCGTCTCCAAATCCCGGAGCCCGTATAGAGCTAGCGCCCAGGCGTGGAGCCTGGGACTTGCACCTCGGTCATGGCCGCCAAGTACGGCAAGGCGGCTGCGGCCGTCCTGGCTGCTTGGAAGGGCCAAAGGGCCAAAGTCGGGATGGGCTTTGGTTTTGGGGCTGGGTGGATTTGAGGCTTGCGGGCGGGGTAAAAGTCAGTGTATGATTCTCATGGGCTAGCTGAGTGCGGGGCCCTGGTGAAACGGTCGCAAAAGGAGATGGCCCTTGACATCGTGGCCGTGGTCTTCACTGGGGGCACTTCCGCTGTAGCGAAGGCGGGTTTCGCGAAGGCTGATTGGCCCTCTTGATAAGACTCGATTCTTGGATGTCCAAGAGGCTGGGGCTCGACCGTGCTTCGGAGATCTTCAGTTTCTGGGAACGTTTGAGTGCGCAGGCTGGCGCGAAGGCAGCGGCGAAGACTGCCATGAAGGCCGCAGCGAAGAAGGCCGCGATGACGGCCGGCAAGTCCCTGGTCACTAGGGCTGCGTCGTCCTGGGCCAAGGCCACTTGGCCACTCGGGCGACTTTGGGCACTGGGCGTTGACATTGGTTGATGTGCTGTAGGGAGTGTCGTGAGCCGTTGCTAGGCTTTCGTAAAGAAGGCGGCCAAGCAGAGCATGAAAGGGCGTCTCAAGAGGCAAGTGGCCAAGGACTTCACCAAGGAGTGGTCCATCAAAACCGTGAGGGAGAAGATCAAGTTGATGGCAAGGGAGAAGGTCCGTGACGCCATCACAGATGCACTCACCGGCGCAGCCTGCGAAAACCTTCTCGGTGACGTTTTCGACGAGCACATTGATGACCCTTCATGGGTCTCCGACCCCGAGTTCAGATGGGGTGATGGTCAGGGTCCCTCTGGCTACCTGGAGACCGTCGATATCACAGGTATCGTGGGTCTGGTGGGGATCTTCCATGAGGCCGACTGCCCCGCTCCCGTTCCTGGAGCCCCTGACGGCGAAAGTTGCCCACGCTAGGCTAGTGGTGCTCATAAGGGTGCCTCTATATATGAAACGCGGGCTTTGCGACGCCTTTGGCAAGCTGCCCAGCTATTGTTTTTGTATTAGTCATATTAGTCCTTAGCCTGATGGGCGAGCAGGAGTGTTTGCAAAAGGGAATTGGCACGCTGCCTGATATGCTTTGTGAAATGAACCACCGCGTCCATCTGGCACCACCATTTGTTTGCTCCAGGCAGCTGTGGATAATTATTCAATGCCTGGCACCCTTTGGCATTTTTTTTCTGCGGCAGACCTGTGAGGCCAAATCTGCAAAGGTCGCAGGACAGGGTGCAGAGGGGATGAATGGAGGCCTTGAGATCTTAGATCTTAGAGGTTCCACCTTGGCCTCCACGTTCTCAGGCAGCCTTGCCAAAAGCGCCAGGAGCATCTGAGACCCTGCTGCTGCCGAAGGGTAGATGGCGCTGGAGTGAGAGGTCAGGAGTCTCCGGCCATGGAAGAGCGAGAGAGAGAGATCCGCGCAAGAGAAGCTTTCAACATAATGACATAAGACTCATAATGACTCATGACATCAGATATATAGTAAGTGCTCAACTGGAAGCCTCATCATGCCAGAACTTTCTGCCCGCGCCAGCGCGGCTGCTGAACCTTTATGAGCCACGAAAGCGGGGCGAAAACGGGCGCGGATGGCGACAATTCGGCTCTTGGAGAACTCTTGGATCACAGCCGGTCCTGTGCAATTTGTGCCGCGAGCACGCCTCAAGTGCCGAAAAGTAGAGAAGGCTAGACCCCAGTCCAGTATGGGACTTGACGACAAGAATGACTTCCAGCTCCAAGTTTTGAAGGGATGCAAAGCGCGACCCCTGCAAACACAACAGACACTTCTCCAGCTGCAGCTGGAAGAGCGCAGCTTGCTGCACATCTCGTACGCGGAGTGCAGCTCTGCGGAGCGCTCGTTTCGGCCTGTCAAGCTCGCATCACCTGCGCAATGGTTGCAGAGGGTTGCCCGAACAAGCCCGAGGACACGCTAACAAGGTGGGAGCACGCGGGAGGGTTGGTTTACAGGTCCTTTTAGTTGTGGGCTGGTTCGACTGCAGGGTTCACCCCTCAAAACGGTTTGTTTCCTTGCATGTTGAAAACATTTTTGCACAATGGGAACCTAGGCCTAGTTTAATTACTCGGAAACTGGGGGGGGGGGCTGGCCCTTTCTGAAAGACCCATTTGTCCGCCTTGTTGATGAATCCAGGGTCAACGTCGCTGCGCATTCGCTAGATATTGCCATTGTGGCGAGGTTCGTCTCTGAATTTGCTGGAGTGAATGAGTGGTTTCCCTTCTTGCCTTTAGCTTCCCAATGGGAACCCTCAAGTGAGCCCCAAGGTTCGGGGCGGTCGGCCGGACGCAAGGTGCGGTGCGGCCTGCAGGCTGGTGAGGGCTTTTTGGTTTTGAAACCATTGGAGCTTTGGTGGGTGCGTTTCATTGCTTTGTTGATCTCTAAATCGCTCATCAGCTCGAATATAGCCGACTCAGCCGACTGCGCTGCTTCAGCTACTTGCCGTGCTGGCACCGGCATTGTTTCCCAGGTGTGCGCATCAGCACAGATGAACATTATCAACACCGCCATCAACCTATGCACATCTATCGAGCTCAAGCATCAGAGTCAACGCCCATGACAGCAATATCGTCATGATTTCCAAACGCCAAACCTGGACACCCAGCTTCAGCATCAGGATTTGCATCGCCATTTTATCCAGTCAGCCTCAGGCTCAAGTTCAAGATCTTTGCGAGCATCGAATGTCATCCAGACAACACGCACACACACACAAACTTCTGCTCCAGCGAGATTGATCTCCCGATTGTACTCTACGCGTGCGTTGGGTTGTTTGTTGCCAGGAGGAGTTCTTGATCACGCCTTTGCTGATGGTTTTCAGTTCGACGGTGCTTGTCTCTGACCCCGTGCTTTGGATTGGGTTGGTAAAACAAACAAGAATTGATTTGTTTTGTCGTCGAGCCGAGGGGTCGAGTTTTAGCCTTCGTCCTCCGAAGGGATGTGAGACTCATTCGTTCCCTCTCCAATTCCATAATTGCATTGCTTGACTCAAGCATCATGATGATGATCCTTGCGTGTGGTCAAGGGTGAGATGGCAGGTCGGCCTGCGGTTGGACACAACATCCCTTGACCTCTTTGCCGAGGTGACGCAGGCATTGGCTTCAAACATGACCTGCAAGTGAAAGCACTTGATTTTCTTCGGCCCAGGACGTGCGCCAAGTGCAGCCCTCGCCTCACCGAGAGAGGCCTCATGAACAAGCTGCTGTGCTCTGGATTGAGGGCTGCACTTGAACCTTTCCCCGAGTTGTGCAGATGGTGTCAAAAGGTCTCGGGGGCTGGGGCAGGCAGGTGGAACACTTGCAGCGCCCCCTGCAAGAGCTCAACTACTTGCCCCAGCCTTAAGATCAGCCCCTTGGCGCGTGCCCTCCGGAACGTGGTGTGCTGATCGCGGCCCTGGCGAAGTTCTTCCATGTGAACCAGCCCGCCTGCCAAGCTCACGTGACCCCATTGAGAGGGTGTTTTTTTTGAGAAAGGACCTGAATATGCGTCCTAGTGTTCACGTATTCCCAACATGGCTATGACTTTAAATGGGTATAAGTCCCTATGTTAATGATGTCCACCCAGGCACTCAATCGAGAATCACTTGGCTGAAGCTGAGGCTGGGAAGGCTCACAGTTTGGCCGCTGCACCAGGCCTTGAACGAGGCCGGGGTTTGTGTCTGTTATTTTGGCTCGCCTGGCTAAGGGAAGCCCTGCAGAATCTTCTGGATTTTTCCCGTTTTCGAGTTTCCCCTTGCGTTTTTGAGGTGTACTGATTTGCTCTCGCCTGCGCCAGGCCTGGAGGCGCGGGTACCTTGTCGTTTTCCCCAAGCTTTGCCACGAGGGCTGATCTTAGACATTGGCCAAAAGGGCTCAACACGGCCAACCAGAAACATCTTCGTTAACCATAGTAGAGCCTAAACTCAATGGGGTTTGAGTTGATTCATTCCGCCAGGCTGCAGAGATCCGGAGCACCTGGTCTTCATGCAGCTCGCCGGAGGTGGGCGCAAGCAAACGACCAGCCATGGTAGGGGACCCTTGTACTCTCAGGCAATGCATACTCTTGTTTGTACTTGAGCACAGCTGTACTGGTGCTAGTGATGCTAGCGCTGCGAGTCCAGATGCTGCATTTGCTCATCAGTTGGCTCAATCGCATAGCTTTCTCTCGTCACCTTCCGGCTTTGCCTTACCGATCGCCATGCTTGGCATATACATCCTGGCGGCACTGGCGCCTCTCAGCCTCGTGTCCTCCGTGTCCTCCGTGTCCTCCGTGTCCTTCGTGTCCTCCCAGCCTTCGTGCCCGTCACTCTTGCAGGCGCAGGGTTACTCGGCTCGGCTCTCAGGGCTCTCAGGGCTCTCAGGCCCGCGCCTGACCGAACCGTTCGAAGCCCTCGATGCCAGGCCTCGAAGCGAGTGGCTGCCCATCCCGACCCGATAGAGGAGCATGCGGGTTGCAGCGCTCTTTGCATCTTTGGAGATCTGGATGCCGAGAAGGTTTTGGTGGGCGACAACGGCACTGACTGGGCGTGCGTGGACATCCAGTCCTTCATCGTCAGCCACGCCAGCAGCGAGGATTGTCAGAATCTCATCGACCACTTTGAGCGCCAGCAGCTGGGTGCTGACAGTGCGCGTGAGAGGCGGGGGGGTATGTACAATGTTATTCTAGAAGGAAAAGAATGAAAGGGCATGGAAAGGACTGGAAAGAGCATGAAAAGAACATATGAGGAAATGGAAAGGAAGCTCGCCGCTTCAAAATTCTTACGCGGGACATTGACGAGCGCTTTCTCGGCCCGGCTGGCATTGGGCACTTCTAGCTAGGAAGAAAGTGGAAAGGAATAGATAGGAATGGATAGGAATGGAATTGAACGGAATTGACATGCAAAGGAATGAAAGTGACATAGGAAGGAACGGAAAGGAGATGGACAGACCTGCAAGGATACTCGCCACCTTTTTGTTACAACGCTCTTTTTTTTCGCCCGGACCTTTGACACCTCGAGCCAGGAATGGACAGGACATGGAAAGGAAATCCGGCGATGTGGACGCGGGCAATTGCGAGATAAGTGCTTTTCCGGCCCCAGATGACCTTGGGCACGTGTAGGTAGAAAGACTTAAAAAGGACTGCAAGGAATAAGACAAAACATGAAAGGAGGTTGAAAGAAACAAGGCGACATAAAAAGGGAAATGGAATGGAATGCCTTGGAATGAAGTCTTTACTGGACAATTATGACACGTGCACCTATTAAGCCCCGACTCCGACTGGAACATTTTGATTTTTCTTTCTATTTCTTTCCATGTCCTTTTGTTCCCTTGCATTGGTCCTTTCCACTTCAATTTTAGTTCCTTTCCAATCCCTGTGCGTTTCTTGTTTTTTCTCTTCCATTTACTTTCATTTCCTTTTCAATGACATTCCACGTTTTTTCTATGTCCTTTCCTATTCATTGGTTCTTTCCATTTCCTTTCGATTTCGTTCCCATGTCCTCTCCATGTTCTTTCCATTCCTTTCCGTGTCCGTTTTTCATATCCTTTCCGTTTCTTTTCATTTCTCTCCATTTCCTTTCCATTTCCTTCCTTCCCTTTCCATTCCTGATTAGAAGTGCCCAGGGCCAGCCCGGCCGAACAAGTGCTCGTTTCGCAATTCTCCGTGCCAAGAACTTTGAAGCGGCGAGTTTCCTTTTCATTTCCTTGCCATGTCCTTCCATGTCCTTTCCGTTCCTTTCATTCGTTTCCATTTCCATTCCAGGTCCATTCCATTCCAGGGCTTGCGCGTTTATTTCACAGGGTGCTTTGTCCCGGGTCTGTGCATCTTAGGAAGAACGAAGCCAGCGCCAATGTGACCTGTTCAGAGTGCAGCAATGGCTGCGTTGTTCTGGGGGCCTGCTTCCATAGTTTGCAACTACAGGCGTTGACCCCAGCCGTATGTTCCGAGCATGCGGGTACCTGGTGCAGCTCCAATCACTCCAGCCTCCTGGCTAAAGTGGCGGGTCTCGCCTTATTGAAGTTTGGTTGGCTTGTGCGTCCGTTCAGGCCTGCAAGAGAACCAGGGCGAGCAGTCCCTGGTGGCCGCATCCATGGGAACGACCGGTTTCGCCCAAGACTACGAGTTTTCGACGTATGGCTGGTGCATGTTTGGCTACTACGCTGGCTGGGAGGAAAACAGCAACCGCGACAGCCTCGAGAACTGCATGAGGGCATGCAACTTAGAAGACAGGTGCAAGTTCTTCAGCTTTCTGCAGGGTCAAACCTGCAGCCGCTATGACACAGACAGCTGCTTCTCCCTTGGCCTTTGGCCTTACAGCATTTACAAGAAGAAGGACCTGCCGTATATGTGGTTGGGCGCCGGCTTTTGCGAGGACGGCTACTATGCTGGCTGGGAGAGCAACAGCAACAAGGACAGCTTGGGCAATTGCAAGACTGCCTGTGACATGGAGTCGGAGTGCAAGTACATTGCATTCAAGCAAGGTTCCACTTGCAGCCGTTACAATGGCAACAGCTGCACTATTCGGGCACAGAGCTCCCACGCAGCATACAAGAAGGTCAACCCGAGCTTCAAGTTAGCTTCCGTCGGATATTGCAGTCACGGTTACTATGCTGGCTGGGAGACGAACAGCTTCAAGGACAGCTTGAAAAACTGCATGTCGGCATGCGAAGCTGAGCAACGATGCAAGTACTTCTCCTTTTGGCTGGGAAACACCTGCAGTCGGTACGACACTTACAACTGCCAACCGAACACAGACACATCCCATGTCACCTACAAGAGAGTGATGGTGCCGCCAGCATGCTGTACGGGCGGTGACTTCGTGCACACGAGCGACAAGTGCCGCAGTCGCAGAGTGTACATGAAGGGCGAGCATCACCACTGGCTTCCAGAAGGCCACTCCGAAGTGAGCCTCGCCGGGAACCCTGAGGGCACCGGTGAAGTGCACTGGGAGTGTCATGCCCGGCGGCGGCGCTGCGGCTTGCTTGGATGTGGGGGCACCGGCTATGAACGCACCGGCTTCGATCCTCCTGCCACGGATGCAACAGTCCACTACAACGGTGAAACCATCGACTACTGGCCCAAGTACTGCGCCCCGGAAATGCCCTGGAGTGAGGAATCGCCCGCAGATCGTGGCTGCTGCTCTATCGCAGACGGCACAGTGGATCGGTGCCGGTCTTCAAGCTATATCAAGATCCAGGTGGGATCCACATGGAAGTACTGCTACAAGAACCAGATCTGTGAGTGGGAATTCCCGACGCCACAGACCCAAGGCGTCAAGTTAAGCTGGTACTGCGGCAACACCGAGGAGAAGGTGCGATGGGGTCTCTACTTCGACACGCTTCAGGTGAAGTTCCACTGCGACGGCAAGGTGGAGTGGAACCCTTGGTGGTGTGGCTTCCTGCTTTCATTTGGTCGCAGTCGAAAAGACCTTTAAAGGCCCCGGGACGACTCCCCAACCCCAAGTGACACTCGAGGTTTGGCCACCGGCGGCAAGGCCCCGGCCCGGCGTCTGTGGTCACGCAGTTTGCCGGCGTGATTGGTGTCAGCACCGGCGGCGACTTCATCAATGGCCAGAACTCACAGCCGCTGACGGTCACGGAGATGAGAAACAAGGCCGGCATCTTCAGGCGCATGCCTTCGGGGAATGCCCCCTGCCACGCATGAAGCTAAGGCTGACGACTTCATATACCAGAACCGGAAAGCCATTTGCGAGGGCATGTCAGCCGCGGCTGTGTACGACCAGCTGCTGAAGCCTTCCAGCGTGTGCTGGCGCCGGGGGCTGCATTTGAGTCTGCGCAATGCACTCCTAGCCCTTGTGCTCAGATTCGCTCAGCGCATTTGAGTGTGTAAAGGCGAGCTGGCATGACGGCCCGGTCATCCTTGTTTCCGCACCACTCCGATTATGGCACGAAGACATCCTTGGCAGAGGAGAACACCCAGTTTGAGCGGGGAGAGTTGCTCAGCAGCAAAGTGCCCTCCCGGGCCCTCCCCACCTGCCCTGTCTTGCAGCTCACACACACAACACACAACGCAATACAATACAACGCAATACAACACACACACACACACACGCACACACACACACACACGCGCGCATGCACGCACACGGGCACGCGCACAGGCCCCCACGCGCACGCACGCGCCCCCACGCGGCCACACGCACGCAAGCGCACGCTTCCATGCGCCCGCGAATCTGGACACGCGCAGCACACACGCCACAGTTACACGCGCACGTGCACACACGCACATTCTCGCGCGCGCGCGTATGCGCACACGCACGCGTGCACGCGTGGCGCACACAACACAACACAACACAACACAACACAACACAACACAACACAACACAACACAACACAACACAACACAACACAACACAACACAACACAACACAACACAACACAACACAACACAACACAACACAACACAACACAACACAACACAACACAACACAACACACAACACAACACAACACAACACAACACAACACAACACAACACAACACAACACAACACAACACAACACAACACAACACAACACACACACACAAAACACAGAAATAACACAAACACACACGCACACGCACACATGCGCAAACACACACACAAACACACACACACACACAAACACAAACACACACAACACACACACACACACAACACACACACACAAACACACAGAAATACGCACACAAACACACACGCACACGCACACATGCGCAAACACACACACAAACAC
>CAUJNA010000624.1:394892-449892 GCA_963377175.1 Effrenium voratum | reverse complement strand
AACAAACACACACACACACAAACACACACGCACAAACTCAAGCACAAGCAAAAACACAAGCACAGACACAAACAGACACACAAACACAGAAGCACAGACACAAATTCACAAACCCAAATTCGCAAACCCAAATTCACAAACCCAAATTCACAAACCCAAGCCCAAACACAAGCACAGGCACAAACACAACGCAACACAACACAACGCAACACACAACACGCACACATGCAACACACACACACACACCACACTTCACCGCACCACGCCTCAACGCAACGCAACGCAACGCAACGCAACGCAACGCAACACACACACACACACATAAACACGCAACACACACACACACACAACGCACGCAGCACACAACACACACACACACATACAAAGCGCACAGCGCACACGCACACACAAGCTCGCGGGGATCTCAGATTTCTAGGCGCGAGTCAAGCCCTTTCCCGGCGTTGGTGGAGCGGCTCCAGAGCAACACCACGCTGCTGCAAATGGCGGCATCCGGCAACGCACGGGAAGAGGCAGGTTTTCTTCTCTTGGTTGCGTTTGCCCGTTTCTCGTGTTGAACTTGGATTTGTGTGCTGCATTCTGGCTGGCCGTCTTCTTCCAGCATCCTGCACGCGCACGCAGAGCCCTCTGAGCAGCTCTCCTCAAACTCTTTGGGCCTTGAGAAGCAAAACCTAGACGAACAACGCCCGGCCCATGAGGACCTATTCATTGATCCCTTTCAGACGTACTGCGCGCTCAGCGGTGGGACTGATTGCGCTAAGATCGGCAAGGAGAGTTGCACCTGTTATTGCCACTCGGCGCTCTCAACTGGCCATGGATAGTGAAAACCGTCTCCAAATCCCGGAGCCCGTATAGAGCTAGCGCCCAGGCGTGGAGCCTGGGACTTGCACCTCGGTCATGGCCGCCAAGTACGGCAAGGCGGCTGTGGCCATCCTGGCTGCTTGGAAGGGCCAAAGGGCCAAAGTCGGGATGGGCTTTGGTTTTGGGCCTGGGTGGATTTGAGGCTTGCGGGCGGGGTGAGAGTCAGTGTATGATTCTCATGGGCTAGCTGAGTGCGGGGCCCTGGTGAAACGGTCGCAAAAGGAGATGGCCCTTGACATCGTGGCCGTGGTCTTCACTGGGGGCACTTCCGCTGTAGCGAAGGCGGGTTTCGCGAAGGCTGATTGGCCCTCTTGATAAGACTCGATTCTTGGATGTCCAAGAGGCTGGGGCTCGACCGTGCTTCGGAAATCTTCGGTTTCTGGGAACGTTTGAGTGCGCAGGCTGGCGCGAAGGCGGCGGCGAAGGCTGCCATGAAGGCCGCAGCGAAGAAGGCCGCGATGACGGCCGGCAAGTCCCTGGTCACTAGGGCTGCGTCGTCCTGGGCCAAGGCCACTTGGCCACTCGGGCGACTTTGGGCACTGGGCGTTGACATTGGTTGATGTGCTGTAGGGAGTGTCGTGAGCCGTTGCTAGGCTTTCGTAAAGAAGGCGGCCAAGCAGAGCATGAAAGGGCGTCTCAAGAGGCAGGTGGCCAAGGACTTCACCAAGGAGTGGTCCATCAAAACCGTGAGGGAGAAGATCAAGTTGATGGCAAGGGAGAAGGTCCGTGACGCCATCACAGATGCACTCACCGGCGCAGCCTGCGAAAACCTTCTCGGTGACGTTTTCGACGAGCACATTGATGACCCTTCATGGGTCTCCGACCCCGAGTTCAGATGGGGTGATGGTCAGGGTCCCTCTGGCTACCTGGAGACCGTCGATATCACAGGTATCGTGGGTCTGGTGGGGATCTTCCATGAGGCCGACTGCCCCGCTCCCGTTCCGGCGAAAGTTGCCCACGCTAGGCTAGTGGTGCTCATAAGGGTGCCTCTATATATGAAACGCGGGCTTTGCGACGCCTTTGGCAAGCTGCCCAGCTTTTGTTTTTGTATTAGTCATATTAGTCCTTAGCCTGATGGGCGAGCAGGAGCGTTTGCAAAAGGGAATTGGCACGCTGCCTGATATGCTTTGTGAAATGAAGCACCGCGTCCATCTGGCACCACCATTTCTTTGCTCCAGGCAGCTGTGGATAATTATTCAAGTTCCCCCTCTTCATCCCTGCCAGCAACATGTGCAGCTCAACGGGATATTCCTCCCGCAACCCACGGTAGGTTTCGCCTTGGGTCGGAATGAAAACATGGCTCCTGACAAATGCTTCTGAGCCATTTGGCATTTTTTTTGTGCGGCAGAGCTGTGAGGCCAAATCTGCAAAGGTTGCAGGACAGGGTGCAGAGGGGATGAATGGAGGCCTTGAGATCTCAGAGGTTCCACCTTGGCCTCCACGTTCTCAGGCACTGAGGATTTATGCGGAAGCGGCGTTGCCAACAGCGCCAGGAGCATCTGAGACCCTGCTGCCTGCCGAAGGGTAGATGGCGCTGGAGTGAGCGATGTCAGGCAGAGTCTCCGGGATCTGCGCAAGGAATGCTCAATTCAACACAATGACATAATCCTAGTCAGCCAAACCAGACATATACTAAGCGCCCAACTGGGCTGCAAGCCTCACCAGAACACACGAGAACTATCTGCGGGATGGAGCGCCCCAAGCGCCCAGTGCGGCTGCCGAAGCTTTACGAGCCACAAAAGCGGGGCGAAAACGGGCGTGGATGGCGACAATTCGGCTCTTGGAGAGCTCTTGGATCACGCCTCGCAGCCGGTCCTGAGCAATTTGTACCGCGAGCACGCCTCAAGCGCCGAAAAGTAGAGAAGGTTAGACAGTGCAAATCCAGTATGGGACTTAAGGACAAGAATGATTGTTTACAAGGGATGCACAGTACACGACTCCAGCAAACAAAACGGACACTTCTGCAGCTGCAGCTCGAAGAGCGCAGCTTGGTGCACATCTCGTACGCGGAGTGCGGCTCTGCGGAGCACCTCGTTTCGGCCTGTCCAGCTCGCATCACCTGCGCAATGGTTGCAGAGGGTTCCCCGAAGGAGCACGAGGACACTCTAACAAGGTGGGAGCGCGCGGGAATATCGGTTTACAGGTCCTTCAATTGAAGGCTTGTTCGACTGCAGGGTTCACCCCTCAAAACGGTTTGTTTCCTTGCATGTTAAAAACATTTTTACACAATGGGAACCTAGGCCTAGTTTACTCGGGGGGTGGGGGGCTGGCCCTTTCTGAAAGCCTCATTTATCCGCCTTTCTGACGAATCCAGGGTCAGCGTCGCTGGACACATTCGCTAGGTATTGGCGTTGTTGCGAGGTTCATCTCTAAATGGACTGGAGTGAACGAGTGGTTCCCTTTGGCTTCTTGAGCCAAAACCGCCAGGTGTCTGGCGAACCTTCGCAGCAGCTGCTTCGAGACCTCTGGGCAAGTTGAGGCAAAAGCGCGAGTGAACGCCGTGCCAAACATGAGAGAGCGTCAAGGCCAGATCCTGCACCACTTTGAAACCATGGGAAACCATCGTTTGTTGGTATTTACAGGAGAATAATCATTCCAGGGTTTCTTAGGTGGTGCAGGATTTCGTCCATTGACAGGTATTTGTGGTTACCACAACTAGGTTGTGGGTATTTGCCCTCTTGGTTCTTATGAAGGTGGGCAGGCCGCTTGAATGCCAGGTGTTGATTGTTGACTCAAGCTTGGGCATGCCACGTCAGAGGAAAGGCGACCCTGGAGGTCGATCATCATTTTAGCATGTGCAATCAAAATGCCACGAAGGGAACCCACGTGAAATCAGTAGCTGGGAGATGCTGCGGTTCTGACACATAGTTTCTCATTTGGAAAGAATGGTGAAATAAACCCTCCACCCCAAACGGCATGGGCCCTGGCTAGGTGCTTCGCTCAGAAAATCGAGCGCTCAAGGCGCGCTTAGCCAAGTTGGAGCGGGAGGGCTGCTCGGCAAGAAGGGCTCAGGGGACTTCGGCCTGAAATGGTTTGCTCTTGGGTTTCCCTTGTCAACAACTGGGTTCATTTGCAAAGGAAGCAATATTTTTGGTTTCCCTTTTTCAACCCCGAACAAGACTTTCCCCGCAAAGACCGGTGACCGGCAGAGGGGAAGGGGGAAGCATCTTTGATCTTGCACAAGTGCAGAGCTTTTCACTGAGGTTGCAAGGAGGAGGACGTGCTGAGGCGATGCGACTTATCGAAAAATAGGTGTCTGTTTCTCATCCGCTGAGGCAAGTCAACTTGCCTGGCTGTGCCGTGGAGCCGCGGGAGGACGCCTTTTGTCTATCCCCGCAACCAGGTCTCTCTCGCATAGAGACCCACTGTGGCTCTGGGTCAAAAAAGTGTACCGAAAATGGAACCCTGGTAAGTGGAAACATGGACTAAACTCTGCGGTCCCCTGGTGGTTTAATTTTGACCCATACCCATGTTCAGATGGTTTTAAGGGGATCAACAGGGAGCCGTTCAGTGTTTTTTTGCACGACCGCCTCGCCCGGCTTTCGGTGGCGGTGCCGCGCCGGAGACTGCCCAGGAGGACCATCCGAAGACGGGCTCGAAATTGGAAATGAAACCGGAAATCAGCCGGAAGTCGACCAAGACCAAGTCGCTGATGGGGCGCCGTGGCGGCACCTGTGGACAGTCCTCGCCATAGGCGGAGGTGTGCAGCACTTTTGGCTCGTTTGCGGTATTGTTTGGGCTGTTTTCATCCTCCCCATCCATTCCAGGCCCAGCCTGACGCTGGCATGAGCACTATGTTTAGGATCAAGGAGGAATGCGTCAACCGTGAACTAGAGACCTTTCAGAGTTTAGATCATTGGGAAGCGAACCATTTGGTGGAACCGTTTGACCATTGGCGTGAGGAGCTTTGGCCTTGGCTCAGTTTGTGCCATAAGTGGAGGTCGGTTCCGCTCATGCCAAGTGGAGGTGCACCGTTGCAGAAACGAAACGACCACAGCGTTTGGACAGTGACATGTTCCTTTGTCTTTACAGAGCACAGACAACCCAGCCTTCAACTTGATTTGGTTTGTGTTTTGTGCTTCATGAAGCAATGTGGGAACTGAGCCTTCCATCTTTTGGTGTAGCCATGTGTACCCTACATCCTCAGATCTGTTTGCTCCCGGAAACTGGGTCAAACATGGCAGGGCACCACAATTTGTCAGGTGAGGTTGTCATCCATCAGAAGATACTCGGGCAGTGTGGGTGTGTGTGGTCGGACTCTTGGCGAGGTCTTCCTGTTATCCTCTCTAGTTTCTCCCCCAAAAGCCGACGTCGCATCTCAGGATCACCGAGGATTCCACCCACATCTCGCTGGGTGCGGCGCGTCTGGGCATGGTGCAACAAAGAGATGAGCTGATGGAGGAGCTAGAGCTCGACCAGGCCCAGGTTGCTTCATGTTGCTTCGGGCTTCATTCGGTTTGCTTTGGTTGATTGCTTTGGGCTTCGGTTTGCTTTGGTTTCCTTGGGCTCCCTGACGTCGGTTTCCAAGGAAATGTGGTTTCCCTTCAAAGAGAAATGCTACAGGGTGTTCACCCCATTTTGAGAATCCTCCAGATGGGCTTATGGCAAAAGTCGCCTGACATGGGCTTGTCTTAAAACCGGAGAAAAAAAAACAACACCTCCCAAAAAGGGCCGTTTCCCTTCGGCTTCCCTCGAAAATCGCTCAGAGACACCAGGAATCTCTTGCAAGAAGGAGACTCTTTTTGGCCTCGTTAGTTTGAATCATTGAAGGCGTAGAGCAGCTCAGAGCTGGCAGTTTGGGGGGTTGACCCGGGAAGTCTGCTTGAGAGTGCAATTCTGCCTGCCCTGGTTGGGACTTGAAAAAGGATCGGTGAAGGGACACGAAAGGAGACAAAGCCAGTTCCATTTTGAGGCGCCTGTTTGCCTGTCCGAAAGGTTCACAATTCCCTTCGCACGATCCATCAGGCAAAGATGCGGCGGATGATGTCAGCAATTGTACCCTCGACTTCTGGAAAGAGAGCGCACAACCTCTTGCAGAAACTCTCAAGGCAGGGACATTGTCTTATGGCCCCACGGATCACATGTGGACGGTTGTAGAAAAGAGATTGATCAGAAAGGCCGTAGCAAACCAGGCCGACGCCAGTGCCGTATTTAGTGAATGCTGAAATTATGCACGGTCAACCCGTCAACACCCAACGCCGAGAACCTTTGCCTCTTGTTCGCTAGGCACATCTTGTTCAAGTTCGGTGTGATGCTGGCGCCTGTGCTGCAGATCGCTTTCGGATTTCATTTTGCTCGCTCCCAGCTCCCATCTCTCAGGTAATCCTAGCAAACTCCATCTACCTGGGCTTTGATGCTGACGTGCAGGCAAGCGGTGATTCTTGGTCGAATGCGCCCCCAATGACCTGGGTGCCTTGTTTTGTCTTCGGCCTGATTGAGTGGAAAGGCTGTCCAAACTGTGACCCTTCCGACCCTTCCTGCCTTGCCTGGTGCCCCTGTCTCAAAAAGGTTCGCTTTCCGCCAGTCGATGACTAAGAGGTTTCCACTCCCCCAAACTAGATGTTTGATTCCCAAAAATGTGCCATTTGTCCCATCCCGAAGCAAAAGGTAAAACTGACCCACAAAGGTTGAACTTGATGCAAAACGCACGTTGGCAAGTCAACAGGGTTTGAATTTCCAAGTCCGTGCACCCCCGGGTGTATGTTGTCGGTTGTGCTGGAGGTGAAAAACAGCTTCCAGCGCCTGACCGACGAAGGCCAGGAGACACCCCATGGTGTCCTGGACATACTCTTCCCAGCCCCTCGGCAGTTTTGGGGGCCTCCATATGCTTCATTGGGCCGCTGGTTTTGTTCGTATGGCTTGGGACCAGTTTCGGCCAGCCACGAAGTGGGGGCCCGCTGCAAAGACATGAGCGAGGATAGCGGTGGACCTCCAGAAAGGTCTGGCTTCCTCTAGTTTAGCCATCCTCACCACAAACAAGCACACACACCCCACCCGGCTTGACAGTGAGAGAGTGAGAGCTGCTCCGTTCATGAGACTCTGGGACACAACAGTTTGCCTTCTTGGGTTGCTAAGGGAGGGCCACATGCTCCCCTATTGGACAGTCGAAGATTGATGTCAACAGGCATTTTACAGCAGGCGCAGCGGGCACTTTTCGTGCTTTTGGTTTTGGGGAGAGGCCGTGTTGCATGTGCCCAGGCCTTGTTCGTCCTGGAGCTTTGCATCCGAATGGGAGCGGAGAAGTTGCACTTTTTCCAAGGTGAAGAGAGGTGGTGGACGCACGGCCTTACGTTTGCACGTTGCCAGCGACTTGTTCCCCCAAGAATGAGAGGATGTGACCAGTGTGGTTTGACTGATCCGTCAGGAACGTGTTTGACATTGCCGGGCTCTCAGCAACCAGAGATCGATTCGGGTGAGGGTCTTGGAAAGGGCTGGTCTCCATGTTTGCGAGCCACAGCTTCCAGAGGCTGCCATCTCTTGTTCCTGACTTGTGTCGATTGTATTGCCGTGACTTGCCCAGAACCGGTACATGGACCCTCGACCACACAGCACTCATCAGAGGCCTCGCGAGGTAACTGGCTGTTTGGTCAGGTCTTGGTGGCGAACTCCCTGGCGGAGCTGGCTGGGCCCTTGGCGAACTTCAGCTTCCTCCGCATCCTCCGAGTTTTCCGCCCGGCGCCCGGCCGGGCATTGCAGCCTGCGCCTGGTGCAGCTGGGGAGTAGAGCCTTGAACTGAGGCATGGTCAGAATCATTCGCATCGTCCGCAATGTGAAGGGGCTGAAGTCTTTGCGCACCATGGTCTTCGCTTTGATCAACTCCTTCACCTCCTTATTGTGGGCCTTTGCTGCTTGGGCATGCATGTCGAGCCAGCTTCGAGAAACGGGCTGTGTACTGCGTCACCAGACTGTGGCAAAGAGTTCAGTCAAAATAGGACAACGTGATTGGCAGTATCAGAATATGTGTCTTTTGGCTAAGATGGATGTAGCTGATTTTGGGCTTGGTAGGTTAAGAGAGAGGAGGCTTTGCCTCAAACATAGGGGCTTGCTTGGCTTGCTTCTCGATTTTCTGTCAACACAAAACGGAGGGAGGGGGTCCCTCTTTAGGGACAAAGCCATGATGGCAAGCAGCTTCCGGGAGTTGAAAGCAATGTGTCCTGCGGCATCGGCAGCCTGAAGGCATGTCGTGTTCTCGCCAGCACGACTTAAGTCGTGCTGGCAGCAACTTTTATCCACGGAAACTCGTGCCAAGTTCATGATCATCTTGATCATCTTCGTCTTTGGCGTCCTCTTCTGCCACGGAGCTTTTTGGCCCGAGAGGGAGAGAGAGAGAGCATAGAGAGCCAAGACCTGGGTGCCCATGGAAGTGGAGGGGCCTTTCCAAGAGGATGGTCTTGCCCTCTTGATGCTTTTGAGAGACTTCTTCAAGACCAGGTGTTGATGAATGTGGGGTGGTGATTACTTGGACAGATGAAGGCAGAAAAGCTATCTAACACGTATTGGGGTCTTTGGTCCTCCTTGGTCCTCCCCGGACCTTTGCCTCTTCGGTCCCCTCTGTTTGATACTTTCAGCATTGGTTCGGCATTACTCACTGCTTGGTCCTTGCATCGAATTTGTTGATTGGGGTAGTTGAGCAGTGGTTCAGTGTTTCTTTAGCACTGCTCTGTTAGCATGGAGTGCCATGTTTTGCCAATTTCCTTCCCTTCAAAAGCATATGACTCCATATCAAAGACTTTCCCGACCTTTTTCTGCCAGTACAGCATCTCGCCAAGAAGGAGGCCGAACTGCTGGGATCCGGACAGGCTCACTAAGCCCTTACTCGTTTCTACTGGTCATGACGTGTGATGTACGTACGAAGCAACCTGAAGTAACGGTACCTCAGAAAGGGAGTTTCACAGCGAATCCAGGCCAAGCAGCTCCTTACACAGTCGAGGAAAGGTTGGTTTCCTTCCAGTTTGGCGGAGCCGATTCACACAGGAGAGCTCAGAGCAATGGCCGACTAGTAATGCTCTCCGAATTAAGGACCACGAGACCATTGAAGAAAACAGAAGAACATGCAATCAACCCCAAGAAACACTCCAAATAAATCCGAGAAGACGAGCTTAACCAAAGGAAAGTCAAGACCAGTTACAACTTTCGAAATCGCATAACAACTCCTTAGCCTTAGCTTCAGTGTTTTTACATAATATGTTTGCTTGACATCCTAGCCCTAGTCAATTGCACAAGATCAATCCCGGATTCAGCAACTACTCCCGATTCAGAAACTTTAAGGTTCAGAAACTACGATTTAGACACTACGAATCCCGGATTCAGAAACTATGATCTCCGACTCAGAAACTACGATCCCCGATTCAGAAACTACAAATCCCGGACTCAGGAGCTACACATGTGCAGAAAATATGAACGTTGTTGGTTGGTTTAATGTTGGGGCTAGTTTAGGGTCGGTTTATGGTTGGTTTACGGTCGGCTTAGGTTGGTTCAGGGTTGGTTTAGGCTTGGTTCAGGGTTGGTTAAGGGTTATAGGACGTTTCAGGCTTGGTTTAGGGTTGGTTGAGGGTTGGTGCCGGGTTCGTTTAGGGTTCGTTTAGGGTTGGTTTAGGGTACTTTGGGGTTGGTTTAGGATTGGTTTGGGGTTGGCTTAGGGTCGGTTTAGGGTTGGTTTAGGGTCGGTTTAGGGATGGTTTAGGGTTGGTTTCGGCTTGACTTGGGTTGGCTTTGGCTTGTCGGGTTGGTTTTGGGTTGGCTTTAGGGCTGGTGTCGGGTTGGTTTGGTGCCTTGCTGGAGTTTCTTGGGTCGCCGATGACGCTTGTGCTTAGTTCTTGTTCCCTACCCTTGGTCTGGCATGATACGCTTGTTTATCGCCATAACTACATTGCCCCCTATTTTTCCAGGTCAGATAACAGGTTTGGAAACATGTTCTGTGATTGGTCGACATGGCGGAAAAGCCCAGATTTAGGCCCAGAGGTCAGGCTTGTGACTTGGGGCTGGCCCAGGTTGCCGCGCACAACTTGAGCTTGGACCCTGATGACACTATTGGTGTGAAAGAGGCGGCGGTGCCCTGCGTGTGGTCATGTTTTCCTGTGCTCCTGCTTTTGGGGCGCATGAAACTGCTGACGCGTGAAGTGTTTTTTTTTGGGGGTGTTGATTATGCCGGCAGGCAGCAAGCATGCAGACTTCTGTGTTTGTTTGTTTGTTTGTTTGTTTGTTTGTTTGTTTGTTTGTTTGTTTGTTGCTTCAGCACACTTGGTTGAAGATGCGATGTTCAAATTGAAGGCTGCAACATTGGTTGCATTGTTATTGCTCTAATGGCCTGCATGGGGTTGATCCCAATGAAAACCTTGTTCGTTGTCATGCTTGCATCTACTTCGCAACCGCAACTTTTCAGCACACCCGTGCGAGCCTCTGAGAGGATCTGCGGGGTCGACGTGCGAAAACTGGAAACTGTTGATACTTCTTGGTGCTTGCAGACGAATGTTTGGAAGCTGGCTCGTTGTTTGCAAGAAGCTTGCACAAAGAGCTTGCACGGAGAAGCTTGCGCCGCGAACTTGCACAGAGAAGCTTGCGTGGAGAACGTGCGCGGACAAACTTGCATCTAGAATCTAGAAACGCGCGCAGGGATATTGCACAGAGAATTTGCGCAGATAAACTTGCAGGAAAGATTTGCGCAGAAAAACTTGCGTCGATAGCTATCGCAGACAAGCTTGCGTATAGAAGCTTGCACGGGGAAATTGCACAGAGAACTTGCACAGAGAAACTTGCACAGAGCACTCGTAGCATGCAGATCTTAACGAAGAGAAGACTTGCGTGCACAGATTGCGCGGAAAACTTGCCCGCTGTTGGTGCGTGGTTTTCATGCCCCAGTTTTTGCGGTTTCGCTTTGCTTTGCAGTAGCGGCGGAGATGGCCGCAAGACACGACAAACAGAACGCTGTCACAGAGAAGCTTGCACAGCGAAATTTATGCCGAGAAAGTTTGCACAAAGAACTTGCACAGGGAACCTTGCACAGAGTAAGGCTTCTGATTAAAAGGCGGCCTGGCGCGGCCTACATGTTTTCGGGCCACCCGTCCCCTAGCTTAAAGAAAGCCAGAGGGAAAGCCCTGACCGCAGGCCCTGGATTCTCAGTGGGCATTTGGAAGCCTTTGGGAGACTAGCATTAGCCTCTTCAGTGGGGGCCTCAAATCTGCGGCCGGAACTGTTGCTAGCTTTTTGAATCAAGCAGGCAGAGTGCAGAGATTCCTAGGCGCCGTCTCTGGCGGCAATGACTGGCTTGTGTATGGCTCACAGCTCAGGCTGGAGAGACACAATTTCGAGGGTTGTCTTGGCTTTACGACGGGAATTGTAAGCTGGCAACATGGTCCTATGACACCTTCCGGGGTTACAGCCGCCACGTGCTTTCTGCCTCTCGTGACAGGCGCCTCAAGCCGACAGATGACAGCTTGGTGGGAGAGTTTTACTTCATCACCTTCTGCTTCTATGCGGCTTTGGCGTGGGATCATGATCAGCTTGGGGGGTTGCCTTGGCAGGGTCTGCCTTTGGAGCCTGGCTTACCTCCGGAGGTTTCAGTTGCAGTGAGCGGCTGACTTGCCAAGGTGGCATTTTGCACCATTGGCATGTTGAATGCTGGAGTCTTAGATCACTCGACGAGGCTTTGTCCTTGACGCATGGTCATGCTGTAAAGCGAGTGCATCGAGACCTGGCGGAGACTCTCTTCATAAGTTAATGTGTATTGTGAGGTGGTAACGGGCATTTTTGTCGACAGCGCCGTGACAACAAGAACGGAAGACGAGGTGGTCGATGCGTTCAAGGACACGCCCCAGTTGTTTGGCTGCCATTTGGTTGCACTCTCTTTGCTAGCTGTTTTGCTTCTTTTAGAAGCCAGGCCTGAGGCATAGGCCAGCAACTTGCCAGGAGCAGATGAACTTGCGGCGTCAGGAAGTGCGTAGAATCTTTACCGAGGCGCGGTCGCGGGGTAAGATGCTGGAACGGAGTGTCGCTAGAGACCGCGCCCAGCCCGATCTGTTTGCTTGTTCCAAAACGGGGCCGGGCATGAAGATGTTGAGGAAGGCGCAAGGGGTCCCGCGGTCAGAAGGCCCAACTGTGGCTCTTGTGCTGCGCGTTTCATCGTTTCATGCCTTGTTTTCCTTTCGAACGCTGGTTGGGAGCGATGCAGGCTGATGTGGATGGAGTAGGTTCCCTGACCTTTGAGCAGCTCAAGGACGGACTGCGCGGTTTTGGGTCGCCGCCGTCTCCGTCTTAGGAATCTTGAGGGCCAGGGCCTGAAGCGTTGACACGCGCAGCCTCAGTTCAGGTTTAAAAAGCCACGCAGAGCATCCAGACGGGTTTGTTGCAAGCACGTCACTTCCTTTGCATCTTTGGGGGAAGCCACATTGCGACCTTGCAATGGCATTCCGAGTTTCACTTGGGTGTCTTTATATGAGGCTACCCTGTTTTTGGCGGCTTTCAATGAAGCCCACCCATTTTGAGGGTCCCCCCAAAATACACAGATTCATTTGGAGTAGTTTCTTTCTTGCACACTTCCAACCTGCTGTTAGGAGCAGTTCGACCACCCCTGGGTCAAGGCTTGGACTGGGGGCAATATTTTGGCTGTTTTTTTTGGTGCCTGCCCCCTTGGCATTTTTGGAGTGATCGCCCCAGGCGTATTTTTCTGGGCTTGACATTGATCCCAACGAGGCGTGCGGGTGGGAGTTGTTTTCCCTTTTGCGATTGCGGGATTCAGCAAATGGGAGGCTGCCATCATTTTCACCCTCATGGCGGTTGCCTCAGGTTCAGACTCAGCCAAATTGGCTCTGCTTTAGCCAAGGATGCGGATCACAACGGACGAGTCGCCAGTATGCAAGTAACACACATTCCGGTAACATCAGCTACAGGCAACGCCTCAGATGCCCGGCCTTGCATTTCAGGTTACTATCGAGGAGTTCATTGAGGGCACCATGAAGTTGAAAGGATCAGCCAAGAGCCACTCGGTGAACTTTGTTGGACTCCCTCAATTGTGGCCAACCACATGAACGGACATGAACGGGGGACCAAGCGATTTTTCCTCAAAACCACGAGGCGGTTTTTCGACCCAGTTCGCATTTTTCGCCTGTTGGTTGGGTCCAAAGAAACTGGTTGAGTGGAACCAAGTCTCAACGTCAGGGTGTCTGAACTCTCCATGTCTGAGGTGTGGACATGCTCCTTTTGATGCCTCTAGCCTGCAAGAGTCTAGGCTCTGGTGGACCTTGGTATAAGGAAGACCTGGAGATCCCACATTCCTTTCAGTGTCTTTTTTGGAAGTTTCTGAACTTCACTCGCCAACAATTTTCTATCACCCATTGAAGCCTCTGAGGCTAAGTGGTAGACAACCGACATACTACTCACTTGCCCAAAGCCGACCTTTTGACGTTTTGGTTTCCCTATTGGACCATTTTTAAGTTTTGGCCCCAAAAGGTTAGCCTTTATTTCTGGGTCTTTGGGCAACCGAAATAATATTGATTCTGAGACCGACGACTGGAAGCATCTCCCAAGTGCCTCGTGCGAAACAAGGGTGAGAGGAGAGGCATGCCCCAACCTTTCTTTCTTGATTTCCCCACGTAAAGAGTAAAGGCAAACAAAATGGAATATAATAGCTGGCATGGAATCTAGTGCAACTACGCAAAAGGACAGCATACCTGTGTGCCACTTGTGTTCCCTCGAATAAGGATCTCCTTGGTGATGGTTGTAAAGAGACACCTAAAGGCCACTACAACCATTCGTGGTGGGTCCCTTTGAACTTGACACTGTCCAAGGTTTGACCAAGTGAGGCCGGGATGTGGTGCTGACTGCATGTCGGAAGTGGTGAGCCATCGTGCTGATTGAAACCCGAGAAGCAGCCTGGCCAGGTTTCAGCTGAAGTTCAACAATCTGTGTTCCTTCCTAGAGGCCGCCCTTGCGCGAGTGCATGCAATTGTTGAAGCTGGGGCTTTGATTTGAAGAGCTGGGGGTTTGATTCCCAAAAGGCTGATTTTTAGTTTGAGCATCGCGGCGTTTTGCTCGGTTGGTTGCACAGGCAGGGAACCCCGATATACCCAAAGGTTACGCGGAAATTCCAAACTTGTTACGGCAGGACGAGATAAAGACAATCAAGACCGTCCTGCTTCCAGGACATCCATGTGGAGTGAGTTGGTGATCTTCATGTCAGAGACATCCTTATGGTTTCTGAGGGGAATGCGGTGCGTGTCGCAGTGCAAACACATCGGTGCATGGCGGTGTGGAAGAATTATGCGGCCCTCCAAATTAAAGCACTCGGAATAATTGAGCAAACCGTATAGCATTGGAGGCGAGGGCTTTCATCCAGTCCAACATGCATTTGATAGAATGAGTGAAGTTGGCAGGGCGGAAGCGAGCTACAGCCAAACCAGTGCAATCCAATGTCATGCCCACCACTTTGCCAAAAATGCCCAAGAGGAGCCCTTGGTGTCCATCCATGGCTTCCAGAAAGTTCGGCAGGACAACAACCTGTAAAGAAGCTCTTCGAGCACCAAGATGTTCCCCACCACGACATGGGCCACCTGTCCAACGCGTCCCAGGCCTGGCACGAAACTCTGTGGGGCTGTTCCTTGCCTCTTGAAACACCTAAAAGTGTGAATGCCGGCTTGTGACATTGACTCCGTCTGAAAATGGACAGCTGCCCACAAGTGGGATTCACCCAATGAGTTTCCAACAATTACGGAGAAGGTTTTTTTTTAAGTCTTGCAAAATCCGCTGGTTCACTTCCAGGTTTATTAGAAAGGGTACGATTCGTAGCACCCAACCCTTGATTGGGGCGCAACCTCCGAACCACAAAGGCGAGATGTCCGTTAAACCACATGGACCCAGTTTGCTTTCGGCAGGCCATTCCCTCTGGCGGCGAACCTTCAGAGCTGAAACCTGAGAACGAGGCCAAATTTCCTTGATATGAAGGCCACCTCCCAAGGAGCGGCCTTCAAATTTTATTAACTTATGATCCTGCGAAAACTGAATTCCCGGTTGGCAAAACAATTGATTCTTAATAATAGACATGATTTTGGATGGCTTGGGCTAATTAGATCCGCCCTAGGACAGTGGGGGGGAGATTGGTGTTTGAGGAAAAGAAGAACACATTTAGATATAATAAATAAAATAGAGATTGATACTTTTGTTTTGTATTTTTTTTGGGGGGGGGTTAATTGGATATATTAAATGGTTATTTATGTTTTTTGGAGGAGTATATATATATATATATGTTTTTTTTAAATGATTTTTGTTTATTTGTTTTTTAATATAATAAATATATATGTATATTATGTTAATTTAAAATTTATTATTTGATATAATTGGAATTTATAATATATTTGAAATGAATAAATAATTTATATATGTAGTTTTTAATAATTTGATATGGTTTTGGGATTATATTTTTATATATTATAGAATTATTTTAATGATATATTGGTCGAATTATTATATATAAAATGAATGATAATATTATATTATATAGAACATATTTTGATTTAATTAAATATTTGGTTTTTTGAATTTATTACTTATATATATATATTGTTATTGTTTTAAGAAATTATTATTATATTTATTTATTTAGTGTTTATTTGTTATTGATTATTTGTTTGATATTATTTATTTGATGGGTTTATATTGTTATTATTATTATGTTTTTTGTGTTATTTGTTTTATTGTTTTTTATTATTGTATTTACATAATATTATTTATTTTTATTTATATAATTAATTAAATTTTAGTTTTATTTTTATTTAGCTTTATGTATATTTATGTATTTCTTGTATATTTATTTATTTTTATATATTTATTTTTAATTATTTATTTTTATTTATATATTTGTATTTTGTGATTGTTTTTTAATTTATTTGTATTTATTTGAATATATATTTTTATTTAGCTTTATGTATATTTATATATTTCTTGTGTATGTATTTATTTTTATATATGTATTTTTAATTATTTATTTTTATTTATATATTTGTATTTTGTTTTTTTTTAATTTATTTGTATTTATTTGAATATCTATTTTTATTTATCTATTTGTTTACTTGTTTTATTTTAGATTTATTTATTCTTATTTGTTCCTGCTGATTTTTATTTGTTCTTATTTGTTTTATTTACTCTGATTTACGCTTTTTATTTTTGCTTACTCCTTCTTATTTTAACTTATTCCGACTTACTTATTTATTTATTCCTACTTATTTTTATTTATTCTTATTTATTCCTATTTACTCCTTACTTAATCCTATTTGCTCCTATTTATTCCTACTTCTACTAACTCCCATTTGTTTTCCCGAAACCATGGCGAAGGGTTCTTCCGCTGGGTTCACTTGAGTTGTTCTCATGAGAGTCATTACAAGGTATCATTGCAAGGAATCAGCATCATGAAAGTCATTGCAAGGAGTCATTGCAAGGAATCATCATTATGAAAGTTATTGCAAGGAGTTATTATAAGGAATCATTACAAGGAGTCATTGCAAGGAGTTATTGCAAGGAGTTATTGCAAGGAGTCATGGCAAGGAGTCATTGTAAGGAGTCATGGTAAGGAGTCATGACAAGGAGTTATTGTAAGGAGTTATAGCAAGGAATCAAGTGCAAGGAGTCATAGCAAGGAATTATTGCAAGGAGTCATTGAAGGGGGTCATTGCAAGGAGTCATTGTAAGGAGTCATTGCAAGGAGTTATTGCAAGGAGTCTTGGTAAGGATTGTAATTTATACTTGACTCCTTGCAATTGCAACTTGCACTTGACTCCATGCACTTGCAACTTGCACTTGACTCCATGCATTTGCAACTTGCATTTGACTCCATGCACTTGGCTCCTTGCACTTGCAACTTGCACTTAACTCCGTGCACTCCCGCATGTCATTGCACGGTGCTCGTCCAGGCACACAAGAAACTGCGCGTAGCGAGTTTCACTTGCCATGGCGCTAGCGCAGGAAGTGGAGAGTCCCGAAGGACAAATTGTTTTAGCTCTTGACTTCGTTGTTGCTAAAAAATAATACTAACCAATTGTAATCACAAGGACAAATATAAAAAATAAACTCAGGGGATATCCCCAACAGCACCACACCCGCCCCGGGACCCACCTCATCGCCGGCTTTGCTGAGGATGCGGCCTTACAAGTGTATCTAGCAAAATTAGGCGATACGGCTTGGTAGTTGATGGGGCCCGATCAGGGCCCGACAGCGCAATCGGGGCCCGATCGGGCCCCGACAGTGCAATCGGGCCTCGACCTGCCCGACTGGGCCCGGTGAACCTTGCAGACCGTTTTCGTGGAACCCTCGTGGGCTCAGCATGAAACTTTGTTGGAACCTTTCTTCAGGGCAGCCCTATAGCTTTTGCAGAACCTGGTGGAAACCTCGTGGAGCGCTTTTAGAATTTTATTCCGTAGCCCTCGCAGCCTCGCGGAACGCTTGGAACCCAAAGCCCACCAAGTAGTACTCAGTAGTGCTAAGCATTTACTCTGCTACACAGTGAATTTGCCACAAAGCCAACGCGTTGCCTAAGCAAGTGAGCAAGTGACAAAACAGTAAAATTGTGCTCAAAACAATTGATTTCGATTTTGCTTAGTGTTCCGCTCATAAGCAAAACGATTTTCAATTTACTGCTCCGATGGCTTCGTAGAACCTAGTGGAATCTTCGTGGAACCTTGCCTCAAGCCACCCCGGACCACCCCGCAGCCCTCGCTGAACCTGGTGGAACTCTGGTAGAACTCTCGTGGAACCTTTACCTCCCGGCATCCCCGTACCCCGTACCCTATCTAAGCTCAGACCCCAACGCTTTCAGCTATTGGGGAAAAAGACATGTTCAATGATTGATTGCTTGTATTAGGAGGTGAGACGACTGTCTGCGCCTGTGTATGTGTATGTGTGTATGTGCGAATAAAAGAACTAGTTGTAACCAATGCTCAAGACACCATTAAGGCCTATAAGTGAATCAAAGAAACGGCGGCGGTAAATGCATTAGCGACAATTATTTACGGTATCCAAATAATATCTATCAAATTATCATTCTATTCATCGATCTATCTATCTTTCAATTTTTCTATTTATCCACTAATTTTTATGTTTATATATTTGCTTACTTATTTATCTAACTAACTATTTTTGTATTTATCTATCTATCTACCTATCTACTTCTATTTTCTCTATCTTTCATCTATCTATTTATCCGTCTATCTCTCTATCTATTTATCTACCTCTTTTATTTATATTTCCATCTCTCTCTCTCTCTATCTATCGATTTCTCTTCCTATCTAGCTATCTACCTATCTATCTATCCATCCATCTATATATCCATATATATATATATATATATTCGTAATTAATTAATATTTCTGTTTGCGGAAACCGCTATATTCGTGTTTGCAAACACGATAGCCGAAATTCACTTGCGTGAAATACGTAGTGTCAAGTGCAGGCAGTCGCCGTCATTCGTCATTGCCATTTGGGGTTGCCGGCGATGTGAGGAACTTTACAACGAGCTCCCTAGCTTTTCGCCGGTCTTTCGCGGATCTTTCGCGAAACTTGCTCCAAAATAGCCCAGCTAACGTTATTGATTTGCACTAATCCTAACACAAGCAAGGAATCAATAATGTAGGTGTTGCACATCTCCCTCTCGAAAAAGCAGCGGGGTCTACAAATGTGTAAATGTACAGGCAAGCCTCCAAGAATTCAATGCGGAATCTTTTGCGAAAAAAAATATTTTTCGTGCACTCTATCGCCGATCTTTCATGGAGGGATTTAAACCAAGACGAATAATCACCGAATACATCACTCCTTACAAGGACCTTTTAATCATCCCCTATATATTTAACTCCCTATTTATTTATCTATCTACCTACCTATTTTCTCTATCTTTCATCTATCTATCCATCCATCTATCTCTCTATCTATCTATCTATTTACCTCTTATATCTATATTTCCATTTATCTATCTCTCTCTCTCTCTATTTATTTATCTGTCGATCTCTCTTTCTATCCATCTAGCTATCTATCTCTCTGTTTTGTGTTCTCTATCTTTCTCTATCTATCTATTTATCTAATCGTCTATCTATCTACGCATCTATCTATTTCCCTCTGTTTAATTATCTAATCTATCGATCTATCTATCTATTTATCCAGCGATCTATACCTAAACTAGCGAAAATGCTGTGCCTACCACGAAATCTATATTTGACCTTGCGAAAGTGTTGTGCCTGCAACGAATTTGGCATTTGACTTTGCGAAAGTGCTGCGCCTGCCACGAAATCTGTACTTAACCTTGCGAAAATGCTGCGCCTGCCACGAAATCTGTTGTGCTGCGCTTGCCACGCAATTCAAACCTTGAGAAAAATTGACCTTGCTACGCCTGCCACTCAAAATGCTGCGCCTCATACCAATGGGCCCGGCGCCGACCCCGCTCCGCGTACAGACTAACTTTCGCGTCTCCAAAGACGATTCAAGGCCATATTTTTTACGACTATCTCTTCCCCTACTACACGCACGCACAATTTTCCTCGTGGAGGTTATTCCTTTTCTTATTATTTATCTAAGAGAATTAGCTTTCAATTAATTATCATAACACAAAAAAAAAAAACACCCTTCTAAATTTCCTTTAATTACATAAAATCAAAATATAAAAAATAATAACATAATATAAACATAAAAAAGAACATAAATAAACAAAAAAAAACACAATAATATTATAAAATCAAAATAATAAATAAAATAAAAAACATAATTAACCCTTAAACATTTATTCAAATTATTTTAATAATGCATTAATTTAATTTAAACACAACTACATAATTATATATTTTAAAATTATGAATATTAAAACAAGAAACAAATATAATTCAATATTTTTAACAACGATCTTTAATAAGAATAAGATACAAAATTAAATAAATAAAGGTAAACAATTTTATTTATTAATTTTTCCTTCGTATTTAAAATTATGTTTTATATTAATTAAACATACCACTACCTTTATATAGTTGTTGTTCCTTTCTTATACTTATCATTTTTCAAAATCTTTCTATCTAATTTTATTAATATTGAGGAAAAAAAAATAAAAATATAATTTTATTAATATTAAAAAATCAATTCATTGCCGGAAACATTTTGAAGGGGAGGGATTTTATATATTCACCAATTTATATATATATATATATCTCGAAATTGATGGTTTTGTTCTGGATGGCCTCATTATTCAGTGTCGAGGGGCCGAGTTGTTCGGAACCCAGACCTCAAGCGATTCTCTCTGTCTCATATTTGTGCTGCATGATGGCCAGAGCACATCTTCCAAATTCTGAGAGCACTGCTCTGAAGATGAGTCCTAGCAGGGCGCTGGTTAAATGGTTTGAGTTCTTGTCAGCTTGCGCCTGTGCTAGAGCTACCACGACGTCATGACCTGGTGTGCTGTTGCAAACAGATTCCAAGGAACTGAGCAAAACGGGCTGCACCATCTGCACCCAAAGAACTCAGGCAAGGACTTTCGCCACTTGCCTAAAGTGTTGCACGCTTTCACTAGTCACTGCAAGCTGAGTACTGGCCTCTTCCTCACTCTCTTCCTGCAATGGGCAAAACTATTGAGTGCAATCGCTCGTATTGCTGGGACATGCACCTCCTCATAGCTTTCATATGAGTAGTCATCATCATCCTTACCTGAGACAACACGCGGCTTGCACACCTTTGCTTCAGAGAGCATCCGCGAAAGGAACACAAAAACCATCGAGGCTCGAACTCGCGGCAGGGATCTTTTTCACCTTGCTTCTGAATGTGCTCAGCACCGAGAAAACGAAAGCATAAGCTCACCCCCAAGTTCTATCACCAAAACTCGGCAGCTGACGTCTGGAACTTGCTGGACATGAAAAGTCGGCAATTTGGAAGTCGATGATGCAAACTGGTCAGATGCACGGGGTGCTTGTGAAGAATAGCGTCCAATAGGCTCGATTTCTTCCACAGCGATACTGCTCTCTCCGCTGCTGCCATGACTGAGGGTTCGTTGCAGGTCTGCCTGCGCGCTGGAAAGGCCGTGTTGCTGCTGTGGCACAGGGTCTGCAGTGTGTGTGACGTGTGCTACTCGTGAGAAAGGCTCAGTGGCAGCTTCCGGCACAAATCGCTCATGTGCAACAGACTCGATTTCTTCCACAGCGATACTGCTCTCTCCGCTGCTGCCTTCACTGACCGTCCGTTGCAGGTCTGCCGGCGCGCTGGAAAGGCCTTGTTGCTGCTGTGGCACAGGGGCTGCAGTCTTTGTGACATGTGCTACTCGCAAGGAAGGCTCAGCGGCAGCTTCCGGCACAAATCGCTCATGTGCAACAGACTCGATTTCTTCCACAGCGATACTGCTCTCTCCGCTGCTGCCGTGACTGACGGTCCGTTGCAGGTCTGCCTTCGTGCTGGAAAGGCCTTGTTGCTGCTGTGGCAGAGGGGCTGCAGTGTGTGTGACGTGTGCTGCTCGCAAGGAAGGCTCAGCGACAACTTCCGGCACAGATTGTTCATGTGCAACGGACTCGATTTCTTCCACAGCGATACTGCTATCTCCGCTGCTGCCGTGACTGACGGTCCGTTGCAGGTGTGCCTTCGCGCTGAAAAGGCCTTGTTGCTGCTGTGGCACAGGGGCTGCAGTCTTTGTGACATGTGCTACTCGCAAGGAAGGCTCAGCGGCAGCTTCCGGCACAAATCGCTCATGTGCAACAGACTCGATTTCTTCCACAGCGATACTGCTCTCTCCGCTGCTGCCATGACTGAGGGTCCGTTGCAGGTCTGCCTGCGCGCTGGAAAGGCCGTGTTGCTGCTGTGGCACAGGGTCTGCAGTGTTTGTGACGTGTGCTACTCGTGA
Organism: Effrenium voratum; assembly: GCA_963377175.1. Classification (NCBI taxonomy): domain Eukaryota; class Dinophyceae; order Suessiales; family Symbiodiniaceae; genus Effrenium; species Effrenium voratum. The sequence goes on along the minus strand of CAUJNA010000624.1, from coordinate 428,174 downwards.
GAAAGGCTCAGTGGCAGCTTCCGGCACAAATCGCTCATGTGCAACAGACTCGATTTCCACGGCGATACTGCTCTCTCCGCTGCTGCCGTGACTGACGGTCCGTTGCAGGTCTGCCTGCGCGATGGAAAGGCCGTGTTGCTGCTGTGGCACATGGGCCGCAGTGTTTGTGACATGTTGTGCTAGCAAGGAAGCAGCTTCCGGCACAGATTGTTCATGTGCAACAGACTCTATGTTTTCCACAAGAATACTGCTCTCTCCGCTGCTGGCGTGACTGACCGTGTGTTGCAGGTCTGTCTGCGTGCTGGAAAGGGCTTGTTGCTGCTGTGGCACAGGGTCTGCAGTGGTCGCGTCGCGTGTTATCAGCAAGGAAGGCTCAGCGGCAGCTTCCGGCACAAATGGTTCCTCAACAGACTCAACTTCAATTTGTTCCACAATGCTGCTCTCTTTGCTACTGGCTTGCGAGCTGCTAGGGTCTTGGTGCTGCTTTGGCACCAGGTCTGCAGTGTTTGTGAAATGTGCTGCCAGCAAGGACGGCTCAGCGGCTGCTTCCTGCACTTTTTGTGCATCTGCAGTCTCAACTTCTTCCGCAGCAACGCTGCTTTTTCTGCTGCCGCTGGAAAGGTGTGGCTGTGGCTTCGGGTCTTGGGCCTCCTCTTTGGCGTTCTCTGGAGTGGCAGCATCTATTTGTGCGCCTCCCTTGAGTTTTTCCGCCGAGTCTGTGCAGTTCTGACCCTCTGCAAGAGGCACAGTGTCCTCAAAGCAACGATACGCTTCGCCGAACTCCAATGTATCAAGGGCACCTGCCTCATAACTGTGAACGCCGACCTCCGAGCCCCCTAATTTCTGCCGGGAGGCGTTGCTTCTCAAATCCTCCCTGAGGCCTCCCAAGATATCGTCCCACGGATCCTGGCAGAGAATCTTCCACTCCCAAGGCCGAACTTTTTGGGGGTTACCAGGAAGTTGATTTTCCCAAGTGGGTTGAGCTAACCAAACTTGAATCTTGCGGAAGCTGCAAACACCATGCCTCCGCCGGCTTCACCTGGCGTCGTTGGAACACACACCCACACACGAATTTCTTGGGGTTTAAAGGATGGATGGATGGATGGATGGATGGATGGATGGATGGATGGATGGATGGATGGGTGGGTGGGTGGATGAATGGATGGCAGCCTTGCCCACCCCAACTCTTAGTGCTTCATTGACCCCTTTCTTCTGGCCTGGCTCTCCAATGGCAACTCAAGGTCCTTTGCTTCGCCCGGCGGCTGAGACAGGTACGGGTCCTGGCGAGCACAAGCTGTGGGGCAGCCACCATGCTCCGAAAACACGCGCTCTTCTCACCGGTAGTTGCCCTTAGCAAACGAGGCAAACAAAAATCGTGCCCGAGCAAGGGACATGGGGCCATCGAGCCTAAAGCAGTCTGGCGGCGTGGTTGAAGCTAAGCTCCCGTTGGGTGGCACATAGCACGGCACCTGGAATATGAAAATGGCGAGACTGCCTGCGGGATCGTACAAACAATCAACAGGCATATCCGCCGACCCCTTCTTCCCAAAAGGGGAGGCGCCTGGGAAGGGTGGGGTAGGACGTGCATAAGGATGCTGGTAATGTTGCTTAGTAGTGTTGCCTATGTAGCTTTATTTGCCCTTCCTTCTAGGGCTCGATTCCACGCTCAAGACGTGGCATTCCGAAGACTGAAGTAGATCCTGTGCTGCTCGCTGCCTAATCTGGTCACTCCAAAACGGCCCTCCATACTGCTGACTTCCACACTGCAAGACTGGGCAAGACTGGGCTGGAATTTGGAGCCTAGGGTCAGAATGCAGACGTTGTCCTTAAACATTTGTTTCGGAATCCAATAGCGGTATCGAGGCCCACTTGAGAAAATCGAGTGATGAACGGGCAGGCTGCGCTGAGCGGCAGCCCCTGAATTGTTTTGTGCGTTTGCGGACAGAATTTTCTTGACATGAGCCCGGTCGCCAAACAACTGCAGGCAATGTCACCCATGCTCTGATTTCGCCATATTTCGCTCGGCTCTTGTCCTCCACTTGCTGGGGCAGCGGGATGCCTTCTGGAGGCCTCAGTTGAAGCCACTAAACCTGCACGCCTTGAGCAGCGGTCATGGCAGCTTTTGAAGGCACAACAGCCAGATGCGCGACATGCTTGGGGAAAGAAACTATATAATACGATCCAATATGGGACCACCCAAATTGATCAAAGGAAGTTTAGAAGGAACTTCCGCGGTACGGCAAGTAGTTGGAAGCGAGCTCTCTGAGACAGATGACAAGAGAAGATTAAGCACGCGAGACAAAATGTGTGAGCTTGTGGCGGGGGAATCGACATGTTCAAACAGTGCAACCCTCTGCGGATTTTGCAGCGCCAGGTTGAGCGATCCCACGTTCGGACCACGTTGACGTTCCGCCAACTTGCGTCGCAATTTGCAAATCGTCGGGTGCAAATTTAGTGGCAGGCGCAGTGCTTTCCTCGTGTGCAGATTTCGTGGCAGTACTTTCGTAAGGAAGTGCAGATTTCGTGGCAGGCGCAGTACTTTTGCAATCAGATTGCGTGGCGGGCGGCAATTTCGCAAGGTCGAGAAATAGATAGATCGATCGATCGATAGATAGATTGATAGGTAATTAGGTAGGTAGGTAGGTGGATAAAAGGGTAGATGGGGGGCGTGTGCAAAAGATAGATAGAGTGGATCAATGGATAGGTAGATAGATACATTGGATAGGTAGATAGGTAGGTAGGTATGTAGCTAGGTCCAGGTAGCCTAGGCAGGCGTGCGTAGCTGTAGTTGGATGGAGGGAGATGACAAATAGCAAAAAGAGAAACATAAAGAAGACAAGAAGGATACGACAACTATGTCTTCTTCTTCTTCTTCTTCTTCTTCTTCTTTTGTTTCCTTCTTTTAGAACAACTCCGCCCGCCAGCCGCGCCGGAGCCACCGGCACCCAAGTAGTTGTGTCTGTTGCTTCGCTGTGCTTTTTTTGCGTGGCAAACCGCCCAAGCGATTTGCATGGCCCGTCACTGGCCGAGCTGCGCTGAGCTAGGCAGGCTCAAAGTGGAGGATTGCCTGAGGCAGACGCGAACAAGGCAAGCCTTGAACAAACACAATTCGGAGGATGCTCAAACGCCTTTCATGGATCATGGCGTCCCATGTCAGCCTTCCCTTGAGGCGGAACCAAAGAACTCTCCTTCCGTCTTTTTGGAACATCCACGCACAGCTCAATGCCAATAAGGTCGCCTAAGATTAGTCGCAATGCGGATCGAATCCCAGGCCTGCGAAATAACGATGCCGACGCTGAAGCCTCACACGCACACGAGCTTGCAAAGCTCCTGGTAGGTGAACAGTCCCACTGATATTCAAAGAACCACATCTGCGTCCCAACAGAAGCCCAGTATCAAAGAACGAGACCAAATCCAAACAGGAAGCGGCTGTATCGATTCATGGTTGATGTTGCTCCCTGTCTCCCGTGTGGACCAGCACAAACTAAAACACTGTTCGAATGCTTCGTGTTGGAGACAACTTCTTCCCAGCCCTTCCTTCATTCAGAGACTACTCTTCCCGAGATGTTCCATTGATGTAGTACTAGGTCCATCAAAAATGACATCAATAATATTCTTACCATCTAAAAGGTGTTTAAAGGGACACCACCCAAGTAATTGGTTTGGAGTTCACTTGAACGGACCGATGGGTGAGACTTCCCCCTCCGGAGAGACTGTTTTGCTGTAAAGAAACCTCAAGCCTTTGATGGCTCCAGGCCTAAAGTTTGTCGGTCTTGGCATTGGAAGCTGGCTGAAACCATTGACTTTGGGATTCAGCTCGCTGTGTCTCTTGTTAGCAGGGGCATTACAGCTGAAGGGCTGGTTCTGTTTGAAACAATATTTGCCGGGAGGGAAGTTTTGACATTGGCGCTGGCAAAAATGGTCTAAGTCGGCCCGCTTGACATTTACAGATTGCCCAAAGACAGCAGAAACTGTCCCCTGACCTCGAATTACCCACATAGGTTTGCATGAAATTTATCCGGACCCCCCAACTTCCATGCGCCTGCATGCAGGCATGTGTTGGGGCGGTGCTCGATATCACAAAATACATTACCAGCAAGAATTGATGCGACTTGGGGGGAGGATTCTGATTATGTATATATTATATTATACTATACACACTCAAAATGGTTTTCCCTCCCCTCAACCTAAACAGAAAACCCCAACACACGCACAAGTCTGATTTTGCTTCACCATTGGTGACCCCTGAGCTCGACACATCTGGCATGAAGACCAGCTTACCTCGACTCGAAAGGGATATCCAAAGGCCTTCCGAGCGGTCAAACCAACTTTCCTCGTGCCTTTGACCAGAAAATGGATTCATGATGATTCATGGCCCATCTTTCGTCCTGGGGACCAGGCTTTGCGTGCTGAAGCCATCTCAGGCTGCGGCGCGGCGTGCCGACTTTTGGGCTCCTGTGCGTTGCCCAGTTGCCCTTCGACCTTGCCTTGACATTTCCCTCTGCCCGTGTCATTCAAAAGGGCGGCCGCAAAGCACACAACACATCATGCACACTCAAGGATCTGGTCCCTGGATCGTTGGGTCGGAAATGCACATAGCATCGTTGCATGCTTATAGTCTTGACGCATCATGAAAACCACCGTGCTGCTTTTCTGGTCCAATTATTCTACAAGTCGAGAGTTGACGATATGGTGATCCTTTTCGAGAATCATCCCTCTAGAGGCGGCGTCACAGCATGTCGAGTGGGCCCAACGCCCGCGTGAGGTGGCCTGTTGTGCCGGGGCGAAGACCGCAGTGCCACAGGATCCTGAAAGCCTCAGAGTCGGGGAGCGAGTCTTGCTTGCCGGGCGGGGTGGCTTGTCTCCAGACTCTAAACCCATTGGACTGCTAGAGTGAAGTACTCAGCTCCACGCCCACTGAGGTCGGGCTCATGGCAACCTCGAAAGGTTCGGATGGTGATGTTCTGCTAAGCCGTGGCTCACCGGCTTTTTTGCAGGGCATGGGGCCCGAGAACCTTCTTACGGTGAGGGCTGTGTTGGGGGGCTGACGGGGTGTGACAGAAGGCAAGCATGAGTTCTACAACATCCTGACTCACTTCAGCCAGCCCTACTGCTGGCACGAACCATCCCTCAGAGAACCCAAGCCGATTCACAACTTGTGTGAAAGATCCAGCTTGACAGCCCCGTATCATCCCTCAGCCCAGCAGAAGCTATCCCGAAACCTAGCTATCCCGAACCCATGTTGAAACCAGCCCAAGCCTGCCCCAACAAAGCGCTGTATAACCTAGCCGAGAAATTAGCCCGTCGGCTCCAACACAACCCAACCGAAAGTTCGCTTTCCTGTTCGGTTCCTTCACCCATGAATCGGGCCTGGTTTCATTTGGGCAAACCCACCCAAAAAAAACTTCTCGGCTCCGTACTTTTTGATACCGTGATCTCGGCAACATTCTTGGCCAAAGAGCCAGTCCAAACTCAAAAAACAAAACACTGCAAGTGCGTTCGGCCTTGATAGCCCAGCAACCAGCCTCCGTGGGCGTTGCTGTCGGTGTCAAGGCCTTGGGCCTGATTTTGCAGACTTGGACAATATCTCCCTCTGACTAAATGGAAGCGCCCTGCAAAGTGGCCCGAGTGGTGTCATTCTGATCACATGGAATGTCAAGGAGCTGATTCTTTGGGGTCATTGCGACCAACCAGGTAACGAAAAAGCAATCGACCTTGGCACCTCTCAACAGGGCCATCTGGGGCAGGCGCTCAGGCGTCGACGTCGGCTTCGCCGCCTCGGACCCCTCGCAGAGCCCCGAGCCCGGAGCCCAAGAAACGCGGGGTCTAAAGCGCCCAAACATGGACAGCCCTCACTCCCCAACTTCACTCACCTGCGAAGCTTGAGAAGCTTGGGCTTGAGGTGGCGCCTGGCGCAGTTGAGCAACGTCTGCTTCGCACAACACCATGGAAAGCACCCAAATCGCACAAGACCATCTCCCACTCGCAAGTGCGTGGCTTAGGGATCAGCTGAAGCGAACGTAACAACTAGAAACAGACGCAAAGACCTCAACTCACCAGCCCCCAAGGACCCTTGCACAGCACAAACCATTCTCTTGTTCAGTGACTGCGCACCCAAAACGGGGAAAGTGAATTAAAAAGTCAACGCAACATGCCAAGCCTGGGCTGACAGGGCAAAGTGCAGCTCGCCTCAGCTGCCCACTTACGGTCGCCATGTCAACACACTCGTCAGGGCTATGTGGTCCTTGCCCCAAAGCCAACCGTGGCATGGCGATGCGCACGCGCAGCGCGCAGCGCGCGCGCAACGCTCCAAAGCCAAGGACAGATGGACCGCTCGACCCGCGGCTTTTTTGCTCTGGCGTCTGCAGGTGCCTAGCCCGCGCTGGATCAGCACGTGGTCGAATCGCAAGCTGAAAGAGAGCGCCACACTTGGCACATGCCACTTTATCGACTTTCTGAGAGCTGTTGCCATGGGGGTTAAAAATTTCCGTCCATGGTCCTTTGTCCTCACGTGCAGGCCTTCGTGGTGCCATGTGCCAGGCCCCGAAAGTCGGGTCGCCTCCCCTCCCATTCTCCCCAACACGAGTCAAGGGTTCCACTTGGCCATCCTGAGAGGGCTTCTGAAACCTGGAAAAGCCCTGAGACACAAAGTATACGTATATTCGTCAGCGGACCGATTGTGACAAAAGATTGTCTGGGTGGGGCAAAAGGAAAAGCTGGATCCTTCATGTTTGCTGAGATGCAACCTATGCCTTGAACTGGCCAACAAAGAAGCTCCACCCAGAGCGCGAAAGTATCTGCTCCAATGCCAAATGTGGACTTCCAGCGTTGGGTTCCGACGTTTGGACTCCTCACCATCTAGCCTTTCCGCATGATTTTCGGAGGAGAAGCTTGAGCTATGGCGCAACACTTATGCACTTATGGTGCGAAGCTCTTTCAGGGACTCGCGGAGGTCTAACTTCAGGAACCCAAGTGAGAGCTGGAAGCCTTCGACATTGCGCTCGACTGAGAATTGGTTCAGTCTCCTGAAGTCCTGTGAAAGCCCCTTCACAGGCCAAGCTCACCGGCCCTGGTGGAAGAATCTCGTAGCGTGGGATTGCTTGGGTGGGCTCGGCACATCCTCCTTGGGCACTGCATCCGAAGATTCCGTTGCCGTGCCACGCAACCACTTGCCCGACCACAGAGCCAAAACCTCACCGGCGTCCATCCTCTCGGCAAAAGACCAAGCTCAAAACCATTACCTGTCTCATTGACCGCTACTTCGAACAGCTTTTGTCAAACACACGATTGAGAAGAGCCCACGGGGTGAAGCAGCGACCGAACAATGGAAGCTTCATGCCAGCGACCGAACCTTTGTGCTCAAGTCTCGCTAAGGTATTCATGCCCCCCATTCTCTGGGCTCCCTGATTTTGGGCCAAGCCAAGTTGGCACACATGCAAGGCCCTCCGAGCCATGTCTCGCTGCCAGTGCAACCCCAGGAACCCCAAAAACACCCCAACCCAACCAACTCAACCCACCCGAAAGCCTCCAAGGGCAAAAAAGCAAACCACAACACCCTGAAACCACAAAAAGCCGCAGAAGCCAACAAACCAAACAAACCACAAGCACAAACAACACCAAAACCGAAACCGCCTAACCCCCCCAGCTCTCCGCTTCCCCAACCTTCCGACTGACGGCTTCGCCGCTTCGCCAAAGGTCCCGGCAGTGCTCCTTGAGCCTTTGCTCCGCCAAGTCCAGACGCCGCTGGAGCTCCCGACCCAGCTCCTGGTCTCCGTTTCGCTGTTCTCTGTGTTTTTCTGGTTGGGTTTCACCAAGGGAAACAAGGGAAGCAAGGACGCCTTTCGGGGCCATTTTTGGGGCCATTTTTAGATAAGCTTGGAAACCACCCAAATCCAAATGACAAATCACCATTGGGGGGCCCCCTCATGAAACGTACCGTGAGAATCTCCCTTCGCCTGCAATAACCGAGTTGATCGTGGATAGACCAACCTCCACCCCGGTTCAAGTACAGACACAAATCCAAGCATACAGGGTCGTGAGAAAAGGACTTGTGCTTGATTCTGGACAGGCTTTCTTGACAGTAGGAACTTGAAAGGAGCACTGGTGGACAATACATGGGAAATTGGTGGAAAGCTAGTGGAAAAACTTTTGGACACAAGCACTTAGACGTGATTTACTTCGTGTGTAGAATGCCTTGACAATTAAGTGTGCCCTTCCGGGTTCCTTCCATCCCTAGGAAGGGTTCTTCTTTGTTGGAGCGCTGGTCGTGAATGCGAATTGGACAAATGGTGCTCACTCACAGTTTCGGCGAGGGGTTCAACATTGCTTTCCTCCCCAAAGGGTCAACTCACACACCCGGCCTTGCCCATGCTCTCGGCGGCCCTTGACAGGTCCTGGCAGATTCGGCAAATTCATGAACTGCGTGAATTTGCAATGGGGGGTTTGTGGTCAACATGGCGTCTGTGCCCAGCAACCGTGTTATAGGGAGTTCCCTGTTTTGAAGCTCATATTGCCATATTTCCGCAGCGCGACGCCGTGGATCATCAAAGACCCGAAGGTTGATTTCAGCTGGAAGCGGTACTTTGCGCAAAGCAACCGTGCCTCGTGCCATTGCACATCTGTGGCTGCACCTTGGTCTCAGGCTTCACTCGGAACGCTTGCCGCGAGGTCTCACGCTACCGCTCAGACGTTGCAATGCGTTTGCCACTTTCACCGCATATTTACATTGTTTGGCCAATGGAATTGCAAGCGCTCGTCTGCCAATATTTTTCCATCTGTTAGGGTCTGACTAGGGCCACCTCAGCCCCTCGCTCGAGTCGAGGTGAGTGGGTGTGCCAGGCATCATTCACAGTGCCGCTTGCTTGACGCACCGTCTGCTGTACAAGCCCCGAGGTTGGTAGCTGAAACAGCATCATCTGTGCGCAAGGTGACGGCCGCAGAGCTGAGCCGCTCGAAGCAATCAAAGCAACATTTCAGCTTGTGCACTTGATTCGTTTGTGCCTTGCCTTTACCGCTTGAAATGGCTCAGTCATCAGCTTTCCAGGGCTAGGTCCTCAAGACAGACTTCCAACGCGCGATGCAAGGATCGCAGTTGCGCGGACGAGGATAAATCGTGACTGGTGGAAGTCTGCAAGAAAACCCAGCCCTACGAGGATCAGGTCATAATCTCCACGCCGCCCTTGCCGCGATAGCACGGAGGAGTGAGACAGAAGTACTTCTCGTGGAACTCTGGCTGCTCGTCGTAGGGATTCAGGAACAGCTTGTAGAGCTCGTGGGTTTTCCTAAAGTCACCCTTGGCTGCATCCTCATCAGGGATTTGTAGCCAGAAAAGGGGCAGAAGCAACACCTTCCGAGCCCAATTTGCCGATCCCTCGCTTCCAGATCATCTTGGAATGAGGAATCTCCCATTCCTTGTTGCACTCCTCATATTTTTCCTAAACAGCATTCTTTGGACAATTTCTGAAGCCCAATGGTTGATTCTCTTCCGGCCCAACAAATGGACACCAGGGCAAGCACATGTCCCGACGTCCTCATAGGCCTGGACCAACATCCACTCTCTGGGCACGAACTTGGGGTTGACTTTCCGCATCTCGGCAGCACACACATTCGCCGGCCCCGCAGCTGTTGCGACGTCCCGCCAGCGCCGGAGCCAGGCCAGCCATCGGGCCTCAGGGGACCACCCACACCGGTTCCTGGGAGACCAGAACATGTCGAACCCAGATTCTGCTTAATGAAATACTCACTTCCTGAGTGGATTGGCCAGCAGAAGTAATACTTCTTGCTTGCCACTAAAACGATCTTTCCAAAAGGATTCAAGTCCAGGAACTCAGGAAGTGACTATAACCCATGGGGAAATCCTCACACAACGCAGTAAGAATGACTCATTTCATAGATGCTTGATGGACTTGGTGCAGGTTCTGTGGCTCGACGGCACCGCGTCGGAACCCTCAACCCCAGCCTTGGACTCCGGGGGCACTGCGGCGTAGAAGGCGGGCCGCACCAGGGCGAACAAGGCCTCGCCCTGGTTCGCTTCCCGTTGCCCCGCCCCACAGGAAAAGACAACCACCAAGCTCACCCCAAACACATACCATAGTACCCCTCCAAAAACAATCCCCACAGCCTCCGGTGTATAATGTCACTTGGCACCCCTTCCCATGGCTGGTTTCATGTTGCTTTGCAGGAACACAAGCCGACGCACACCACTATGGCGGATGTTGGCTTCCACGCGTCACCGTCCATCAACCTCCTTGCCCACGGGATGGTTGTTCAATGCCACAAGAGAGGGTGTTAGGAGCTTGACACGTCGACGCAAGTTCTGTGCGACGAATGGGGCATGAAACAGAACTTGCACCTGGCCGAAGCCTTGGGTTGGAGAAGGATAATTCCTTTTCTAGAACCATGGGATGCAGCCCACCTAACCAACACCACACGCAGTAATCGCAGCCGTCCAAAAAATAAGCCCCCCCGCAAATCTAGGACATCTCCATGCTGGCCCCAATTTCAGGACATCGAAATGTCGGATTTCCTTTCGTACCAGGGCCCTGGCTCCCACCAAGAACGGCTCGAGAGTGTATGCCCCGAGAGCCAAAAGCCGGCCCGCATCCTAACTTCAACCAGGCTTTGCACGCCGCATTTGCCGTTCACTCTCATCCACTCTGGATCAAGGTGTTTGCCATTCTTCATTGAGCCGAGCTCACACCAGCACAGTGCTCGGCCAAACAACGTTTTCACTTTCACCGACCCTTTCCCAACAATGTAGCCTCATCATGCCAGAGTCCCGGACACCAAAGACAGAAAAGGATTTCGAATCATTTGATTGGCAAGGCGCAGACTACCGCCCAACAAAAACCCTTAAGCAACCACTTGCTTGTGCGAATCTTAAACCTGGGAAAGCATTCGCTGAACATTAATCTGGATATGTCGCCCTTGTCTGCATTCTTGTGATCTGCTCAGCAATCGAAACGCGCCAACCAACAAAACATCCCCCCCACCCAAGTCAAAAACAAAGAAGAACAAAACAACCAACCCCCCTAACAATCGTCCTGGAACACCTCCAAAAACACAACAAACCAGGAAGCGGGCGCTTGCCTCCGCCAGCGGCTCCAGGTTCTCCGACTTGAGGCTCTTCTCTCCGTCCTCTCCGAACCGAAACTCACAGTTTGAGTTGAGGGACAGACTTGGGTCTTGGGGAAGGTTCTTGGTGGGCCACTCCCTTTCGAACAGGGGTTCTCCCGAAGATTCGATCGGATTCGTTTTATTGTCCGTGGGAAAGGGAAACAAATGGCTGCCTTTCACCAAATTCCCACCCCTGAGAGGCTTGGTCATCTAGGAACGTTGCGCAGCCCCTCCTGGGTCCAATTTGCGAATCTACGCGATTTCCTGTGGCTGGTCTCCTGGGGAACCCCTTCACATGTCCGCTACATTCTAGCCTTCCGTCGAGCCCCGCATGCCTGTTTTCTCGGACCAGCGTGACAGTTCTAGGGGTTGATTCCCCATTTTATTCAACCATCAGTCTTGTCAAGCAGCTGTTTCCCCTGGGATTATGACGGTTTTCTGCAAAGAAGGATCCCGGGAAAGAATGGAAATGGAAGTGTCCTCTAGACGTGCACTTTGAGAATCAATCCGTCCTTGGTGGCCACTGCCCAGCGGTCGTTGGCGGCAGAGCCCAGGCAGGTGGCCAGGGAGTCGTTGAGCTCCGCGGCCGACTTCAGGCCCGAGATCCGCACCAGGCACCCGCTGCAGAGGTCCAGGTCCGAGTCCACCCAAACCTCCTGGGGCACTTTGCTGTTGAATCCCCAACCCATTTTTTTCGGCCAGGAGCCAACGGGTGAAATGGAGCCCAGTGACTTCTGGTTCCAGGCACTCATGCTCCTTTTGAGTGGCATTGCTTTGGGAAGCTTCAGGGGATATGCAGGCCTGAAAGGTGGTAACCCCACTATGATCCGAGAATCACCTTGGGTTCAAGGGGTTCCCCTTCGACTCATTCCCAACACCCGACCTTCCTGAAACATGGGGTCTATCAGTCTGGAGATTTATGGGGCTGACCCAACGACTTACGCCACCTTTTTTGTTAATGTAGCTTGCCAGATGGATTTATGTTTTGTTGAAGTTGCCCTTTTCAGGCTGATTTAACAGACATCATAAGGAAACCCACAACTTTTGGGGTCCTCCTATTTTGACACATATGGTTCTGTAAAGGTGTCAAAGGTTCGAGGCCTTAAGCCAAATGGGGTCGATTAGATAACTTCATGTGTAGATGAATGGGGGAGCGTCTAGCCCAAATGCGGAATTTTGGGCAACTCCCGTACTTTGGGACCCATTCTTCTCCTCTCAGCCCCCTGCTGCTCGTAAAACCAGTCAACACAAAAGGCTAGCCTCAGCCCCAACAGAGTGGAGGTTAAAGGAGTCCCGCTGAAACTTGGGACTTGGGAGTCCTGAAGCAGGAAACGGGGGGGGAGTGCCGTTTTGGGCGATATAAACGATTCAAACAGGTCCTGAAATCAAGGCTTCCCGAAAAGGCGCTTGAAGGGAATATAGCTAACCATGGGGTCCCATTATCGCTTCATGGTACACGGTCCATGTACGGCGCCCCTTAGGTCATGCTATGTGAGCCGCAGCCATGGGACATCTCACAGGTGAGCGCCCAAAACCCGAGCGGACTTTTGGCTCTATCAACGCGGTTCCAACTTTCCGCATGACACGTAGACCCGCCCCACTGCCCTCAAAAAAGGTGTTCAGGCGCCGCCCACTTCACGTGAAGGCTCCTTGGCTTCCAAGACATCTGCCAGCAGCCGGAAGAACATGATGTAGTCCACCCCCCGCATCATGGACTCTAATTTTTCCCACAATCCCGCCGCCTCCTGCTTGTCTGCCTGCACAGATCAAGGTGTTTGAGTCAGGCACTGGTCAAGTGGGTTCACTTGCCACAGTAGGTAAGCCGGATTTTGACCTCTGGACTCCACACAGTTCTTCCCCTTCACGGGAAACTGGATGTAATACATTCTCAGCGTGTCGAGCGACAGAACTTGGGGGTAAGAAAGCGCTGCCATGCCTTTAGCGCCCCCAGACCGAAAGAAGCGGCCAACTCACCTCCAACCAAAAGCTGAGTTCGTCAACCCCAACTAAAATGGAATGTCTCGATTGGCTTCCTTTCGGTTTCCCTCTGCAACAACTTCTGCAACAACTTCTGCAACAGATGCTGAGTTTCCCAAAGGACGCAAAAATACGCGGATGCCCTCTTGACACCTTTAAACGGATCAAACTGGTCCAAAGGTCGACTTGCATGGGGAGGTAAGAATGGGCGCAGCCAGCGCCATGTTGCCTCTACAACACCCTGGCCTGGGTGAGGCCCAACTTGGCGGCCCACATGGCGGCCACTGCCTCGTCCATTTCTGCCGACGCGCCCTGCACCAGGGCCTGGATCCGAACAGACCGCAAATGGAGATCTAGACCCCTAAGGCCCATCAGAAAGTGCATAGAAAGTGCCCGAGTAGGCGGTTTGATCATGGAACGCGTATGTCAGCTAGGAACCTCCCTTTGGGCGGCAACTGGTTGAACAACCTGTGTTCAAACGACCTGTGGGTTTTCTTTGGGGGGCCCAACCCGAGGGTCTAAGGCCCAACCCAAGGGTCTAACAATATGATAGACCGTATGGCCGTTTCTCTATCTGAGGGTACCCATTTTTTGGGTTAAACGGAAACCAACAGGACAACCACACGTTCATTTCTCTTTTTTTCGGGGGGGAAAAGGGTCCCCAAAAAGACACACACTTAGACTCCAGAAGGAGGGTTCTAATCTTTCGAGTACAACTGATGAGTCTCGAGTACAACTGAAACACACACACACACACACACACCTACATCTAGTCAACCCTAAAATTAACAACATCTGAGACTTTTCTGAGACTTCTACCCCCTCCCCCCTCCTCCCCCCCCCCAACCCCCCAACCCTCCCACCCCCCGCCCCCGCCCGGACTGCGACTGCGACCCGCCTGCAGGCTCTCCGCGCCCTCGCCGAGCACCGGGCGCACCGCCTGGGCCAAGGTGAGGAAGTTCGCCACCCCCGCCTCCGGCTGATTCCTCCGCTGCGGTCGACTTCAGTAGATGGTTGCACATATATATATATATATACACATATACATATATATATATATATGTAAATACATATATACATATATATATATCATATGATAGAAACTACATGAAGATGTATCTTTAGGCACCTCCTTCTAATTAAGAGCACCCCCGTGATCAAACTGTACAGGTACGTTAGGACAAGGAAGGGATCACACTTTTCAAGCCAAGGTGCATGAAGGCGAAGTGGGAGGAGGAGCCCACCCACTTGGCAAAGTTGGGGTCGTATCGCTCCAGCCACCCAAAGGGCCCGTAATCCATGGTACGGCCCCCCACAAGGCAGTTGTCTGCGTTGAAGTTGCCCTGGCAGAAGCCTACGCGCAGCCACCCTGCGATCCTTGGACTTCCCATGGGCAGCATGGTCAGGAACCATTGATTGGGTACACAGGAATCCACACAGCCCGAAGCACTACCCGCGAGATTTGTTGCCACTTTGATTCAGTTGACTGCGCGCTGACAATTTCAGCCCTCAAATTTGGTAGTTTTCGCAACAAACCACTGCTCGGGTCCCTGAGACTCCTGACCAACCCAGAAAATGATTCCAAAGAAGACACGGCCAAACCTCCTTGCAGCGGATGTGTTCATGCCTTCCTTCACTGCACGGATCCCAATGCTGGTGGTATTGCATCCCACGAGTTGATTTCATGAACATCCAAGCTGCCAGCGTCTTGACGTTTCGCCTCCTTCAAAACACGCCTGTTTTGAGTGACCAATCTTGTTGGGCCAAATCCACATGACTGACTTATCACCCCGAAGTCTTCCCTTGCTCAAGCTGCAGTCACGCAGGCCTTCCAACTAGTTCTTCTTGTTTTCTCTGAACCACACATCCGAGACATCCCCACGTTCTGCCACAGTCAAGACGTGCGGTCCCCGCAACGGACATGGGAAAACTAGAGTCTCTCCACATGTCCTCGACCAACAAACAAAAACAACCAGGCACAACTTTCGCCTTAAAATGCGTGTCTTCCCTTCAAACAACCCAAAAGGTGGGGCTCCCCTCAAAGACGTATACATGTATGTGTACATATGTAATATATATATATATATATATGCACATATCATACGACATGTATGTACGTCTGTATCTATGCATAGACACGCCCGTGTTCACCTCACCTAGGGCCCACCTCCGGTTCCAAGGGGCAGCTTCGCCAGGCGCTTAGAGGCCGCCTTGAGCATGCCCAGGGCACGCTCGGGCAGTGGCGCCCCAGGCAGCACGTCCTCAGATCCATGGGAACCCGTGCAACCCCCCCCCCCCAACTTGGGAGGTTGGCAAAGAGCATCCCTCTTGTTGGTTTGGCTTGGTGGTTTGGATGCTAATTGGGAAGGAAAGGAAGTGGGATGTTGGCCAACATCACCCTTGGAGGTTTGGAGCCCCGTGGTCTGGAGGTGTTTCCCAGCGAAGGGGGGCCTCAAAACAGGCGCCGTGCCTCTGGGAGAAAAAGCGGACAGAGGCAGACATTCACCACCCCCAACGCATGCACAAAGACACCCCGCAGAGCTAGAAGAAAACCTACAAGCCTTGAAAGCGATCCCGCACCAAAAACATTCCTCAATCAACACATGCCCAAAACGATCTCCCAAGTTCGCTCACGAACCACGCATTCCCAAAGGCACCTGAAGACGCCCGGCAAGCGCCCCAACATAACCCCAAAGTCAGCCCCAAAGACATCTCCCAACAAGACAGCCGCGAGACGTTCGTAAAAAAAACACAGCGGAAGTATGTTCAAAGACATGTTCCAAAGCCATCCCCCTAGGCGACCCTTAAAGACGCAACACAACGCCGGCCTCCAAAGCCAATCAGAGAAAGCCCCAACTGACATTTGCTGAGACCCCAAGACATCTTCCGAGACATGCCCCGAAGATACGCGCAAGGACAAACCTCAAAACGAAGACCCGGTAGATGTCGCCAACGACACCCCTGCTGAATCCCAAAGACACCCACAAAAACAAAAGACAACCCTTGGAGACACCCCCAAAAGACATCCCCCGGACCCCCCCCGCCGCAAGACACCCGCAAAGTTGTGCCTGAAGACATCACCCAAGACAACTGCGACGACATCCCCTGAAGACACCCTCAGAAGACATCCCCAAAGACACTCCTGAAAGACATCACCAAGAAAACGCCAAGACACACCCACAAGACACCTTCCAAAGACACCCTCAAAAAAGTCACCACGAACGTGGACCCAGACAATTGCAGAGGAATACGCAGCGAAAAACATCCCCGGATCTGTCCCCACAACACCTCGGAAGGCATCCCTGGACACATCACCCAAGACAGCCGCAAAGACGCCTCAAAGACGTCCCGCAAAACCAGCCGCAAAAATCGACAAAGATCCCCCACAGATATTCCCCGCAAACATCCCCCCAAACCCCGTCCAAATTCCCAAAGATATCACTGCCTCTGCAACGCAAAGCGCTGCGACGCGATCAAGCAACCTTCCAAAACACTCAACAAAATAGCACGTCACGTCTCAAAAGCAAAAATTCACGCACGGGCCACTTCCGCTCACTTCGCAAGTCACTCCAAGGGTTACTTTTTGCGCTTCCTCACTGGCACGGCGAGCGCAACACTCGCGAACACTTCGCGGACACATCACGAACGCTTGCAACGTGTCTTGGTCACGCCCTACTCCCATAACCCCCGGACCCCCCACCTCTAAACGGAACCCTTCCGCTGCGCATTCGGGAAAGAACAAAAATGCTGGAAGTTTATTATCCTTTGGGGAAGCTGCCCGTCCACTTCCATGATTGTTGGCAAGAGGGTAGATCATGTGGCTCAATGGTCAGCAAATTGACTGCTTGGCAGGGCACAGGCCATTTCCTTTGGCTGGTCAGAGTCATTGCTGCGGCTCGTGCAGTGCACCAATGGGACTTCCAGAAGCTATGTTGCTCTCAGAATTAAGAACTTTGCTGCACCAAGCACTGCCTCTAGGGATTTTGGGGCTGCCTCCTGCCAGTACTCCAATCTTGCCACCCTTGTGCTCGATCTTGCATCAGGCGTCAGGGTACTCGCGAAAGAGGGCGTGCTCAACGATCATCGCGTGCTCCTTCATCTGCTCTGGTGTCGCTGTCGTGGTGGCCCTTCGCGCAAAAAGGTCCACGTGTCCCACCCTCAAGAAGCTTGGCGCTACTCGGGTGGTGATGGCGCACTGCTCGTGCACCATCATGTCCTTGGCTCAAAGGGCTAAGACATGGCAGCAATGGGTTCATCCCTCCAGAAAAGCCGGGCGCTGAAGACAAGCAAAACGCCAAACAAAGCTGATTTTGGGCCTGCCAAGCGTCTGGATCTCTGTCGCGGTTCCCGCTGGAATACCATGGCCTCTCAGCCATTTCCCCACCGTCGGAGACGATCAACGACAGCGCTCGGGTGGTATCCACACCAAGGTTGTACATTGCCTGTCCGGGTATGTGGGCGTGAATTTGATGGGGACCATTTGCTGGGCGTGATATGGGGACTTGTGTATTCACCACGCGCCTGTATGGTACAAAGAGTCAGCTCGTTGCTCCCCTAAGTGATCTTCTGCCCAGGTTTAGACGGGAGCTTTTGACATGGCACTGCTGCTGCTGCTGCTGCTGCTGCTGCTGCTGCTGCTGCTGCTGCTGCTGCTGCTGAACACTGCGATGGACGGCATTCCCAGGTTCACATATGATGATTTGGGTGCTGGTCGTGGTGGTGGTTGTGATGATGGTGATGATGAAGCTACTGACCGCAATTGCAACAGCCTTCAATATGACCATTTCGATGCTTAGTGAATCAATCGATAGTGAATCAATGAACACTCAATCACTCAATCACTCAAGCACTCAATCACTCACTCACTCACTCACGCACTCACTCACTCACTCAATCACTCAATCACTCAATCAAATCAATCAAATCAAATCAAATCAAATCAAATCAAATCAATCAATCAATCAATCAATCAATCAATAAGTTCGCATCATATCATATCATATCAAATCAATCAATCAATCAAATCAAATCAAATCCAACGACATCCAACGACCAAATAATCAACCGCAGCCAGTCAATCGATCAACCAACAAAACCAAAGCCTTAAAGTGAACAACCAACAAACCGCAACCAACCAACCAACCGACCAACCAACCGACGAACCAACCAACCACCCAACCACCCAAACCACCCAACTACCCAACCACCCAACCACTCAACCTCCCAACCGCCCAAACACCCAACCACGCAACCACCCAACCACCCAAACACCCAACCACCCAACCAACCAACCACCCAACCACCCAACCAACCAACCAACCAACCACCCAACCACCCAACCACCCTACCCACCAACCAACCAACCTGTCGATCCATCGATCGATCGGTCCTGACAGGCCGGGGGGGGCGGGGTACATGGGTCCACATTCGGTTGGCAAACCTTGGTACATAGAAATCGCCAGCTTTGCCTGGCGGAGTGAAGGCAGCTTGAGTTGGCGTCGCGCACCACTTTCTGGAGAAAATAAATAATGCAAATGGGTCGCAAGACCATCACCATTCACTGCAATGCTATGGGGTACACTGCTCGGGTCGTGCAAAGTAGTCAAACTTGTGGCAACTGTGTTGTCTTTTTGATACTGATGGTATGGGACGGCAGTTGCATGTTGCAGTGGGACTGTGTCAGGTTCGACCCGGGTCAAACATGAGTCATGTTGGATTTGGCACTGCCGGGAAAAGCAGCAAACCGCGCAGGAAAATGTGATTATTCATGACTTCCTTCAGACACGCACACCCACAAGAAAGTTGCCAGCCAACCGGCCAGTCACCAGCCAATCACCCAACCAACCAGCCAAATGACCGACCTTTTTGAAGAAAGCAAACAAAAGCCAGCCAATTTGCCAACCAACTCACAGACGGACCAAGCAACCATCCGTCCAACCATCAACCATGCCAGTCCGCCTCCAACGATCTCGGCCGAGTTGGTTTGACCGAATTGACCAAACCCAAGCAACCTACCGACACATCAGCACGTGCAAACTCCAACCATCGGCACGAAGCCTCCGAAGCTAAGAACTCCCTGATGGAGGACCGCAGCACCGCGCGGCCGTCTGCGCCGCGGCAGAAGGGGGTCTGACCGCCGCCCTGGCGAGGAACATGCCATCGCGGCCATCACGGCCATCACGGCCACGGCTGTTTTTTTGGGAGGAAACGGATGCAAACAATTGAAAGGAGCTTGTGAAATGGCGCACGTCGAAGTTACGGAACGCATGACACATTTCGAAGTCCTCCCAAAATCATCTTGCCGTAAGTGCCATGCAGGCCCACAACTTCCACAAACCCACCGACACGTCTGCAGCATGGGCCTTCAGTTGCATTTCCCACCGCTGGCCGTTTACGACCACCTCACCTAGCCGGAAGCGCCAAAGAAAGCTCCACGTTCGGGAGGCGACTCCTATAGTGTTAATTTTGTTTCATGTGCTCAGTGGTCCATGCCTTTGACGCAATAACATGTTTCCCCTTTTCAAAGCTCACCCTGCCTGACGACCTGTTTAGGCGGGCAGTACTGAATAGTAGGCATTGGAGCTTCATTCCGGCAACTTTGATTGCTTCATAGGTGTAGCTCCGATGACAGTTCTTCTGCTCCAAACAATCTTTTCCTGAAGGTTGCCTCCTGCCCTTGAACAGACTGCATGCTGGCAACTCAACTCTGAGGCTGTGCCATGACTCGCGCCTATGGAAATGGCACGGCCGTCGCCGTACCTCGGTAATTCGGCAAGCAGCGACACCCACCGCTCGCCAGCTTCGACTCCAGACTGGACCTGGAGAACTCAACTGGGTGTCTTTGTTGAGGTACCCTTTTCGCGGCAAGTCTCAAATGGCCGTCGTTGCCGAGGTGCCCATTCCCGTTGCCGAAGGGGCAGTTGTGCAAAAAGCGCTGGCCCATGATGGACAACGCGTAAGGTGTGCACCTCGAGCTTTCAGATCTTTGCGCTTTGGGCTTTGTGAGAGTGGGGAGCATGGCCTGTGGAAAACGCCCCCCTTGCGGTGACCCAATGCCGACTTTAACACCTTAAATAAATTAGTCAAGGGTATTTCAGAAAGTGGCAACCTCAAACCAAAAACACATACCATGACCATCAGGACCTGCCCTGCCCAAGCACGGATCGTAGGGTAGACATTCACTGTGTCACCGGGTCGAGGGGCCATGACTCGAGCTTGCCCCCTGCAACTTGTTGCTGCCCGGAGAAGAAGCCGAGAAACTCCTGAATTTGTGCCGGCATCTTTTTGAGGGTACCCGTTTTGGCAAGGCCTCTAGCAGGAAGCCAAAGGAACCCCACACAATTCATCGGGGGTTGCCGTGGGTAATCTTCACGCGAGCAATATCTTCCGACAGGGCGGAACTCCCCAGCCGAAACCACGCGTCCTTGCTGGTGCACTCCTCCTCGGAGAGTCCTAGTGCCTGAGCTTTTGCTCGACTTTTGGGACCTTTCTGACCAAGGCGACAAAGCCACAAACAGGCTTCGTCGCCGATGCGGGAATGTGCACCTGGATTCCAGAAGGGTTTGGTGCGCCAAGCTTAGTGCGGCAGGTTTAGGGGGAGAACAGCTCGTGGGAGGGTCCAGGTCTGCGTTTCGCCGGCCAACACAAAGACTGCCGCTCCAGCTGCCTCTGCCATGGGCGGGGAAAACATCACCAGCTTGGGCTCCGGTAAGGGCGTCGGCAGGACGCGCACATAGTGACCTGTCCGAGCACTAGGTGAATTTGATGGATGGAGTCTGTGAATAAAGACCCTAGTATTCTTCAGGTGAGGACAAAATCCTGCACCACCTTTACAGCCCATCAAAGCAACATTGAATATGGGGGGTGGGGGTCCTTCTACACCCTTGCTTCACTCGTTGATTTAGGCGGTGCAGGATTTCGTCCACCCACAGTATGAACGTGGGAGTCGCAGTCAGCCGTCGCGCCTGATTTCACCTGCCGGCTTCTTTTGTTGGGCTTGTGCTGGTCCTCAGCAACATGCCTGACCTTCATGTGACCAACCGCAACGTGGAGGAACACTTAATCCTACGTGAACCATTAGGCTCGGCGGCCGGAGCCTTGCGCTACAATGAGCAGATTCTCAGATGGGGAGTCCAACCTTCAAACTACTGCAGCCTGAACGAAGACGGCAAGGATAGATAAACACCGAAATCCGAATCCTAGTACCACGTGAGCGGAAGAGGCTTTCTTCAACCTGGACCCAATCTTTGTTTTCATAGGGTTGCTTCATATTTTTAGGATGGGTTGCAAAGCTTGAATGGGTGTGAGATCAAACCTTTAAAGTAGCTGGACCCCAAGGGTCATCCACATGCATGGCGCAGACAAGCCAATTGGTCGCGCACTCTCTCAGAGTGGGGCCGTCTCCGGGTCCGGCTTCAGCTGCTGCAGCCAAGAGTGATCTGCACCTGAAGGTCAATCCGAGCGATTCAGCTCGCATTCCGGTATCAGGCCATCCTTTTACCTTAGGCAGTTGCTCAGGTGCTCATTTGTGTATTGTGCCATGTTTCAGGAACTTTTTCTTTTAAACGCGTGCAGCTCAAGTTGGTTGCCATGTCGCTTCGAGCTTTAAAGACATACCCGCGCGTCTTACAACGGGGGAAAACCCAAACAGACTGTTTCCTGTAGGCTTCCCGCGACCTTCATATACTCCATAGCCACCAGAGCTGAGGCCGCAGTGAGATTGTTCAGATACCTGAAGTTTATGCTTGTGTTCAATCAAACGAGCACCCTCAAAAAAGACACTCCATCCTCCAACCAGCTGCTAGGCCTAGTGGTGCATGGTTTCTCAAACTGGATTCCGAATCCCCCTTTGGCTGGGGGGTGGAAACCTTAAGTGGACACCAACAATTTTAGAAAGATGGACTGATCCTGCAAAACAGGCACAACTCCGTAACTCCTTAGCCATTGGGAGACTCCCCGAATCGAATTTGAGGCTCCGGGCTCTCGAAGAGGCGCTGAAGAGGAGCCATGGCCAACCGCGAAAATCGGTGGGGGGGGGGGGCGGCCGGCGGCCGGAGGGGTGGGTTGGTCAGGTCGAAAGGGAAAAATGATGGGAGGATTCACTACAAAGGACATGGATCCCGTCATGTACAACTCGAAAAGGGGAATGAGACTTCCAACTTCCTGCCAGTTCTCTTTCGGTTCACCGCCAAGGGCAGCTGAGATCACGGGACTGGCGGGTACAGGCTGCATGGGTACATAGCGTGCTGTGACTATAACCTTGCCAACGAAAAAGTGCGGCGGCGGATGACCACCCCAAGGCTGAGGGCTTTAGGTTTGGGGAGAGGCGCAGTTAGGCAGGGTCCGACATTGACCATTTTTGCACAAAGACTGCAGGGAGGGGTTTTGGAAGACTGACCTTAGATAAAGATTGTGCCCCCCCAAATTTGCCTTGTGTAACAACAAGCATCTCAGCTGGCTCGTGATGTAAGTTCCACTGGTGCAGTGAGCTGGCAAAACCGATGGATGCTAATATTCAAGAATTCCTGAGAGGGCCCGAATTCCAAGCGGACCAACATGGACCTTTCACTAACTTTCTAGGCTCACGACTCGTTTCAACCCGGCACCCTTGGCGAGGCGAATTTTCTGTCACGGTCAAATTCTCGTCCGCATCAGTCGGCATTGGCCGGGAAGGCCCATTTCGACACGTCCTTGGCACCGAATTTCGAGGTCCACGGTGGAAGTATCCCAATGAGATAGGGCGGATGTGTATAACTGAATATCTTCGTAGAGTTTCAGGGTACGGGGTGCCCCGCGCAGCTCACACACACCCAAAGGGCCCCTTTACCGGAAAACGATTCAAACGACCCCCGGAAAACAACCTTGTTAGGGTTTGCACGCCATGTCAATTTGCAGCGGAGTGACCAGCGGGAGTCCCAAAAAATGACGGCCTCCACGCTAGCAAAACAACCAGGCAGTTGCTCAATGCTGGGTTCCCTAGACATGGCCATGGGTCAAAATCCAAATCGTACCCCCAGTGAACATCCCCACTGCCCCACTAAAGTAGGTCCTAGAATGGGGGGTGAATTCACCTACCAACCAAAATGGGATCCCGTTTAACGGTTTTGACACACCGCCACATGAGTTCGGGCCCGCTTTGGACATTTGGGGGATTTCTGTCCGACCATCCGACTATGAGCCTGAGGCGCAGATTCCTCTGACGCCAGGTGGTGCAGTGGGTGAGAGTCCCTCCAGTGGTTCTGCTGAGTATAGTCCTGTGACAAACGGGGCGATAAACGGGGGGGGGGGGGGGTCTGGGAAAAAGCATACATGAGCAGTTTGCAAAACCTCTTGTCTAGGAAAAAGGGCATTGGGTGGAGGGTATCCTTTTTGTTTTAATTTTTTCCCCTATCGTTTTACATGGTTTTGCGCATAATATATAACATACACAGAAACATGTTGGTTTTGTTTTGGGGAAGTTAACAGTCATCGGCTAGCACCCAGGAAAAGGGCTGTCCTAAAAAGGTTCGGTCGAGCACATATCAAACACGGGCCCTCAACATAGTTTTGGACCAGATCACAACTGATTTGCGGCTTTGTCGTGGCTTCCTTGAATCATGCAAAAGTGCGCCCACAAGTTTACACCACATCACAACAGGATATTATATCCTTCAGAGCCCGCCAGGCGTGCTCATGGTACAAGAACTCAAAACGTCAACTCCCCCTCCCTCCCCCCCAAAAAAAGGAAGCAAGAAAACAAAAACTGACCTTGCTGCTTGGGCTTCTGGGTGCTCTTCCTTCCAGCCTACAAGTCTGTCCGCGTGCGCCCCCCGCCTGGATGTTGGCACTCTGGGCCCTCAGATTGAAAAATACGCGTGCCGTCCCATGTGCCAAGGTCACAGCCCAGAACCATGTAAAGAATTAAGCAGGCGGCCGCAGCTATTTATGGTTGGGATTGTCCCTTGCTAACCTTCATCTACCCAGGTTTGATTGTGGGACTCCTATGGGGAAAACAAAAGTCACTGAACCAGGACGAGGTCACTTTGGGCAGTCGGGCTCATGCGGAGGTTCCTTGTCTGTGAAAAGAACTTAATCTTTTTTGGCATCCACATGCAGTTTCCTGGTCATACAAATCATTTTGGGCGGTGCGGCATTGCGAGTAAAGCGGGCACCTAGGCAGTTTGTGCATGCAAATGCAGCTGGGTGCAAGGTTTTCTCGCGTGCGCACATTGATTTGGGCCAATGAATGTCCAACATGTATCAATGTGAACGCGTGTAACTAGTAACTGCACTGCCAATGGCAACTCGTCCGGCCCCAGATGTCGTGTTGTTGGTGGAAAGGGAAAAATCACAGGGAAACCACCCAATTTGGGATTTTGGCGGTTCATTGGGGATCCACAAACTCCGACTACCAACCATATCAGTCATATTGGCTTCTTTTAGAATTACGCTCCCCCAAAGAGGACATGTAAATTAGAGTTCGTCTTTTGGTACTGGTTGACGCTTAGACCTCATTTTCCATAGGGCACAAGCCCTTCGTTCCGCGGCGCTGCGCCACACCGTCGAAGGAGGAGAGCGCCACTCCTCGCCCACATGACTCCAGACTTGGTTCTTAACACGCACATATGGCTGTGAATTTTCATTGGGGACCCTTTGGTGGATATCATCCTGGGGATTTATGTCCACCAGCCGCTTTTGAGCCATATGAGTGTTTCTCAAATAGGGGACCCCGTTTTGGATGGTAAAGAGAAAGCTACCTGGAGGGTAGCTTTCTTTTTACCCCCAACTTTGAGAAACATCCATATATGTAGCCGACACTAAACTCTAAAATCGTCTTGGGGGCAGCAATGGTTGGCCATGGTTGTGGAGGTATCACAGTGCTGCAGCGTGGTTGGATTCCTTTTGATGCTAGGGGAATCAAGGGCGAGTGTGTTGTACCCGCGTTGTTTGGCTTGCAACAGGGTATACGGTTTGGGGGGCCGCTGGTGGTAAGCCTTTGGGGTTGCATAACAGCAGCCCTTGATTTGCTGCCACGAAACCAAGCCCAAACAACATTGATCCAATCGGTTGAGCCAAAGGACATGCTGCAGGGGTTGCGCCAAACAATGAAAGTCTCGTGTGATTGCATCTAGCTGGCTTGAAGCAAAAGCTCAGCCTTTCCCAGTTTGTGAAGAGACTCATGAAGCCACAACTAATTTTTCATAAGCTACATCGCCTCAATGCCTCACGTGCTAAGGACTGCAACTCCCGGGAACCCGCACAAAAGCCGTTGCTTCCCTTTGCACTTTAATTCCATTCTTTTCGAAAATGTCTCACCAGGGTGTTTTGTGGTTCTCGGGCAAAAAGGGCTGCCTTTTTGCACAGCAACAACGGGGAAGCGAACCGACGCAGACCGAAGCGCGGGCCTCGTAGCCGGGTGAGGGCCCGGAACACCGAGCGCTTCTCCTCAGCCACCTCCGCCTTCTCCAGCTGGTCAACCTCTCTCTCAAAACGGTGACACCCGGTTCCTGGCCCTGGTAGAACAAGTGGCCTTTCGTTTTGTTTCCTCTTTTTGTTCCTTTCTTTTCTGGGGTTGACAATTTTTGGTAGGCCATCAAACAGGGTGCCCCTGAACAATAGGGTGTTGGTTCGCGGGAAATGACTTAGGACCCATCCAGGTGGTTTCTTTTCAGGGATGCCAGAAAGCTTTGGCCGCCATCGTGCCATTTAGGTGTCTTTTTGGTGGGCTGGTTGGGAGTGACACCTTCTCGAGGGTTCCCGTTTAGAGATAACCTACACAAACACAAATGGTGAATGCCTCGACATGGTGTCCCTTTGTATTCGACGGTAAGGACATGTAAGGACAACGAAAAGGAACATTGGGACCACTATTTATTTTGAGAATCCCCCCCAGCTCTTGATGTGCCAGGATTTCAGTATGACAACCCAAAGACAGCAACATCGAACATTGGACATAGCAGCGGACAATATTTCTTGCTGGGGGATGCGCTTTGCAGATTGGGGTGGAAGGATGTCAGTGTTCAAGGGTCCCTACTGCCATTTTTGCTTTGTGTGTTTTCATACTGTCGAGCATTCGTGTCGTGTTCTTCCTAGCCATCTCAGTGCTAAGAAGCCACCGCCCAGCACAGTGCACTAGTTGCAACACACTCACACATGGAAGGTTGGTGTCTGGACCTGTCCCCAAGACCTTCCAAGGGGGTCGATCCCCAAGATGTTGTCATTCCTAACTGCGACTCAGCCCGTTTGCCGGCCACTGGAAAGAAACCAGGCCGACCCGAGCCCGGCCATAGCGTTGGTCTCAGTGATGGAGGACTCGGTCAGCTCCTGAAAGCATACGTCGAGTCCGGAACACCGACTTGACCATCTCCCAACACCTATTGACTTTTGGTCGAAGCTTGGCTGTCAAAAGGGTTTTGGCTGCCTCTTAAGACCCAGGAATGGCTAAGCCTCTGGGCAAGTCTGATAAATGAATTTCCGGCCTTTTCTGCAAGTCATGATCCTTTCAACAGCAAAAAGTCGACACCTGGCGGAGGGCTAGCGGCCAGCTCTTTGCAACTGCTCTCTTCCCGGTCCTGGCCGGTGCTCTCCCGGCCAAAGGGTTCCAGCTCGGCGAAAGGCAGCTGGCTGATCTGGCAGGTCGTCGGCGACCCGAGAAGCTGCCGCTCTTTGAGGAAGACGTTGAGAATGGGCGGGTGGTTTGCTGGACAGAAGGCACAGCGGGACCAATGCACTTGCACAAATGTGACTCCAAGAAGAACAGTGAGCTTTACATTAGTGACACACGCCGAAGGACCGCCCTGCCAACAACATGCAACGCATCAAGGTCAACTCAAGGATAGGGCCAGTCGTGAACCTCCGAATTCAATCAACCCGTGAAGGCGTCAGAACTAGGGCCACTCCAGATACAGCCCGACAAACCCTTCGTTGGAGGCCATCCCCCTTCCCCCGGCCTTTCCAGGAGGAGCTCCTTTCTCCTGGCCAAAACACCGCGTTGCGCTCAACCCGAGTGCTCCGTTTCCTCCCGCTCCCCGCCTGAGCCGTGGCATTCGCCGGCTGAGCCTGGCTGCTGGCTCTCACGCAGGCACAGGTAAAGAGTAGGGACCATCCAAAATGGGGATGTTGTCAAATTTGTATAAATGTTCCAAACATGTCAAATAACAAGTGGTATATGTCACTGTTGTCACGCCGGTCCTCTGTTGGAAAGAACCCGATATCTTTTTGACATATCCATATACTGAGTCCATCGTTGAAGTGAGCCAACTCTTCAGGCAGAATCTTGAGGCACCGGGCCTGAGGAAAACCGTCTTGTTGGCAGGTCCTCTTTCAAGGCAGTCGTGGATATGCTTCCCATTTGGGAAAAATGGCTGATGGTTGCTTTAACCTACACGGCCTCAGGGAACCAAAGCCGTTCGTTGGCGCCTGGTGCTCATGCTTCACCTCCGCCGCGAGGGCCACTGCACAAAGTGCCGCTGCCAGGCGCCTGGCAGAACCCGAAGTCGGCCGGCGACTTCGATCAAAAGGGGAGACCATTCCAGAGGGTCCACATTAATGGAAGGAGCGCTCCCAATAGTTTGGAGAGCAAGAAGTTGATCTCAAGACCAATCCGACAGCCTAAAGGGGACACCTGAAATGGCCTCACAAATCGAGCTGGACATTTATTGTCCAAGGGAAACACATGCAACCTTAACTGTCTGTTTGGGGGTGCCCCGATAGATAGAAAAGCTAAGCTTCACTATGTTTGAGAGAGTTGACCTATAACTTGATTTGGGGTTACTCTTAGTACCCAAACAACCATCAATATTCCTCGTCAATATCTTCAAATCTAATCTATCCTGCACACTGTCCATCTCACTTCCAGTGGGGTGAAGTCAGGGTTCCCGTGACATGCTTAAAGTCGCAAACTATGTTGATGGATGTTCGGCATGGTTCAATCCAGAACAGCCGGCCTTTTGCGTGCTACAGCCTCCACAATTTTGTCCGACTGAGCGACACATCCCGTGCAAAGGTTGCTTTTTCCGCTGTGGCTGCTGTGCTTCTTCCGCCGAATCTCCCTCCTGTGCACTGCTTTAGCGAGAAAGTCGATGGAAGCTGTGCCAAGGCTGCCCTCTGACTCAGAGGGTTGCTACAAGACCTACAGGTTGTTTGGACTTGCCTTGCTTAAACATTAAAAACAGCGAAACCAGAAAACTGAAGTGCATTTCCTGGGTAAGGTGCGCTGGGTCTTCGATTGCCTTGTGCTCATTGCTGTCCCTGGCTGCAAGCTCAACAAAGTGGGCCATCCATGCAGTTGCCTTCATCATGCACAATGGTTTCCATGGGTCCATTGCAGCTGTCTCGACGTCAACTCCTTGTTCCGTCAATTCCTCAAAGAAATCCGCGAAGCACTGGGACATTTTCTTCACGGCTTCTTCCGCCTCTGCCTGCTTTGCCCTCACTGACTGCATCTTGTCGGTCAGGTCTTTCAACCCATCCATATCTTTGAAACAGCTTCGCAGATGCTTCTCGCTGGCTGCCTTCACCAAGGCTCTGCGGGGGAAAAGAGCTCGCTGTTTCTGTATCTGACGTTCAATCGCTTTTTTTAGCCCTTCCTGTTGGTCAGAAGGCAAAAATATGAAATTGCGTAGATCCACGTACCACCCATCTCCTGGTGCTGAGTGATACAACTTCAGACTCCACCTAGATACTTCGAAGCACCAAGATACTTCGAAGCGAAGGCTCTCTGGTCTGTCAAAGTCTTCATGCACGGCAATGGCGTGCACAAGATGCTTGTGTGACAAGTCCCCCAAACTTGGAGCGGCTCGAGAAAAGTCCACCAGCATCTCTGCCTCACGTTCACCGAGTCGAGCCATGATCTCGGAGACACGATCGGTCACTTCCTGTTCCGATATATTTGTGGCAGATCCATCGGCAGAGTCGCAGAAGAGAATCAGGTAAAGGCTGACAAGCCTGCACATCACGCCTGTAGCGTGAAAAGTCATCCTGCACCGGCTTCCAAACAGGTTGAGAAGTCAAAGCAGCGGAAGTGCAAGTGGAGAGCTCAGCTTGAACCATACAGCCAAGGGCTCATTGAATGCTTCTGCAGAAGAGAAAAAAACCAGGTGGAAAGCAGTCTTCAAATGTTTCACATCTTTGAGATCTTAACAGCAGGCTGCTGGCAATGGACAAAATCATTCCCACCGAAAGCCGCCAGTCAAATCCCAGCGCCCTCACGTGAGCCTATCAGCCAATGGCAAGCTCAGAAGTCACCCGTGCCTCTAGGCCCAAAGCTGTCTTCCAGGGGAAAAGATAGGGTCTTCACATAAAACTCCCTGGCTCCAATACCTAAGCAAGTACCAAGGCAGCACTATGGTAAACCAAAAATAGTTCGATATTGAATAGAAACCCACACAGGGATCTGTGTTTTGGCTCGATGAGGACTTCTCTATCAAAGCAACAAGTTAACACTAAACAGGTCTACTTACAGCCACATTCCGCATCCCAGCTAAACATCCCAACACCCGATTGATCTCCTTTCCAACACCAACCTCACTCACTCCCCTCCACGGTCTTTGTGGGCGGTTCCGTACATGCTGCTTTTAAGCTTCAAGGGGCTCTCCGTCAACATTGGCACAAACCACCCACGTGCAAGGCCCAGAGCCCCAAAGCCCCCGCGCCTCACCATGGCAGAAGGCCCCGTCCGCCCGGCGAAAGGCAAGCGGGCGCCGCTTCGTTGGAGCCAAAGCTGCGGCCACGGCTTCAGGTTTAGAAGCGGCCGTCCCAAAACAACAGGCAGTCGTGTTCGGAAAAGGTAAGACTGTCTCAATATGGACAAACCAGCGATGCATGGATGCTCAGTACAAACACACAACAAGCACGCACACACGCAACAAAACACAGCCGGAACTGCACAGCACCACTCGCACAAGGTCTTGTTGATGTCCATTTGACCAAATCAACATCAAACCCAAAGGGGGTCCCCCGTGTCCCCCACAAAACACTAGGTCCTCCAGTAGAGAGTTTAGAATAAGGGTACCCTTTTTTTGTGCAGTCTATTTCAGTAGGGAACCCTCCCCCAACAGAAGCCCTCCCCCAAAAACGGGTAAAAGGGCACTACCGGGGGACCTAGAACAAATCCATTTCGAGCAACCCCCGCTTCCTGCGTCGAAAAAACGTGCCAACAGCCGAGGCGGGCGCCGGGCCGGGCCTCCAAGGCCTTCAGCCGCCGCTCGAAGCCTGAGACGGTGGCCGATGAACATCTGCTGTTTGTCGGCTTCCGATGCATGTGATGCGCGTTCTCACGTCGCGAGCTAGGTCCGGGCGGCTGATGAGTGCTCACAAAAAAAAGGGTGGGGTTCCCTTTCTTCCGGGAGTACCCCCCCCACCCCCCCTCTTTTTTATATCTTAGATTGGTAGTTTGCAAGGGAAACAGCAGGAAACACGCACAATTTTGGAGGGTCGCCTCAAAAAGAGGCACCCACATGAGGCAACCGCGTGGTTGGCAAATCGTGAGTTTCACCTTACCTCGCCCTGAGGGTCGTGGTGACGCACTGAATTTCTGAGCTCAGACCTCGGCCTAGTAAAGTCCTCGCTTGGACGGTGAGCTGCTCTCGAACCTGCGCGGGGCTCCGCTGCTCGGGCACACATGCCTGCAGCGAACAGCCGCTGTTCGGTGCCTCTAATTCATCCAGCTCCTGTTGCAAGGAATCTGCTCGCTGCCTCTCTGCTTCTAATGTGCCAGTGGAAACCTGTCGCCATCTGCTGCAAACTCTTCCGTCCTTCACCTGAAACTCAGGCGATTGCGAGCGCGCCGCCTCGCAAGGGCGAAATGGTCGCACGGGTCACACAGCAGTATAAACCCACAGAAGCTCGGAGGCCCCTTTCCGCTGATCCTTCGTGATGTGTTCCTCTGGCCAACTTTTAGGATGCCGATTCCATTGTTCATTCACGCAGGCAAAAGTCTGGCCCAGAAGACGAACTCACGACCTCGGGATCCGGCGCGGCGCTTGCTCCGCGGCCCGTCCTGATTGCACTCTGGGAAACGCGTTCACCTCCAACCAGCACAAAGGACCCAGGCACTAGAAATCATTCGAATTGCACAGACTTGACTAAGACCGAAGTACTGATAGACTCATGTGCAACTCGCAAAACAGCAAACTGGCCAAGGCAAGGCTTCCCCTCAACTGTTTCCCAACTCCCAAAGCCTGTCCTGCAGCTGAGCGCTCAAAAGTGCCAAGTTTGCCTGGCGGATGAAGTGCGCACTCCCCAATCTGGGGATGAAGATGAGTTGCATTCATCTACTCTCCCAGGGAGAAATGGATAAGACAAGCTGGGAATTTCGAGCCTTTGCCTTCTGACATCCTTGCCCATCCCAGTGAACAATGCAATGGACACCTAAGACACATGCTGATCCAACCTCTGCCTGTTGCAGAAAGGCTGTGATTGATGGGCCGCGCAGTTTCATCAGAAACTCGCCTGAGGTCGCACTGTCACGGCACCCTTCCTGTATGGGCGACCAACATAAGCACGCACATCTGCTTCACCATGCTTCACCTATCTGTTTTGGCAACGCAACGAATCGGCCGTCTGCAATGCTAAGCCGCTGACTTCGAAGTCTGACAAGCAGCGGCCAAAAAGAAGCTGATTTGCAGCGCAAGAGGAACCACACTGACTGATTGGATCAACAGAGAGTAGCTTGTGGAATGCTCGGGGGAGAACTGAGTCTGCTTACCAGAAGGAGCAAGCTCCACAAGCTTCCAATATGCTCAGGCCCCTCACGGCTGCAAGGTCCAAAATAACAAGCTGGAGGTCTGATGTCGCGTGCAAGGCCATGGGTCAGGCATCGCTATTGGGACTATGAATATGTCTCAAAATAGGGGGACCCAACAAATGCTGGCTTCCCTCTTGGCTCCCTTCAAAAGGTGCCAAGGGGGTGTCTCAAAAGAACACAAAGGCACTCTGGCGGCAGTACCATTTTCTTCGCCGGTGCCAGCCAGAACACTGGCAGTCTTTAGCTGAAGTCTTTCGAACGAATTCAGGCAGCCTCGTTGTGCTGCTAGAAAATATGCCAACAACATTGTCAATGCCCTCTTTTGGGCACATCCAAAATGGCTGCGCTTTGGCTACGCCTTCCCATTCCCCTGGCGCAAGTATCACGCGAAACTGGCGCGGTCAGCATCCTGTGGCGCCCATGCCTGGGTCAATGGTTGTCGAAGCCGCAGTCACGCTGTTGCATTTGTTCAGTTCTAGGAACATAAAACCAGCATCCAAACAGCCAGCCAGCATACAAACATTCATCTATTGCAATTGTTTAGCCCTCGGAATTTTCATGGAGCATCCGAACAGCCAGCCCTCCGCGCCTCTAGAGCTCCTTGTCTGCGTTGCAGGGACAGAATCGGAAGGTGCCACTGTCCCCCGCCTGAAGGGCGCTTCGCCCCAAACAAAGACCCTAAGGGTTGACTCCCCACTCCCCTCACTCATCGTTCTCTTCAAAAACCCGTCTTTCCCTAGGTTGGCTCTCTTTCCCGAAGCACAAGCACGGGGAAGGTAGTCTTGAACAAAAAAAAAATCCCCCCAGAGGCCGTGGATGAAAAAACAGGGCCACCCATTTGGTAGTCTGATCTTGAAGGGACCCTCCAAGAAAATAAAGGTCTGTTTTTGAAGGGACACCTCGAACAATAACAACGAAACGACTCGATCAATTCGGGCGCCAAAGTAGTTCTTCCGCCTCTGAGCATCGGCTGCCCTCAGGGCCCTGCCACCCGCAGTGCCGGCCGTCGCTGGAGGGGTCGTACTTGGCGCCCCCCTCCTGGGTGGTGACGCACTCCGCGCCCGCGAGCTTCGCCACGTCCTGGAACTCCTCCTCGCTCTGGGGCCACACCTCCTGGAAGTTCGAGGAACAGCTGGGCCCAAGGAAACGAACCGAACAACGTGG
The DNA here is from genome assembly GCA_963377175.1 of Effrenium voratum. NCBI lineage: Eukaryota > Dinophyceae > Suessiales > Symbiodiniaceae > Effrenium > Effrenium voratum. The sequence continues at coordinate 395,194 of CAUJNA010000624.1, read as the reverse complement.
GCGCGGCGTGACATACCCCCAGCTCGAAGGAGCCCCCTTGCCAGCTAGTTGTGGGGCAAAAGGAAGCCAGTTGGGTATCCCATGGGCAGTTTGGGAAAGGGAGACCAAAGACTAAAGCAAGTGTCCAGCCTATTCAGCGGGTGCCTTCGCAAAATGCCTCCTGATGATTGGGTACCTTCCATCGAGGCAATTGTGGCAGGCCCAAACAGGGAAACAACAAATACCCTACAGAAGGATGTTGGAACATATACCCTACGTGTCCATCCACCATGCGAGTTGCGACACGAACAAAAAAGGGAGCA